>JBBAXF010000006.1:72535476-72777012 GCA_037837765.1 Delichon dasypus
GGCGGTCAGTTATGGGGTCATTTACGGGGTCGGTTATGGGGTCGGTTATGGGGTCGGGTACAGGGTCAGCTATGGGGTCAGTTATGGGGTCAGTTATGGGGTCGGGTACGGGTCGGTTATGGGGTCAGTTATGGGGTCGGTTATGGGGTCGGGTACAGGGTCAGCTATGGGGTCAGTTATGGGGTCAGTTATGGGGTCGGGTACGGGGTCGGTATGGGGTCAGTTATGGGGTGGGTTATGGGGTCGGGTACAGGGTCAGTTATGGGGGACGGGGTACGGGGTCGGTTATGGGATCGGTTATGGGGTCAGTTATGGGGTCAGTTATGGAGTCGGTTACAGGGTCAGTTACGGGGTCGGATACGGGGTCGGTTATGGGGTCAGTTATGGGGTGGGTTATGGGGTTGGGTACAGGGTCAGCTATGGGGTCAGTTATGGGGTCAGTTATGGGGTCATTTACGGGGTCAGTTATGGGGTCGGTTATGGGGTCGGTTATGGGGTCGGGTACGGGGTCGGTTATGGGTCGGGTACAGGGTCAGCTATGGGGTCAGTTATGGGTCGGTTATGGGGTCAGTTATGGGGTCGGTTACAGGGTCATTTACAGGGTCATTTACGGGGTCAGTTATGGGGTCGGTTATGGGTTGGTTATGGGGTCAGTTATGGGGTCGGTTATGGGGTCAGTTATGGGGTCGGTTACAGGGTCATTTACAGGGTCATTTACGGGTCAGTTATGGGGTCGGTTATGGGGTTGGTTATGGGGTGGGTTATGGGGTCGGTTATGGGGTCGGTTACGGGGTCAGTTATGGGGTCGGTTATGGGGGTCAGTTATGGGTCAGTTATGGGGTCGGTTATGGGGTCGGTTATGGGGTCAGTTATGGGGTCAGTTATGGGGTCGGTTACGGGGTCAGTCGCGGGGTCACCCCTCCCCGAGCCCCTCACCGGAGCCCTCGTCGCCCATCATGTGTCCCCAGCCGCCGCAGCTCGCCTCCGAGCCGTCGGGGTTGACGAGTTTGCAGTTGGAGCCGGTGCCCGCGATCAGCACGATGCCGCCTGCGGGGGGCGCCACCGGCGGGTTGGGCGCGGCCCCGGTGCCACCCCTGTCCCCGTCCCCCTGTCCCCATCCCCCTGTCCCTGTCCCCTGTCCCCATCCCCTTGTCCCCCTGTCCCTGTCCCTGTCCCTGTCCCTGTCCCATCCCCTGTCCCCATCCCCCTGTCCCCTGTCCCCGTCCCCTGTCCCCGGTCCCTGTCCCCATCCCGTCCCCTGTCCCTGTCCCCATCCCCTGTCCCTGTCCCTTGTCCCCATCCCCTGTCCCCCATCCCCGTGCCCCTGTCCCCATCCCCTGTCCCTGTCCCCATCCCCTTGTCCCCTGTCCCCTGTCCCCTGTCACCATCCCCTGTCCCCATCCCCTGTCCCTGTCCCCATCCCCTGTCCCCGTCCCCTGTCCCCTTGTCCCCTTGTCCCCTGTCCCCATCCCCTGTCCCTGTCCCATCCCCTGTCCCCTGTCCCCTGTCCCTGTCCCCATCCCCTGTCCCCCTGTCCCTGTCCCTGTCCCTGTCTCCACCCTGGTCGCTGTCCCCATCCCCTGTCCCTGTCCCCATCCCCTGTCCCCTGTCCCTGTCCCTGTCCCCATCCCCTGTCCCCCATCCCCTGTCCCCATCCCCTGTCCCCTGTCCCTGTCCCCATCCCCTGTCCCCATCCCCTGTCCCCCTGTCCCCCATCCCCTGTCCCTGTCCCCATCCCCTGTCCCCCATCCCATCCCCTGTCCCATCCCCTGTCCCCATCCCCTGTCCCTGTCCCCTGTCCCTGTCCCCATCCCCTGTCCCTGTCCCTGTCCCCCGTCCCCCATCCCCTGTCCCTGTCCCCATCCCCATCCCCCATCCCCTGTCCCCCTGTCCCCATCCCTTGTCCCTGTCACCATCCCATGTCCCTGTCCATGTCCCCATCCCCTGCCCCTGTCCCTGTCCCTGTCCCCACCCTGGTCGCTGGCCGTGGCCATGGCTCCCGCGGCGTCGGTGGTGATGAAGTAGCTGCGGCTCAGGTGCGGGAAGCGGCGCCGCAGCTCCTCGCTCAGCGCGGCCACGGCGTCCCGCTGGTCCCCGCCGCTCAGCGCCAGCCCCTGCCGCGCCCGGGGGACACCGGGGGACGATGTCACCCCGGCCGGCACCCGAGGGTGGCAACCGAGCGAGGGGGCGCGGGGCTCACCAGGGAGCGCAGGGGAACGGCGGGTCGGCGCCCGCTCTGCTCTTGGCCTCGCTGACCATGCGCTCGATCCTCTCAGCAGCACCGCTCGGAGCCGATCAGCTGCGACACGGCGGCCGGGGGACACCCTGAGGCCACCGCCGGGCCACCCAGAGGCCACCGAGAGGCCACCCAGAGGCCACCACGGCCCCGTGCCAGGGGTCCCACAGGGGGTTTGGGGTGATAGGACAACCTGAGGCCACCACGGCCCCGTGCCAGGGTCTCACAAGGGTTTGGGGTGATAGGACACCCTGAGGCCACCACGGCTCCATGACACAGTTCTCACAGGGGTTTTGGGGTGATAGGACACCCGGAGGCCACCACGGCTCCATGACAGAGTTCTCACAGGGGTTTTGGGTGAGGGAACACCCTAAGGTCACCCCAGCTCCAGCCTGAGGGTCCCACACAGGTTTTGGGTGAGGGGACACCATGAGGCCTTCCCAAGGTCACCAATGCCCCATCCTGGTGGGCCTCCATGGGTTTGGGGGCAAGGGGACACTGTGGCACGGTCTACTGTGTCCCACACGAGTGTCCAGGAGTTTGGGGACAACGAGGAACAGCTCAGCTCCACGTCCAGAACCCAGCTCTGTGTCCTAAACCCAGCTCCACGTCCCACACCCAGCTCCGTGTCCAAACCCAGCTCCACATCCCAAACCCAGCTCCGTGTCCAGAAACCCAGCTCCACATCCCAAACCCAGCTCCATGTCCAGAACCCAGCTCCACGTCCCAAACCCAGCTCCGCGTCCAGAACCCAGCTCCGTGTCCCACACCCAGCTCCACGTCCCACACCCAGCTCCACGTCCCACACCCAGCTCCGTGTCCCACATCCAGCTCCACGTCCCACACCCAGCTCCACGTCCACACCCAGCTCCACGTCCCACACCCAGCTCCGTGTCCAAACCCAGCTCCACGTCCAGAACCCAGCTCCACGTCCCACACCCAGCTCCGTGTCCCAAACCCAGCTACGTGTCCCAAACCCAGCTACGTGTCCCAAACCCAGCTCCACATCCCACAGCTCCTCATCCCACACCCAGCTCCACGTCTCAAACCCAGCTCCGCGTCCAAACCCAGCTCCACGTCCCACACTCAGCTCCGTGTCCCACACCCAGCTTCCGTGTCTCCCAATCCCCTTCCCCTGCCCTGTCCCCTGTCCCGTGTGCCCCCCCCGGTTGGGGACAGCGCTGTCCCCAGCTCACCCAGTGGTTGGTGCAGGGTCCTCGCTCTCGGCCAGGATTTGGCCGTCCTCGGACACCAGCACCACCGTGGAGTGGGTGCCACCGCTGCGGAGAGACGGGTGGGGACACTGCCAGGGGACACTGCCAGGGACACCCAAGGGACACCCAGGGGACACCCAGGGGACACCCAGGGGACACCGCCAGGGACACCCAGGGGACACCCAGGGGACACCCAGGGGACACCGCCAGGGGACACTGCCAGGGACACCCAGGGGACACTGCCAGGGGACACTGCCAGGGACACCCAAGGGACACCCAGGGGACACCGCCAGGGACACCCAGGGGACACTGCCAGGGACACCCAAGGGACACCCAGGGGACACCGCCAGGGACCACCCCGCTGTCCCCCACCCAGGGGACACTGCCAGGGACACCCAGGGGACACCCAGGGGACACCCAGGGGACACTGCCAGGGACACCCAGGGGACACCCAAGGGACACTGCCAGCGACACCCAGGGGACACTGCCAGCGCCACCCTACTGTCCCCCACCCAGGGGACACTGCCAGGGACACCCAGGGGACGCCCAGGGGACACTGCCAGCGACACCCCACTGTCCCCACCCCACCCAGGGGACACTGCCAGGGACACCCAGGGGACACTGCCAGGGACACCCAGGGGACGCTGCCAGGGACACCCCGCTGTCCCCACCCCTCCCAGCCCCCCTGCTCTCATCTCCCCTCGGTCCCACTCGGGGGGCAGGACGGCCATGGGGGGGCGCTGCACTGGGGGGCGCTGACCCCCACCCCCTACCCCACACCCCGGGCAGGCCGGGAGGGGTCGGGGGGCTCGGATGGACCCCCCACGGCCACCCCCCAGCACCGGGCCCGGCCCCCCCGGCATGGGGAACCCGAGCGGGGCGGGGCCATGGGGGTCAGGGCGGGGGGGTCCCGGGGATCCCCCCCCGGTGGGATTGGGGGTGCGGGGATCCCCCGGTGGGAATGGGGGTGCGGGGGTCCCCCCGGTGGGAATGGGGGTGCGGGGGTCCCCCCGGTGGGATTGGGGGTGCGGGGGTCCCCCCGAGCCCCCCCGGCCCCGGTGTGACCCCTCACCCCTCCACGCCTCCGAACAGCGACGCCATGGCCGCCGCTGACCACGCCCCCCTGGCCACGCCCACAAACCCGCCGCGTTCGTGTTCCGGCGCCGCTCCCGCGTGGACGCGCCCACGGACACGCCCACGGACACGCCCACGGACACGCCCCACGGACACGCCCACGGACACGCCCACAGACACGCCCACCTCCATAACGGGGTAAGGAACTCGGCGCCTGTTCCTGGCCACGCCCCCCGCGCTGGCTCCGCCCCCTCCAGCGTCCCCGGGACCCCACCCGCGACACGGCCCCGAGCTCGGGCGCTGCTGCCCCACGGGCACGGCCGGACACCGCCTCGGCGGGTGGGGCTGCGAGAAACCCCTGGAATCCACTGGGTCCACTCGTGATAAATCCCCCAAATCCCCCACCCCCGTGCCCACCCGTGAGAAATGTCCTAAATCCCCTGTGCCCACCCGTGACAATTCCTCCAAATCCCACCCGTGCCCAGCCGTGACAAATCCCCAAATCCACCCGTGCCCACCCGTGACAAACCCCCCCCTCACACTCAGCCCCCCTCCAGGACCCCCCCCCCCCACACACACAAAGGGGTCCCTGGCCCTGGCCCCACTGCTGGACGTGTCCGTGGGTGTCCCTCTGTCACCTCTGTCCCCTCTGTCACCGCTGTCCCCTCTGTCCTCTCTGTCACCTCTGTCACATCTGTAACCTTTGTCCTCTCTGTCACCTCTGTCACCGCTGTCATTGCTGTCACCTCTGTGCTCTCTATGCTCTCTGTCACCTCTGTCCCCACTGTCACCTCTGTCACTCCCTTCAGTGTCGCCTCAGTCCCCTCGGTCCTCTCTGTTCCCTCTGTCCCCAGTGTCCCTGTGTCCCCTGAGTCCCCCCACAGCAGCTGCCCTTGTCCCCCGGCCCACGGCGAGGCCACAGTTGAGACCCAGCAGGGCCCCGCTCGGCAGGGGACAGAGGTGACAGCGATGGCAGGAGGGGACAGGGGAGTGGGGACAGAGGTGACAGCGGGGACACAGCTGGGATGGTGACACAGCTGGGATGGTGACACTGCAGGGATGGTGACACTGCAGCAATGGTGACACAGCTGGGATGGTGACACTGCAGCGATGGTGACAGAGCTGGATGGTGACAGAGCTGGGATGGTGACACTGCAGCGATGGTGACACTGCAGTGATGGTGACACAGCTGGGATGGTGACACTGCCGGGATGGTGACACTGCAGCGATGGTGACACAGCTGGGATGGTGACACAGCAGTGATGGTGACACTGCTGGGATGGTGACACAGCAGCGATGGTGACACAGCAGCGATGGTGACACTGCAGCTATGGTGACACTGCTGGGATGGTGACACTGCCGGGATGGTGACACTGCAGCGATGGTGACACAGCTGGGATGGTGACACAGCAGCTATGGTGACACTGCAGGGATGGTGACACTGCCAGGATGGTGACACTGCAGGGATGGTGACACTGCCGGGATGGTGACACTGCCGGGATGGTGACACAGCAAGCGATGGTGACACAGCTGGGATGGTGACACAGCAGCTATGGTGACACTGCCGGGATGGTGACACAGCAGCGATGGTGACACAGCTGGGATGGTGACACTGCAGGGATGGTGACACTGCCGGGATGGTGACACAGCAGCGATGGTGACACAGCTGGGATGGTGACACAGCAGCTATGGTGACACTGCAGGGATGGTGACACAGCAGCTATGGTGACACTGCAGGGATGGTGACACTGCCAGGATGGTGACACAGCAGCGATGGTGACACAGCTGGGATGGTGACACTGCTGGGATGGTGACACTGCCGGGATGGTGACACTGCAGCGATGGTGACACAGTTGGGATGGTGACACTGCAGTGATGGTGACACAGCTGGGATGGTGACACTGCAGCGATGGTGACACAGCAGCGTTGGTGACACTGCAGTGATGGTGACACTGCTGGGATGGTGACACAGCTGGGATGGTGACACACGGGTGACACATAAGGTGACACATAAGGTGACACATGGGGTATCACATGGGGTGGCACACTGGGTGACACCGGGGGTGACACAAGGGGTGAGCGATGGCAGCAGGACAGAGAGGGGACCTGGCACAGGGGGACCCGGGCTGAGCCCCCAAATCTGGGCTGAGCACCCCAAACCCAGTTTGAACCCCCCAAATCCGCCTGGACACCCCAAATCCGGGCTGAGCCCCCAAATCCAATTGGCATGCCCAGTGGATGACCCCATCCCATCCCAAATGGATCGTGCCATGCCATTCCCATGCCATGCCATGCCATGCCATGCCATCTCAGCGGGATGATCCCATCCGATCCCGATCCCGTCCCGTCCCCACCCTGTCCCGACGGTCCCGGTGCCCGGGGCGCTCCGGCACCACGCGGGATCTCCCCACGCCGGCGGTACCGGGATGGACGGGACACGGGAGCGTGGTGTGGCCGTGTGTCCTGCTCTGGTGCGCGGTCACAGTTCTGGAGTCTCAGAGAGCCTGGAGTCCGGATAAACACGGATAAACACGGGATAAACACGGGACACACACGAAATGAGCTCAGGGTCCCAAAATGAACCCGCAGAAACCCCAAAATGAGCTCGGGACCCCCAAAATGAAACATCCAGCACCCCAAAAATGAACCCTCCGCACCCCAAAACGAATCCCTACACCCCCAAACGAGCTCAGCGCCCCAAATCTGCACCCAAAATGAATTCCGGGGACCCCAACCCCCTCCCGGCGCAGCCCACTCTGGGTTTTGGGGGTCCCTAAATGATTTTAGGGTGTCCCCACACATTTTTTGGGGGGGTCCTTCTGCAGTTTGGGCTCTCTGTAGGGTTTTGGGGGGTCCTTTCCCCTTTCGGGGGTCCCCCTTTGTTTTGGGGTTCCGGTACAATTTTTGGGGGTCCCAGGACAATTTTTTGGGGTCCCGCCGCGTTTTGGGGTCCCGATAGAATTTCGGGGTTTCCCTCCCGATTTGGGGGATCCCTCCCGCAGAGTTCTGGAAGGATCTCCTCACCATTCTGAGCTCTCCACGCAAATTTTTTGGGGTCTCCGGCTTTTTTGGGGTCCCCCCGAATTTTTGGGACGCTGAGCGTCCTGGAGTCCTCCGCGCCTGCAGGGGGCGCTGTGGCGGAAACGCGCCGTTCTCGCTCCCCGCGTCTCCTTGGTTCCGGCGCCCGCTCTCTCCCCGCGTGTCGTTGGTTCCGGCGCCGGGCCCGAAACGGGAGCGGGACCGGGAGCGGGACCGGAGCTGGCCCCGGCGCGGCCCGGCGCCGCCATGTGGTTCATGTACGTGCTCAGCTGCTGTCGCTGCTCGTGCAGGTGGCTTTTGTCACCTTGGCCATCGGTGAGAGCGCCCCGGGGACGCGCGGGAGGGGGTTGGGCTCCTTCCGGGTGTGTCGCGATATGTCGGGCCGGAGGGCAAGGGAAGGGAAGGGCGGGAAGGGCTGAGGGAGAGGCGGGGGGGCGGCTGGGATTGGGGGATCCGAAGGCTCGGTGGCGGCAGGGTTTGGGGTCCCCCCTGGGGGTCTCTGAGGGCTCCGGGTGTCCCCAAGGTTTGGGGTCCCTGGGGGTCTCTGAGGGCTCCGGGTGTCCCCAAGGTTTGGGGTCCCTGGGGGTCTCTGAGGGCTCAGTGTGTCCTCAAGGTTTGGGGTCCCTGGGTGTCCCTGAGGGCTCGGAGTGTCCCCAACATTGGGGTCCCTGGGTGTCCCTCAGGGTGTCCCCAGGGTTTGGGGTCCCTGGGGGTCCCTGAGGGCTCGGGGTGTCCCAAAGGTTTGGGGTCCCTGGGGGTCCCCAGAGTGTCCCCAAGGTTTGGGGTCCCTGGGGGTCTCTGAGGGCTCGGGGTGTCCCCAAGGTTTGGGGCTCCCTGCATGTCCCTGAGGGCTCGGAGTGTCCCCAACATTGGGGGTCCCTGGGTGTCCTCAGGGTGTCCCCAAGGTTTGGGGTCCCTGGGGGTCCCTGAGGCTCAGGGTGTCCCCAGGGTTTTGGGGTCCCTGGGGTCCCAAGGACTGGGGACTCCTGGGTGTCCCCAAGTCCTCAGAGTGTCCCCAAGGTTTGGGGTCCCTGGGTGTCCTCAGAGTGTCCCCAAGGTCTGGGGTCCCTGCATGTCCCCAAGTCTTCAAAATCACCAAAGGATTTGGTGTCTCTGGCTGTCCCCGAGCCCTCACAGTGTCCCCAACATTGGGAGTTTCTGTGTGTCCCCAACGCCGTGAAGTGTCCCTAAGATTGAGGGTCCCTGGGTGTCCCCAAGTCCTCAGGATGTCCCCAGGATTTGGGTGTCCAGGTGTCCCCAAGCCCTCAGAGTGTCTCCAAGGATTTGGGGTCTCTTGATGTCCCCAAGGTCTTCACTTGTCCCAGGGATCTGGGGGTCCCTGGATGTCCCGAGCCCTCAGGATGTCCCAGGCCTGAGAATCTCTTGGTGTCCCCAAGTCCTCAGGATGTCCCCAAGATCTGGGGTCCTGGGTGACCTCAAGCCCTCAGAGTGTCCCCATTGTTGGAGTTCTCTGGGTGTTCCAAAGTCCTCAGGATGTCCCCAGGATTTGGGGTGTCCGGGTGTCCCAAGTCCTCAGGATGTCCCCAAGATTTGAGGTCCCTGAGTGTCCCAAGGTTTTGGGGGGTCCATGAGTGTCCTGAAACCCTCAGAGTGTCCCCAACATTGGGGGTCTCTGGGTGTCCCCAAGTCCTCAAGATGTCCCCAAGATCTGGGGTCCCTGGATGTCCCCGAGCCCTCAGGATGTCCCCAAGGTTTGGGGTCCCTGGGTGACCTCAAGCCCTCAGAGTGTCCCCATTGTTGGAGTTCTCTGGGTGTTCCAAAGTCCTCAGGATGTCCCCAGGATTTGGGGTGTCCGGGTGTCCCAAGCCCTCAGAGTGTCTCCAAGGATTTGGGGTCTCTTGATGTCCCCAAGGTCTTCACTTGTCCCAGGGATCTGGGGGTCCCTGGATGTCCCAAGTCCTCAGGATGTCCCCAAGATTTGAGGTCCCTGAGTGTCTCAAGGTTTGGGGGTCCATGAGTGTCCTGAAACCCTCAGAGTGTCCCCAACATTGGGGGTCTCTGGGTCTCCCAAGGTCCTCAAGATGTCCCCAAGATCTGGGGTCCCTGGATGTCCCCGAGCCCTCAGGATGTCCCCAGGCCTGAGAATCTCTTGGTGTCCCCAAGTCCTCAGGATGTCCCCAAGATCTGGGGTCCCTGGGTGACCTCAAGCCTCAGAGTGTCCCCATTGTTGGAGTTCTCTGGGTGTTCCAAAGTCTTCAGGATGTCCCCAGGATTTGGGGTGTCCGGGTGTCCCCAAGCCCTCAGAGTGTCTCCAAGGATTTGGGGGCTCTTGATGTCCCCAAGGTCTTCACTTGTCCCAGGGATCTGGGGGTCCCTGGATGTCCCCAAGCCTGGGAATCTCTTGGTGTCCCCAAGCGTCGCCATCCCTGACTGTCCCTAAACGTCCCTCAGCCTTGAGATCCCTGAGTTCTGGAACTCCCTCTTCTCCTGGAATGTCCCACCAGGAGGTGACACCGCTGTCCCCACGGGAGGTGACACCACTGTCCCCACTGGAGGTGACACCGTTGTCCCCACGGGGAGGTGACACCACTGTCCCCACGGGGAGGTGACACCGCTGTCCCCACTGGAGGTGACACCTCTGTCCCCATGGGGAGGTGACACCGCTGTCCCCATGGGGAGGTGACACCGCTGCCCCATGGGGAGGTGACACCGCTGTCCCCACTGGAGGTGACACCTCTGTCCCCATGGGGAGGTGACACCGCTGTCCCCATGGGGAGGTGACACCGCTGTCCTCATGGGGAGGTGACACCGCTGCCCCATGGGAGGTGACACCGCTGCCCCATGGGGAGGTGACACCGCTGTCCCCACTGGGAGGTGACACCGCTGTCCCCATGGGGAGGTGACACCGCTGTCCCCACGGGGAGGTGACACCTGTGACGGGAGGTGACACCGCTGTCCCCATGGGGAGGTGACACCGCTGTCCCCACTGGAGGTGACACCTCTGTCCCCACGGGGAGGTGACACCTCTGTCCCCATGGGGAGGTGACACCGCTGTCCCCACTGGAGGTGACACCTCTGTCCCCACGGGGAGGTGACACCGCTGTCCCCATGGGGAGGTGACACCTCTGTCCCCACTGGGAGGTGACACCTGTGACAGGAGGTGACACCGCTGTCCCCATGGGGAGGTGACACCTGTGATGGGAGGTGACACCGCTGTCCCCACGGGAGGTGACACTGCTGCCCCATGGGGAGGTGACACCGCTGTCCCCACGGGGATGTGACACCGCTGTGCCCATGGGGAGGTGACACCGCTGTCCCATGGGGAGGTGGACACCGCTGTCCCCACCGAGAGGTGACACCGCTGTCCTCATGGGGAGGTGACACCGCTGTCCCCACGGGGATGTGACACCGCTGTCCCCACGGGGATGTGACACCGCTGTGCCCATGGGGAGGTGACACCGCTGTCCCCACGGGGAGGTGACACCGCTGTCCCCACCGAGAGGTGACACCGCTGTCCTAATGGGGAGGTGACACCGCTGTGCCCATGGGGAGGTGACACTGCTGTCCCCACGGGGATGTGACACCAGCTGTCCTCATGGGGAGGTGACACCGCTGTCCCCACGGGAGGTGACACCTGTGACAGGAGGTGACACCACTGTCCCCCACTGGGTGGTGACACCACTGTCCCCACTGGGTGGTGACACCGCTGTGCCCATGGGGAGGGTGACACCGCTGTCCTAATTGGGGAGGTGACACCGCTGTCCCCACCGGGAGGTGACACCTGTGACAGGAGGTGACACCGCTGTCCCCATGGGGAGGTGACACCACTGTCCCCATGGGGAGGTGACACCTGTGACAGGAGGTGACACCGCTGTCCCCATGGGGAGGTGACACCACTGTCCCCATGGGGAGGTGACACCTGTGACAGGAGGTGACACCGCTGTCCCCACAGCGGCCGGGCTCTACTACCTGGCCGAGCTGATCGAGGAGTACACGGTGGTGACCCCGGAGGATCATCAAGTACATGATCTGGGTGAGGAACGCCGCCGGGGATTCGGGATTTGGGGATTCGGGGATTCGGGGATTTGGGGATTCGGGAATTGGAGATTTGGGATTCGGGAATTTGGGAATTCCAGAATTTGGGGATTTGGGAATTCGGGGATTTGGGAATTCCGGAATTTGGGGATTCAGGAATTCGGGGATTTGGGAATTCGGGGATTTGGGGATCCGGGGATTCAGGGATTTGGGGATTTGGGAATTCGGGGATTCGGGATTTGGGGATCCAGGGATTCAGGGATTGGGGATCCGGGGATTTGGGAGTTCGGGGATTTGGGAGTTCGGGGATTTGGGGATTCGGGAATTTGGGGATTCGGGATTCCAGGATTCGGGGATTTGGGATTCGGGGACTTGGAATTCGGGAATTCGGAGATTCGGGATTTGGGAATTCGGGAGTTCGGGAGTTCGGGGATTTGGGAATTTGGGGATTTGGGAATTCGGGGATTCGGGGAGTCGGGGAGTCGGGGATTTGGGATTCGGGAATTCGGGGATTCCGGAACGGATGAATCCAGGAATCCACCAATTCCTGGAAAATAGGGAAAAAAATCTCGGGGATTTGGGGTTCCTGTGGTTGGATTTGGGGTTCCCGTGGATTTGGGGTTCTCATGGGTTTGGGGTCCTCGTGGTTGGATTTGGGGTTCCCATGGATTTGGGGTCCTCGTGGTTGGATTTGGTGCTCTCATGGATTTGGGTTTCAGGATTTGGGGTCCTCATGTGGGATTTGGGGTTCTCATGGATTTGGGGTTCCCATGGTGGGATTTGGAGTTCCCATGTTGGATTTGGGGTTTCTGGATTTGGGGCTCCCATGGATTTGGGGTGCCTGTGGTTGGATTTGGGGTTCAAATGGATATGGGTTTTCATGGGTTTGGGGTTCTCATGATGGAATTTGGGTTTTCACAGTTTTGGGCTCTCATGGATTTGGGGTTCCCATGGGGGGAGTTTGATGTTCTCCTGGTGGGGTTTGATGATCTGGTGGGATTTGTGGTTCCCATGGTGGGGTTTGATGCTCTCCTTGTGGGTTTGATGTTCTCATGGTGGGTTTGATGCTCTCCTGGTGGGATTTGTGGTTCCCATGGGGGTTTGATGTTCTCCTGGTGGGGTTGATGCTCCCATGGTTGGATTTGTGGTTCCCATGGTGGGTTTGATGTTCTCCTGGTGGGGTTTTGATGTTCTCATGGTGGGTTTGATGTTCTCATGGTTGGATTTGTGGTTCCCATGGTGGGTTGATGTTCTCCTGGTGGGATTTGATGTTCTCATGGTTGGATATGATGCTCTCCTGGTGGATTTGTGGTTCCCATGGGGGGTTTGATGCTCTCCTGGTGGGTTTGATGCTCTCCTGGTGGGATTTGTGGTTCCCATGTGGGGTTTGATGTCTCCTGGTGGGATTTGATGTTCTCCTGGTGGGATTTGATGTTCTCATGGTGGGATTTGATGTTCTCATGGTGGGATTTGATGTTCTCATGGTGGGTTTGATGTTCTCATGGTGGGATTTGGTGCTCTCCTGGTGGGATTTGTGGTTCCCATGGTGGGTTTGATGCTCTCCTGGTGGGATTTGATATTCTCCTGATGGGTTTGATGTTCTCATGGTGGGGTTTGATGCTCCCATGGTGGGATTTGTGGTTCCCATGGGGGTTTGATGTTCTCCTGGTGTGTTTGATGTTCTCCTGGTGTGTTTGATGATCTCCTGGTGGGATTTGTGGTTCCCATGGTGGGTTGATGTTCTCCTGATGGGGTTTGATGCTCTCCTGGTGGGATTGATGTTCTCATGGTTGGATTTGATGCTCTCCTGGTGGGATTTGATGTTCTCCTGGTGGGATTTGTGGTTCCCATGGGGGGTTTGATGTTCTCCTGGTGGGTTTGATGCTCTCCTGATGGGTTTGATGTTCTCATGGTGGGATTTGTGGTTCCGTGGGGGGGTTTGATGTTCCTCCTGGTGGAGTTTGATGTTCTCCTGTGGGATGATGTTCTCATGGTTGGATTTGATGCTCTCCTGGTGGGATTTGTGGTTCCCATGGTGGGTTTGATGTTCTCCTGATGGGGTTTGATGCTCTCCTGGTGGGATTGATGTTCTCATGGTTGGATTTGATGCTCTCCTGGTGGGATTGTGGTTCCCATGGTGGGATTTGATGTTCTCCTGGTGGGATTTGTGGTTCCCATGGGGGTATGATGTTCTCCTGGTGGGATTTGATGCTCCCATGGTGGGATTTGTGGTTCCCATGGGGGTTTGATGTTCTCCTGGTGGGATTGATGTTCTCCTGGTGGGACGTCTCTCCATCACCCCTCCATCCCACCCCCAGTTCTCCTCGGCCGTGCTGCTGGGGCTCTTGGCCTTCGAGCGCTTCCCGCTGCTCTGGTGGCCATGGGGCTCTTCTCCACCTCGTCTACTTCGGCCTCCTGCAGAGCTTCCCCTTCATCGTCCTCAGCTCCTCCAACTTCATCCTCTCCTGCGGTCAGCGGCTGGGGGATTTGGGAAATTTTGGGGGATTTTGGGATTTTGGGATTTTTGGATTTTGGGATTTGTTTTGGGATTTTGTTTTTGGGAATTTTTTGGGAAATTTTGGGGAATTTTGTGAATTTTGGGGGATTTTTTTTGAAATTTTGGGGTTTTGGGGGGATTTTTGGAGATTTTTTGGGATTTTTTGGGATTTTTTGGGGCTTTTTTGGGATTTTTGAGGAATTTTGGGATTTTTGAGGAATTTTTGGGGAATTTTTGTGAATTTTTTCGGGGAGACTTTTGGAATTTGGGGGGATTTTTGGGAAATTTTTTTAGGGATTTTTGGGGGATTTATTGGAATTTTTTTTTTAATTTTTATATTTATTTTTACTTTTATTTTCTTTTTGTTTTTAATTGTTTTGGGGTTTATTTTTGTTTTTCTTTTTTAAATATTATTTTTACTTTTAATTTTATTTTTAATTTAATTTAATTTAATTTAATTTAATTTAATTTATTCCTCCGGCAGTGCTGGTGGTGCTCAATCACTACCTGGCTTTCAATATTTCTCCGAGGAATTTTATCTCTTCTCCGAGGTGAGAACAAAAAAATCCCAAAATTCCCAAAATTCCAAAATTTCCCAAAATTACCGAAATTCCCCAAATTCCCAAAAATTCCCAAAATTTCCCAACGTTCCCAAAAATCGCCCAAATCCCAAAATTCCCCAAAATTCCCCAAATTTCCCCAAAATCCCCCAAATTACCAAAATCCCCAAAAATTCCCCAAAAATCCCAAAATTTCCGAAAATTTCCAAAAATTCCCAAAAATCCAAAATACCAAAATTCCCCAAATCCCAAAAATCCCCCAAATTCCCAAAATTTCCCAAATTCCCAAAAATCCCCAAATTCCCCAAATCCCAAAATTCCCCAAATTCCCCAAAATTCTCCAAAATCCAAAAAATTCCCCAAAATTCCCAAAAATTCCCAAAATTCCAAAAAATCCCAAAAATTAAATTGGATTTAATTGGATTTCAATTGGATTTAATTGATTTCAATTGTATTTAATTGGAATTAATTGGATTTAATTGGAATTAATTGGATTTAATTGGATTTAATTGGATTTATTTGGATTTAATTGGATTTAATTTGAATTAATTGTATTTAATTGGATTTAATTGTATTTATTTGGATTTAATTGGATTTAAATTGGATTTAATTGGGATTAATTGGATTTAAATTGGATTTAATTGGGATTAATTGGATTTAAATTGGATTTAATTGGGATAAATTGGATTTAATTGGATTTAATTGGATTTAATTGGGTTTAATTTGATTTAATTGGAATTAATTGGAATTTAATTGGATTTAATTAGATTTAACTTGGATAAATTGGATTTGATTGGATTTAATTGGATTTAATTGGATTAAAGATGCTTTGATTGGTTTTGATTTCATTTGATTCAAATCTGGGAATGAATGGGAAAATCGGGAATTCCGGGGGAATTTTGGGAATTCTGGGCTGGAATTTGATGAATTCCATCTCAAATTTCGGGATTTCCGATGGGAATTTTGGAATTCTGTCTGGAATTTTGGGAATTCTGTCTGAATTTTGGGATTTCCTGCTGGGATTTTTGGGATTTTGGGCTGGAATTTGGGAATTTCTGTTGGGAATTTCGGGAATTCCATGGGGAACATCGGGAATTCCGTGGGGAACGTCGGGAATTCCGTGGGGAACGTCGGGAATTCCATGGGGAGTGTTGGGAATTCCATGGGGAACGTCGCGAATTCCGTGGGGAACGTTGGGAATTCCATGGGGAACGTCGCGAATTCCGTGGGGAACGTCGGAATTCCGTGGGGAACGTCGGGAATTCCATGGGGAACGTCGGGTATTCCATGGGGAACGTCGGGAATTCCGTGGGGGAGTGTTGGGAATTCCACCGGAACGTCGGGAATTCCACCGGGAACGTCGGGAATTCCATGGGGAACATCGGGAATTCCGTGGGGAACGTCGGGTATTCCATGGGGAACGTCGGGAATTCCATGGGGAGTGTTGGGAATTCCGTGGGGAACATGGGAATTCCATGGAGAACGTTGGGAATTCCATGGGGAACGTCGGGAATTCCATGGGGAATGTTGGGAATTCCACCGGGAATGTCGGGAATTCCATGGGGAATGTTGGGAGTTCCACCGGAACGTCAGGAATTCCATGGGGAACGTCGGGAATTCCATGGGGAACATTGGGAATTCCATGGGGAACGTCGGGAATTCCATGGGAGTGTTGGGAATTCCACCGGGAACGTCAGGAATTCCATGGGAACGTCGGGAATTCCATGGGGAATGTCGGGAATTCCATGGGAATGTTGGGAATCCATGGGGAACGTCGGGAATTCCATGGGGGACATCAGGAATTCCATGGGGAACGTCGGGAATTTCATGGAGACGTTGGGAATTCCACCTGGAACGTTGGGAATTCCATAGGTGTTGGCGTATTTCACCTTCTGCCTGTGGCTGATTCCCTTCGCCTTCTTCGTGTCGCTGTCGGCCGGGGAGAACGTGCTGCCATCGACGCTGCAGCCGGGAGGTGGGAATTAATAGTTAATTAATCGCTAATTAATGGTCATTAATGACGGGAGAACGTGCTGCCATCGACGCTGCAGCCGGGAGGTGGGAATTAATCGTTAATTAATGGCTAATTAATGTTCATTAATGACGGGAGAACGTGCTGCCATCGACGCTGCAGCCGGAGGTGGGAATTAATAGTTAATTAATCGCTAATTAATGGTCATTAATGATGGGAGAACGTGCTGCCATCAACACTGCAGCTGGGAGGTGGGAATTAATCGTTAATTAATGGCTAATTAATGGCATTAATGACGGTGAGACGTGCTGCCATCACGCTGCAGCCGGGAGGTGGGAATTAATCGTTAATTAATCGCTAATTAATGGTCATTAATGACGGGAGAACGTGCTGCCATCGACGCTGCAGCCGGGAGGTGGGAATTAATCGTTAATTAATGGCTAATTAATGTCATTAATGACGGAGAACGTGCTGCCATCGACGCTGCAGCCAGGAGGTGGAATTAATCGTTAATTAATGGCTAATTAATGGTCATTAATGACGGGAGAACGTGCTGCCATCGACGCTGCAGCCGGGAGGTGGGAATTAATCGTTAATTAATCGCTAATTAATGGTCATTAATGACGGGAGAACGTGCTGCCATCGACGCTGCAGCCGGGAGGTGGGAATTAATCGTTAATTAATGGCTAATTAATGGTCATTAATGACGGGAGAACGTGCTGCCATCGACGCTGCAGCCAGGATGGTGGGAATTAATCGTTAATTAATGGCTAATTAATGGTCATTAATGACGGGAGAACGTGCTGCCATCGATGCTGCAGCCAGGAGGAGGGAGAGCTAATTAATTGTAAACTAATCATTTATTAATAATGGGATAATTATAGGAGAACTTGATAATAAGAGGGATAATAATGGATAATGGGATAATGCGATTATGGGATTATGGGATTATGGGGATAATGGGATTATGGGTAATGGGATAATGGATAATGGGGATAATGGATAATGGGATCATGGGATAATGGGATAATGGATAAGGATAATGGGATCATGGATAATGGGATAATGGATAATGGGATCATGGGATCATGGATAATGGATCATGGGATAATGGGATCATGGATAATGGGATCATGGATAATGGATAGTGGGATAATGGGATAGTGGATAATGGATAAGGGATAATGGGATCAATGGATAATGGGATCAATGGATAATTGGGATAATGGACAATGGGGTAATGGGATAATGGGATCAATGGATAATGGATAATGGGATCAATGGATAATGGGGTAATGGGATAATGGGATAGTGGATAATGGGATCATGGGATCATGGGATAATGGATAATGGGATAATGGATGATGGATTAAATGGATGATGGGATTAATGGCACCATGGATAATGGATAATGGGATCATGGGAAAAACAGGATTGGAATTGGGATGGGATTGGGAATGGAAACAGGAAATGGGAATGAGAATGTGACTTTAATGGGACATGGTTGGGATGGGATTGGGATTGGGATTGGGATTAGGATTGAGATTGGGATTAGGATTGAGATTGGTATTGAGATTGGGATTAGGATTAGGATTGAGATTGGGATTAGGATTAGGATTGGGATTGAGATTGGGATTAGGATTAGGATTAATATTGGGATTAGGATTAGGATTGGGATTGAGATTGGGATTAGGATTAGGATTGAGATTGGGATTGAGATTGGGATTAGGATTGGGATTGGGATTAGGATTGAGATTGGTATTGAGATTGGGATTAGGATTAGGATTGGGATTAGGATTAGGATTGAGATTAGGATTAGGATTGAGATTAGATTAGGATTAGTATTGGGATTGCGATTGGATTAGGATTAGGATTGGGATTAGAATTAGGATTAGAATTAGATTAGAATTAAGATTGGGATGGGATTTTGGGATTGGGGTTGGGCTTGGTTTTGGGGTTGGGTGGGGAAGGGTTTGAAGCTCGTTCAGTTCCAATCCCACTCAGAACATCCCGGAAAATTTTCCAGTTTTCCCATCCCAATCCCATTTTCCCCATCCAATCATATTTTCCCATCCCAAGTCCCATTTTTCCATCCCAATCCAATTTTTCCCATTTTCCCCATCCCATCCCATTTTTCCCGCCCCCATCCCATTTTCCCTTCCCAAATCCAATTTCCCCCATTTTCCATCCCTAATCCATTTTCCCCATCCCAAATCACATTTTTCCCATCCCAATCCCATTTTTCCCGTTTTCCCATCCCAATCCCATTTTCCCCAAAATCCCATTTTCCCCATCCCCATCCCATTTTTTCCATTTTCCCATCCCAATCCCATTTTTCCCCATCCCAAATCCCATTTTCCCCAAAAATCCCATTTTCCCCAAAAATCCCATTTTTCCTATCCCAAATCCCATTTTCCCATCCCAAATCCCATGTTTCCCATCTTCCCTGTCCCAAATACCATTTTTCCCATCCCCATCCCATTTTCCCCATCCCAATCCATTTTCCCCATCCCAAATCCCATTTTTCCATCCCAATCCCATTTTTCCCATTTTCCCATCCCAATCCCATTTTCCCCAAAATCCCATTTTCCCATCCCAAATCCAATTTTTCCCCATTTTCCCCATCCCAAATCCCATCTTTCCCATTTTCCCATCCCCATCCCAATTCCCATTTTTCCCATTTTCCCATCCCAATTCCCATTTTCCCATCCCAATCCCATTTTCCCCATCCCAAATCCCATTTTTCCCATTTTCCCATCCCTAATCCCATTTTCCCCATCCCCAATCCCATTTTCCCCCAAAATCCCATTTTCCCATCCCAAATCCAATTTTTCCCCATTTTCCCATCCCTAATCCCATTTTCCCATCCCCAATCCATTTTTCCTTCCCAAATCCATTTTTCCATTTTCCCATCCCAAATCCAATTTTTCCCCATTTTCCCATCCCTAATCCCATTTTCCCATCCAAATCCCATTTTTCCCTTCCCAAATCCCATTTTTCCCATTTTCCCATCCCAATTCCCATTTTTCCCATTTTCCCATCCCAATCCCATTTTTCCCGCCCCCATCCCATTTTTCCCTTCCCAAATCCAATTTTCGCCCATTTTCCCTGTCCCTAATCCCATTTTTCCTATCCCAAATCCCATTTTCCCATCCCAAATCCCATGTTTCCCATCTTCCCTGTCCCAAATACATTTTTCCCATCCCCATCCCATTTTCCCCATCCCAATCCCATTTTCCCCATCCCAATCCCATTTTTCCCCATTTTCCCATCCCAAATCCCATTTTTCCATTTTCCCCATCCCCATCCCAATTCCCATTTTTCCCATTTTCCCATCCCAATTCCCATTTTCCCATCCCAATCCCATTTTCCCCATCCCAAATCCCATTTTTCCCATTTTCCCATCCCTAATCCCATTTTCCCATCCCCAATCCCATTTTCCCCCAAAATCCCATTTTCCCATCCCAAATCCAATTTTTCCCCATTTTCCCATCCCTAATCCCATTTTCCCCATCCCCAATCCCATTTTTCCCTTCCCAAATCCCATTTTTCCCATTTTCCCATCCCAATTCCCATTTTTCCCATTTTCCCATCCAAATCCCATTTTCCCCTCCCAAATCCCATTTTTCCCATCCCCATCCCATTTTTTCCCATTTTCCCCATCCCAATCCCATTTTTCCCGCCCCCATCCCATTTTCCCTTCCAAATCCAATTTTCGCCCATTTTCCCATCCCCCATCCCATTTTCCCCATCCCAAATCCCATTTTCCCCATCCCAAATCCCATTTTTCCCATCCCAATCCCATTTTTCCCGTTTTCCCATCCCAATCCCATTTTCCCCCAAAATCCCATTTTTCCCATCCCCATCCCATTTTTCCCATTTTCCCATCCCAATCCCATTTTTCCCCTCCCAAATCCCATTTTCCCCATTTTTCCCCAAAATCCCATTTTCCCATCCCAAATCCAATTTTCCCCCATTTTCCCATCCCTAATCCCATCTTCCCCATCCCAAATCCATTTTCCCATCCCAAATCCCATTTTTCCCATCCCAAATCCCATTTTCCCCAAAAATCCCATTTTTCCTATCCCTAATCCCTTTTCCCATCCCAAATCCATGTTTCCCATCTTCCCTGTCCCAAATACCATTTTCCCCATCCCCATCCCATTTTTCCCATCCCAATCCCGTTTTTCCCGTTTTCCCATCCCAATCCCATTTTCCCCCAAAATCCCATTTTTCCCATCCCCATCCCATTTTTCCCATTTTCCCATCCCAATCCCATTTTTCCCATCCCAATCCCATTTTCCCCCAAAATCCCATTTTCCCATCCCAAATCCAATTTTTCCCCATTTTCCCATCCCAAATCCCATTTTTCCCATCCCAATCCTATTTTTCCCATTCCTAAAATCCCATTTCCCCATCCCAATCCCATTTTTCCCCATTTTTCCCCTCCCAAATCCCTCTGGAATTCTCATTCCCGTTTATTTTTGTTTTTTTTTTTTCCCTCCCCGCAGACGACGTCGTCTCCAATTATTTCACCAAAGGCAAGAGAGGGAAACGCTCCGGGATCCTCCTGATTTTCTCCTTGATCAAAGAAGCCGTTCTTCCCAGCCGGCAAAAAATTTATTGAAAAAATTCCCCGGGTTTTTTTTTTTTTTTTGGAAAATAAAAATAAAAAAAATTAAAAAAGAAAAAAAATTAAAAAATTAAAAAAAAAATCCCCCGATTATCACGAATTTCTTCGGGAATGCCGAGATTTTTAAAATTTTTAAATTTTTTTTCAGATTTTTCTCCTCGATTTTTTTCCCCCCTCTCTGGAATTTTTTTTGGGGGGAAATTTAAAAACTTCGGGAATTTTTGTGGGTTTTTTTCACTTTTTTGGGGATTTTTTTGAGGTTTTAAAAAAATATTTAAAGAAAAAAACCGGGAAAAATTCGGAATGGATCCAGAAAATCCCGGAGCTGAACAGAGAGGAGAAAAAGGACTTGGAATAATCCCAAAAATTCCAATTTTACGGAGTTTTAAAGCCTGAAAATTCCCTTTTTTTCCCCCCCCCCGGAAGCAATTTTCCGTGGAATTCAGAGAATTCCGGATTTTTTTTCCCCTTCCCTTTCCTCCTTTTCCCAAAAAAAAAAAAAAAGCGAAAAATTCGAAATTTTTTTCCTGGAATTTCCCCCTTTTTCCTTTAAAATTCCCGATTTTCCCAGGAACCGCGGCGAATTCCTGGGATTTTTTATTTTTACCGAATTCCTGGGAAAAATCCCCGGAATTCCCGAAATATTTAATTGAAAAACCAACGTCGAAAACGTCGGGAATTGGCGGTTAAAGCAAAAATTCCCGGATTTTCCGGGTTTTTTTTTGGGATTGGGATTTTTTTCCGTTGAAATTCCGGGATTTTTTTGGGGTGGAAAATTGGGAAATCTGGGGGAAAAAAAATTTCCGGGATTTGGAAAAATTTAGGGAAGAAATTTTGGGATTTAGGGAGAAAAAATCCGGGAAAATTCCAGAAAAATTCGGGACAATTTCTGGGGAAAAAATCTGGAAAAATAATCAGGAAAAATAATCATGGGCGGGGAAAAAAAATGAGAAAAAATTCCAGAAAAAATTCAGGGAAAATTCCGGAAAAAATTAGAAAAAAAAATGGGGGGAAATTCTGAAAAAATCAGGAAAAATTCAGGAAAAAAATTCCAAAAAATTTGGGGAAATTTCCAGAAAAACTCAGGAAAAAATTGGGAGCAATAAAAATAAAATAAAATAAAAATAATCGGGGAAAAATCTGGAAAATTCAGGGAGAATTCCAGGAAAAATTTCAGAAAATTTCGGGAGAAAATCTGGAAAAATTCAGGAAAATTTCGGAAAATAATTTTTTGGGGGGAAAAAAAATGTGGGAAAAAATTCTGAAAATATTCCAGGGAAATTCGGAAAAAATTTTGGGGAAAAGAATTTGGGGAAAAATCCAGAAAAATCCAGAAAATTTCAGGGGAAAACTGGAAAAAAATTGGGGAAAAATCTGAAAAATCCGGCAAAAATCCAGAAAAACTCAGGAGAATTTCTGGGAACAGTTGGGGAAAAAAATCTGGAAAAATTTGGGAAATAATCAGGAAAAAAATCAGGAAAAATTCGGGAAAATTTTGGAAAAAAATCAGGGAAAAATTCGAGAAAAATCAGGAAAATTTTTTGGAAAATTCAAAAAAAAATTTCAGAAAATTTCGGGAGAAATTCCGGGAAAATTCAGGAAAATTTCAGAAAAAATTTTGGGGGGGTGGAATCTGGAAAAAAATTCTGAAAATATTCCAGAGAAATTTGGAGAAAAAATTGCGAAAAAATCGGGGAAAAATCTGAAAAGAATCCAGAAAATTTCAGGGAAAAACCGAGAAAAAATTGGGGAAATTTTGGGGGAAAAAATTGGGGA
Organism: Delichon dasypus; assembly: GCA_037837765.1. Classification (NCBI taxonomy): domain Eukaryota; kingdom Metazoa; phylum Chordata; class Aves; order Passeriformes; family Hirundinidae; genus Delichon; species Delichon dasypus. Next base: position 72,558,474 of record JBBAXF010000006.1, read on the forward strand.
AAAAATCGGGAAAATTGGGAAAAAATCCAGAAAAACTCAGGTGAATTTCTGGGAACATTTTGGGGGGAAAAAATCTGGAAAAATTGGGGAAAAATCAGGGAAAAAAATCAGAAAAATTTCCGGAAAAAATCAGGGAAATTTCGGGGAAAAAACCAGAAAAAAAATCAGAAAAAAAATTCTGAAAATTTTTGGGAAATTTCCAGAAAAACTCAAGAAAAATATTGGGAAAAAATCGGGGAAAAAACTTCAGGATTTGGAGAAATCTGGAAAGAAACTCCAGGAATTGTGGGAAAAAAATCCAGGAAAATTCCAGAAAAATTCAGGAAAAATTCTGGGAAAAAATCGAGGGGGGAAAAAACCAAATAAAAAAACCCCAGAAAATAATCCAGAAAAATTCGGGGAAATTTCAGGAAAAAAGTGGGGAAAATGCAGGGAAAAAATCGGGAAAAATTCTGAAAAAAATCTGGAAAAAAATCAGAACAAAAATCAAAAAAATTTGGGGAAATTTCCCGAAAAACTCAGGAAAAATGCCTGAAAAATTCAGGGAAATTCCAGGAAAAAATCGGGAAAAAATTGGGCAAAATTTCAGAAAAAATCCAGAAAATTTTGGGGAAAATTCCAGGAAAAAAATTCAGAAAATTTCAGGGAAAAACCAGAAAAAAAATGGGGAAATTTTTGGGGAAAAAAATCCAGAAAAAATCTGGGAAAATTCAAAAAAAATCGGGAAAAATCTTTTCCCGGCCTTAAATATTTTGATTCCAAGCGGAGGAGAAGGAAAAAAAAAAAAGGAAAAAAACCCGGGATAAATAAAAACAGCGGGAAAAATTCCCGGAATTCCTGAATCCGAGGGAAATGAAGGAGCCGGGCCAAGGTTCCGTGGGAATTCTTTATTTGAGAGGGGGAAATTCCGGGAAAATTCGGGGAAATTCTGGGAAAATTCGGGGAAATTCTGGGAAAATTCTGGAAAATTCTGAGAATTGAGGGGGGAAATTCTGGAAAATTCTGGAAAATTCTGGGAATTGAGGGGGGAAAATTCTGGGAAATTCTGGGAAATTCTGGAAAATTCTGGGAATTGAGGGGGAAAAATTCTGGGAATATTTTGGGAAAATGTTGGGAATTGAGGGGAGAAAATTCTGGGAAATTCTGGGAATTGAGCGGGGAAATTCTGGAAAATTCTGGGAATTGAGGGGGGAAAATTCTGAGAAAGTTCTGGAAAATTTTGGGAATTGAGGGGGGGAATTCTGGGAAATCCTGGGAAAAGTTTGGGAAATTCAGGGAAAATTCTGGGAATTGAGGGGGGAAATTCTGGGGAAATTTTGGGAAAATCTGGGAAAATTCTGGGAATTGAGGGAGGAAAATTCTGGGAAAATTCTGGGAAAATTCTGGGAAATTGGGGGAAAAGTTCTGGGAAAATTCTGAGAAAATTCTGGGAATTGAGGGGGAAAATTTGGGGAAAATTCTGGGAAAATTTTGGGAAATTCTGGGAAATTCTGGGAATTGGGGGTGGGGAATTCTGGGAAAATTCTGGGAACAATTTGGGAATTGAGGAGGGGAAAATTCAGGGAAATTTAGGGAAAATTCTGGGAATTGAGAGGGGGAAATTTGGGGACTTGGGGGTGGGAAATTCTGGGAAAATTCAGGGAAAATTTTGGGAAATTCTGGGAAAATTTGGGGAATGGAGGGGGGGGATTCTCGGAAATTTTGGGAATTGAGGGCGGGAAATTCCAGGAAAGGAGCCGGGAAAATTCTGGGGGGAAAAAAGGTGGAAAACTGGGAAATGGGACAGGAAAATCCTGGGAATTGAGGGGTGGACATTCCCGGGATAAGGAAGGGACAATCCCGGGACAATCCCGGGATAAGCAGGGACAATCCCGGGACAATCCCAGGATAAGGAAGGGACATTCCCGGGATAAGCAGGGACATTCCCGGCTCCTAGGCGCTGTCCCCGGCCCGGCGCGGGTGAGGACGCGTCCTGGGGAGGCCACCGAGGCCCCGGGGCCGGAAGGGGACACGGGAGCTGGCACCGGCATTGTCCCAGTCCTGGTCCTGGTCCTGGTCCTTGTCCTGGTCCTGGTCCCGTTCCTTGTTCTTGTCCCGTTCCTGGTCCTGGTCCTTGTTCTTGTCCCGTTCCTGGTCCCAGTCCCGTTTCTTGTTCCGTTCCTTGTCCCGGTCCCATTCCTTGTCCTTGTCCTTGTCCCTGTTCCGTTCCTTGTCCCATTCCTTGTCCCATTCCTTGTCCTTGTCCTTATCCTTGTCCTTATCCTTCTCCTTTTTTGGTTCCTTGTCCCGTTCTTTGTCCCGGTCCCGTTCCTTGTCCTTGTCCCTGTTCCGTTCCTTGTCCTTATCCTTGTCCTTTTTCAGTTCCTTGTCCCTGTCCTTGTCCCGGTCCTGGTCCCGTTCCTGGTCCCGGTTCCCTTCCTTGTCCTTATCCCGTCCCTTGTTCCTGTCCCATTCCTTGCCCCATTCTTTGTCCCGGTCCCGTTCCTTGTCCCTGTCCCTGTTCCGTTCCTGGTCCCATTCCTTGTCCTTGTCCTGGTCCCGGTCTCGGTCCCGTTCCTTGTCCCATTCCTTGTCCTTGTCCTTGTCCTTCTCCTTTTTTGGTTCCTTGTCCCGTTCTTTGTCCCTGTCCTGTTCCTTGTCCCTGTCCCTGTTCCGTTCGTTGTCCCATTCCTTGTCCTTTTTTGGTTCCTTGTCCCATTCCTGGTCCCGGTCCCGGTCCCATTCCTTGTCCTTGTCCTTGTCCCGTTCCTGGTCCCGTTCCCGGTTTCCTGGGAGAAGCGACGGGAGCGCGCTGGCACCGGTGCCACCCGCCGCTGTCCCCTGCTGTCCCTCCCCGGGGACATCCCCAGCTCCGTACCCGCGGGATTCCCGGGGGAATTGTCCCGGGAATTGTCCCGGGAATTGTCCCGGGAATTGTCGGTGGGTGGCTCCAGGGCTCGGCGCCGCCGCTCCAGGATCGATTCCAGCTGCTCATCGCGGATCTTCCTGCGGCTCGGCTTCCTCGGGACCCCCTGCGACAGCGCGGGGACAGCGGGGACAGGGAGGGGACAGGGAGGGGACAGAGTGGGGACAGAGAGGACAGGGAGGGGACAGAGGGGACAGAGGGGACAGAGAGGACAGGGAGGGGACAGGGAGGGGACAGAGATGGGACAGAGAGGGGACAGGAGGGGACAGGGAGGGACAGAGGGGACAGGGAGGGGACAGGGAGGGGACAGCGGAGGGACAGGAGGGGACAGGAGGGGACAGAGGGGACAGGGAGGGGACAGGGAGGGGACAGAGGGGACAGAGGGGACAGGGAGGGACAGAGGGGACAGGGAGGGGACAGAGATGGGACAGAGAGGGGACAGGAGGGGACAGGGAGGGACAGAGGGGACAGGGAGGGGACAGGGAGGGGACAGCGGAGGGACAGGAGGGGACAGGAGGGGACAGAGGGGACAGGGAGGGGACAGGGAGGGGACAAAGGGGACAGGGACGGGACAGTGAGGAACAATGAGGGGACAAAGAGGGGACAGTCAGGTGACACTGAGGTGACACAGAGGAGACATGGAGGTGACACTGAGGTGACCCCGATGTGACCCTGCTGTGACCCCCAAGGTGACAGTGAGGTGACCCCAATGTGACCCTGAGGTGACCCCGAGGTGACCCCACCGTGACCCCACAGTGACCCCGTGGTGACCCCGCCGTGACCCCGCTGTGACCCCACCGTGACCCCACAGTGACCCCTCCGTGACCCCACCATGACCCCGTGGTGACCCCACCGTGACCCCACAGTGACCCCGCAGTGATCCCGCAGTGACCCCCCAAGGTGACAGTGAGGTGACCCCAATGTGACCCCGAGGTGACCCCACAGTGACCCCGCAGTGATCCCGCAGTGACCCCCCAAGGTGACAGTGAGGTGACCCCAATGTGACCCCGAGGTGACCCCACCGTGACCCCTCCGTGACCCCACCATGACCCCGTGGTGACCCCACCGTGACCCCACTGTGACCCCGCCGTGACCCCACCATGACCCCGCCGTGACTCCGCCGTGACCCCGTCGTGACCCCGCCGTGACCCTGTCGTGACCCCGCCGTGACCCCGCTGCCCACCAGGATCCCCCGCAGCTCCAGCGCCGCGCTTCTCCTCTTGCTGACCACGGAATCCTGCGGGGGGGAGGGGGGAAGGAAAATTTGGGAATTCCGGGAATTCCGGGAACGCTGGGAACGCCCCGGGCCGGTGTCACCGCCGCTGTCGCCGCTGTGGCCGCTGTCACCTGTCGCCGCGCGGGGCCGGTCCCCACCGGGCGCAGGACGATCCCGCTGCGGATCCGCTGCAGCATCTCCTGCACGGCCCTGGCGCGGATGTCCCCAAAGGCGGCGTCACCTGCGGGGGATGGCTGTCACCTCACTGTCACCTCGGGGTCACCTCGGGGTCACCTCACTGTCACCTCACTGTCACCTCACTGTCACCTCAGGGTCAGTGTCCCAATCCCAGCCCTGTGACACCCTGGGGACATCCCCAGTGTCACCTGCGGGGGATGGCTGTCACCTCACTGTCACCTCACTGTCACCTCGGGGTCACCTCGGGGTCACCTCGGGGTCAGTGTCCCAGTCCCAGCCCTGTAACACCCTGGGGACATTCCCGGTGTCACCTGTGGGGGATGGCTGTCACTTCACTGTCACCTCGGGGTCACCTCGGGGTCAGTGTCTCAATCCCAGCCCTGTGACACCCTGGGGACATCCCCAGTGTCACCTGTGGGGGATGGCTGTCACTTCACTGTCACCTCGGGGTCACCTCACTGTCACCTCACTGTCACCTCGGGGTCACCTCGGGTTCACCTCACTGTCACCTCGGGGTCAGTGTCTCAATCCCAGCCCTGTGACACCCTGGGGACATTCCCGGTGTCACCTGGGGGGGTGGCACCGCCAGGGTGGGGCTGTCACCTCCCGGGGTCACACCGGGGTGGGGCTGTCACCTCCCGTCCCCATCGCTGTGACACCCTGGGGATATCCCTGGTGTCACCTCCCCTGTCCCTGTGACACTTTTGGAGACATTGATGTCACCTTCCATCCCTGTGACACTTTGGGGACGTTTCCGGTGTCACCTCCCCTGTCCCACCCCTGTGACACCTTGGGGACACTCCAATGTCACCTCCCCTGTCCATGTGACACCTTGGGGACATCCCCCGTGTCACCTCCCCTGTCCCACCCCTGTGACGCTTTGGGGACGTTCCCGATGTCACCTCCCCATCCCTGTGACACCTTGGGGACATCCCCTGTGTCACCTCCCCATCCCTGTGACACCTTGGGGACATCCCCGGTGTCACCTCCCCTCAGGACTCACTTTGCTGCGGGGTTTTCGTCGCCTTCCTCCGCCGGAGAGCGGCCAGGGGGCTGCGGAGGGGACAGCGGTGACAATGGGGGACAACGGGGACAATGGGGGACAACGGGGACAACGGGGACAGTGGGGACAATGGGGACAGCGGTGACAATGGGGACAGTGGGGACAGCGGTGACAATGGGGGACAATGGGGACAACGGGGACAGCGGTGACAATGGGGACAGTGGTGACAATGGGGGACAACAGGGGACAACAGGGGACAATGGTGACAATGGGGACAACGGTGACAGTGGAGACAGCGGTGACAATGGGGACAACGGGGGACAACAGGGGACAATGGGGACAACGGGGGACAGTGGTGACAATGGGGGACAACGGTGACAATGGGGACAATGGGGGACAATGGGGACAGTGGTGACAATGGTGACAATGGGGACAACGGGGGACAGTGGTGACAGTGGGGACAGTGGTGACAATGGGGACAACGGTGACAGTGGGGGACAGTGGGGACAATGGGGGACAATGGGGACAACGGGGGACAGCGGTGACAGTGGGGACAGCGGTGACAGTGGGGACAGCGGTGACAATGGGGGACAATGGGGACAATGGGGGACAGCGGTGACAATGGGGGACAACAGGGGACAACAGGGGACAGCGGTGACAGAGGGGACAGCGGTGACAGTGGGGACAGCGGTGACAACAGGGGACAGTGGTGACAATGGGGACAATGGGGACAACGGTGACAATGGGGACAGTGGTGACAATGGGGGACAACAGGGGACAGCAAAGGACAGCAGTGACAATGGGGACAATGGTGACAAGGGGAGACAACGGGGGACAGCAATGACAGCAGGGTGACAACAAGTGACAGCGATGACAGCAGGTGCCAGCAGGTGACAATAGGTGACAATGGGTGCCAGCAGTGCCAGCAGTGGCAGCGATGACACCGGGTGACAACAGGTGACAATAGGTGACAGTGATGACAGCGGTGACAGTGGTGACAGCGGTGACAGCAGGTGCCAGCAGGTGACAATAGGTGACAATGGGTGCCAGCAGTGTCAGCAGTGGCAGTGATGACACCGGGTGACAACAGGTGACAATAGGTGACAGTGATGACAGCAGTGCCAGCAGTGCCAGCAGTGCCAGCAGGTGACAATAGGTGACAATAGGTGACAATGGGTGCCAGCAGTGACAGCAGTGACAGCAGGTGACACCGGGTGACAGTAGGTGACAATGGGTGCCAGCAGTGCCAGCAGTGACAGCAGGTGACAATAGGTGACAATGGGTGCCAGCAGTGTCAGCAGTGGCAGTGATGACACCGGGTGACAACAGGTGACAATAGGTGACAGTGATGACAGCAGTGCCAGCAGTGCCAGCAGTGCCAGCAGGTGACAATAGGTGACAATAGGTGACAATGGGTGCCAGCAGTGACAGCAGTGACAGCAGGTGACACCGGGTGACAGTAGGTGACAATGGGTGCCAGCAGTGCCAGCAGTGACAGCAGGTGACAATAGGTGACAATGGGTGCCAGCAGTGTCAGCAGTGGCAGTGATGACACCGGGTGACAACAGGTGACAATAGGTGACAGTGATGACAGCAGGTGCCAGCAGTGACAGCAGGTGACAATAGGTGACAATGGGTGCCAGCAGTGACAGCAGTGGCAGCGATGACACCGGGTGACAGCAGGTGACAACAGGTGACAATAGGTGACAGTGGTGAGAGTGGTGACAGCGGTGCCAGCCAGCAGATGACAGCAGGTGCCAGCGGGTGACAATGGGTGACAATGGGTGGCAATAGGTGACACCGGGTGACAGCGATGACAGCGGTGCCAGCAGTGACAGCAGGTGACAGCAGGTGACAGTGTTGACAGTGGTGCCAGCCAACAGGTGACAGTGGGTGACAACAAGTGACAATGGGTGACAGCAGAGCCAGCAGGTGCCAGCAGGTGCCAGCAGGTGCCAGCAGGTGACAATGGGTGACAATAGGTGACACCAGATGCCAGTGATGACAGTGGTGACAATAGGTGACAGCAGGTGACGGTGCCAGCAGTGACAGCGATGACAATAAGTGACAATAGGTGACAGCAGTGACACTGGGTGCCAGTGGTGCCAGCAGTGCTAGCGATGACAGCAGGTGACAGCAGGTGACAGCAGTGACACCGGGTGCCAGCGGTGCCAGCGGTGCCAGTGATGACAGCAGGTGACAATAGGTGACACCAGGTGCCAGCGATGACAGCAGTGACAATAGGTGACAGCAGTGACACCAGGTGCCAGCGGTGCCAGCGATGACAGCAGGTGACAGCAGGTGACAATAGGTGACAATAGGTGCCAGCAATGACACTGGGTGCCAGCGGTGCCAGCGGTGCCAGCGATGACAGCAGTGACAATAGGTGACACCAGGTGCCAGCGATGACAGCAGGTGACAGCAGGTGACAATAGGTGACAGCAGGTGACAGCAGGTGACAATAGGTGCCAGCAGTGTCACCGGGTGCCAGCGATGACAGCAGGTGACAATAGGTGACAGCAGGTGACAGCAGGTGACAGCAGGTGACAATAGGTGCCAGCGGTGTCACCGGGTGCCAGCGGTGTCACCGGTGTCACCCTGTCCCCGCTCGGGTGGGGCCCGGTGTCACCTACTCTGCGGGGCCGGCGGCCGGCGGTGGCAGCGGTGGCGCTGGCGGTGGTGGCACCGGTGGTGGCACCTGGAGGTGGCTCTGAGGGGGCGGCGCCTGCGCCAGCTGATCCCGGAGAGCTCGAACTGGGAATGACGGGAATGGTGGGAATGGGAATGGGAACGGGGATGGGAATTGTGGGAATGGGAATAATGGGAATAATGGGAATAATGGGAATGGGAATGACGGGAATGGGATTGGGAATGGGAATGGTGGGAATGATGGGAATGGGAGTGGGAATGGGAATGGTGGGAATGGGAATGATGGGAATCATGGGAATGATGGGAATCATGGGAATAATGGGAATCATGGGAATTGGAATGGGAATGGGAATGGTGGGAATGGGAATTATGGGAATGGGAATGGGAATTATGGGAATGGTAGGAAGAATGGGAATGGGAATAATGGGAATGGGAATGGTGGGAATTTTGGAAATAATGGGAATAATGGGAATAATGGGAATAATGGGAATAATGGGAATAATGGGAATTGGAATGGGAATGATGGGAATGGGAATGATGGGAATGGGAATGGGAATAATGGGAATGGGAATTGTGGGAATGGTGGGAATGGTGGGAATTATGGGAATGGTGGGAATGGGAATGATGGGAATGATGGGTATAATGGGAATTATGGGAATTATGGGAATGGGATGGGGATCCACTGGAATTACCCTGGGGTTATCTGGGATTCCTTTGGAATCCTTGTGGAATCCTCTGGAATTATCTGGAAATGCTTCTGGAGTCCCCCCCAGACTCCCCCTGGAATTCCCTGGAATCCCTCCGAAAACCCTCAGGAATCCCTCTGGAATGCTTCTGGAATTCTCTGGAATTCCCTTGGAATCCTCTGGAATCTCAGAATCCCCTGGAATTCCTCAGGAATTCCTCTTCATCCCCTGGAATCCCTCTGGAATATTCCTGGAATCCCTCTGGAACCTCGGATTCCTCGGAATCCTCTGGAATCCCCCTGGAACTCTCTGGAATCTGTCTGTAATTCCCTGGAATCCTCTGGAACCTTCTAGAATCCTACTGGAAACCCTCTGGAATTCCTCGGAATCCTCTGGAATCCCCCAGAACCTTCTGGAATCTGTCTGTAATTCCCTGGAATCCTCTGGAATCTTCTAGAATCCTACCGGAAACCCTCTGGAATCCCCTGGAATCCTACTGGAAACCCTCTGGAATTCCTCGGAATCCTCTGGAATCCCCCAGAACCTTCCGGAATCTGTCTGTAATTCCCCAGAATCCTCTGGAATCCTCTAGAATCCTACTGGCAACCCTCCGGAATTCCTTGGAATCCTCTGGAATCTCCCAGAACCTTCTGGAATCTGTCTGTAATTCCCTGGAATCCTCTGGAATCCTACTGACAACCCTCCGGAATTCCTCGGAATCCTCTGGAATCCCCCGGAACCTTCTGGAATCCCCCACCTTCCTTTTCCAGCCTTTCCAGTTTCTCCCTCAGCTCCTTCTTCTCCTCCTGCTCCCGGTCCAGCGCTTCCCGAGCCCGATCCAGCTGCTCCTGCAGCTCCTTCTCCTGCGGGATCAGGGAATTCCGGGAATTCCGGAAAATCCCTGGCACGGAGACATCCCGAAAAAAAATTCCCGGAGGATTTTGGGGAGAATTTCCCGGGGTGAGGGAGGAGGTTGGGGAAACGCAGGGTGGGGAATCCGTGGGGAAAGCTCTGGGATTTGGGGAAAATCCGGGAAAAAACCGCCAGGGTTTGGAAAAAATCAGGAAAAAGTTCAGAATTTTGGGGAAAATCTGGGAAAAATCTCCCAGGATTTGGAGGAATCTGGAAAAAAACTTCAGGGTTTGGAAAAATTCAGGAAAAAGTTCAGGATTTGGGGAAAAATCTGAGGAAATGTTCCAAGATTGGGAGTAATCTGGAAAAAAGCTCCAGGATTTGGAAAAAAATCCAAGAAAAAACCTTCAGGATTAAAAAAAAAAAAAAAAAAATCCAGAAAAAAGCGTCAGGATTTGGAAAAGTCGAGGAAAAAGCTCCAGGATTTGGAGAAATCTGGAAAAAAGCTTCAGGATTGGGAAAAATTCAGCAAAAAGCTCCAGGAAAGTTCCAGAACTTGGAAAAAAGTCCAAGAAAAAAAAAATCAGGATTTGGGGAAAAAAAAAAAAACACACACCATAAAAAAGCTTCAGGATTTGGAAAAAGCTCCAGGAAAATTCCAGGATTTGGAAAGAAAATCCAGAAGAAAGCTCCAGGATTTAGAAAATTTTGGGGAAAAGCTCCAGGATTTGGAAAAATCCAGGGAAAAGGTTCCAGGAAAATTCCAGGATTTGGGAAAAAAAATCCAGGAAAAAGCTTCAGGATTTGGAGAAATTTAGGAAAAACTCCAGGATTTGGAAATTTTTTGGGAAAAAGCTCCAGGAAAGTTTCAGGATTTGGGGAAAAAATCCAGGAAAAGCTTCAGGATTTGGAAAAAAAAATCAGGAAAAAGATTCAGGATTTGGGAAAATTTAGGAAAAACTCCAGGATTTGGAAAATTTTGGGAAAAAGCTCCAGGAAAGTTTCAGGATTTGGGAAAAAAATCCAGGAAAAAACCTTCAGGATTTGAAAAAAAAAAAAAAATCCAGAAAAAAGCGTCAGGATTGGGAAAAATCCAGGAAAAACCTCCAGGATTTGGAAAAATTCAGGAAAAAGCTTCAGGATTTGGAAAAAAAATCAGGAAAAAGCTCCAGGATTTGGGAAAATTCAGGAAAAAGCTTCAGGATTTGAAAAAAAAGAAGGAAAAAACTCCAGGAAAGTTTCAGGATTTGGGAAAAAAAAATCCAGGAAAAACCTTAAGGATTTGGAGAAATTTGGGAAAAACTCCAGGATTTAGAAAATTTTGGAAAAAAAGCTCCAGGATTTGGAAAAATCCAGGGAAAAAGCTCCAGGAAAATTCCAGGATTTGGGAAAAAAATCCAGGAAAAAGCTCCAGGATTTGGGAAAAAAATGGAAAAAACTCCAGGAAAGTTTCATGATTTGGAAAAAAAAATCCAGGAAAAAGCTTCAGGATTTGGAAAAATTTGGGAAAAACTCCAGGATTTGGAAAAATTTGGGAAAAAGCTCCAGGAAAGTACCAAGATCCGTAAAAACCTTTTCCAGCAGAAATTCCCCTTTTCCAGGTGCGAGTTTTTTTTCAAGGATTCAACTCCTTCCCAATTTTTTCCTCCGGGAAAATCCCCAGCGGGAAAAAACCCAACAACAACAACAACAAAAGAGCAAAAATTCCCGAGGGGGAAGGAAAAAAAAAATCCAGGAAAAATAAAAATAGAAATAGAAATAAAAATAAAAATTAAAAAAAAAATAAAATCCCTCCCCGACTTTAAATATATATATTTAAAAAAAAAAAAAAAAAAAAAAAATTAAAAAACACTCCGGGATAAAATATTTGAATTCCCGGGATTAAAAAATTAAAAAACACCGGGATCGAAACCGATCCGAGGGTCTCCAAAGGATGTCCCCAAATTTGGGGGACGTCTCCTCACCCGCTCTCGCTGCTCCGGCCGCGTCTCCTCTGGCTCCAGGCCCGGTTCTCCCGGTTCTCCCAGTTGTCCCAGTTCTCCCGGTTCTCCTGGTTCTCCCGGTTCTCCCAGTTGTCCCGGTTCTCCCAGTTCTCCCAGTTCTCCCGGTTCTCCCAGTTGTCCCAGTTCTCCCAGTTGTCCCCATTGTCCCGGTTCTCCCGGTTCTCCCAGTTGTCCCGGTTCTCCCAGTTGTCCCGGTTCTCCCGGTTGTCCCGGTTCTCCCGGTTTTCCCGGTTCTCCCGGTTCTCCCAGTTGTCCCAGTTCCTGCGGCGCTCCCGGGCGTTGGGAATGGGGCTGGGAGCTCCGGAGCAGGACGGAGCTCTGGCGCTTGGCCTCCTGCTGCTCCAGCAGCATCTGCGGGCGGCAGCAGCGCGGTGTCACCTCCGTGTCACCTCTGTGTCACCTCTGTGTCACCTGTGTCACCTCTCTGTCACCTCCATGTCACCTCCCTCCATGTCACCTCCCTCTGTGTCACCTCCGTGTCACCTCTGTGTCACCTCCCTTTGTGTCACCTCCGTGTCACCTCTGTGTCACCTCCCTCCGTGTCATCTCCATGTCACCTGTGTCACCTCAGTGTCACCTCCATGTCACCTCCGTGTCACCTCCCTCCGTGTCTCCTTTGTGTCACCTCCCTCCGTGTCACCTCCGTGTCACCTCCGTGTCACCTCTGTGTCACCTTTGTGTCACCTCCCTCCCTGGCACCACGGGGACAATGCAAGGACAACGTGGTGGCACCTTGGTGGCATCTCCTGGAGGGGCTGGTGGTGAATTCCCCCCAAATCCATCCCGGAATTCCGCCCAGTTTGGGATCATCCCATTCCCTCGGGAGGTGACACCTCGCTGTCACCTCGGTGCCACCTCCAGGGATGTCCCCAACCCCTCAGGGATGTCCCCAAGGTCTTGGTGACACCTCAGTGTCACCTTCTAGAGGGGTTGGATTTGAATCCCACCCAGCTCCAGTCAGGAATTCCGCCCAGTTTGGGATCATCCCATTCCCTTGGGAGGTGACACCTCGCTGTCACCTCGGTGCCACCCCCAGGGATGTCCCCAACTCCTCGGGGATGTTCCCAAGGTCTCGGTGGCACCTTGGTGGCATCTCCCAGAGGGGCTGGTGGTGAATCCCACGCAAATCCATCCCGGAATTCCACCCTGTTTGGGATCCTCCCATTCCCCTGGGATGGTGGGACTTTGTTGTCACCTCGGTGCCACCTCCAGGGACGTCCCCAATCCCTCAGGGATGTCCCCAAGGTCTTGGTGGCACCTCAGTGTCACCTCCTAGAGGGATTGGATTTGAATCCCACCCAGCTCCAGTCAGGAATTCCGCCCAGTTTGGGATCAGCCCATTCCCTTGGGATGCTGGGACTTTGTTGTCACCTCGGTGCCACCTCCAGGCATGTCCCCAACCCCTCAGGGATGTCCCCAAGGTCTTGGTGGCACCTGGATGTCACCTCCTGTAAGGGCTGGATGTGAATTCCACCCAGCTCCAGTCAGGAATTCCTCCCAGTTTGGGATCATCCCATTCCCTTGGGAGGTGACCCCCAGGGATGTCCCCAGCCCCTCGGGGATGTCCCCAACCCCTCGGGGATGTCCCCAAGGTCTCGGTGGCACCTGGTGGGCGAAGGCCTCGGCGTGGCAGCGCAGGTCCTGCTCCAGCTCCAGCTGCTCCAGGGCCTGGCAGTAATCCTGGGTGACGATCTGGGACACTGCGGGGACAGCGCGGGGACAGCGGGAAAAGGGACGGGGAAAAGGGAAACGGGGAAATGGGGGAAAGGGGGGAAGGGGAAAAGGGAGAAGTGGGAAAAGGAGGAAAAAGGGGAAAAGTGGGAAAAGGGGAAAAGGGGAAAAAGGGAAAAGGGAGAAAATGGAGAAAAAGGGGGAAAAGGGGTAAAGGGAAAAAAAGGAAAAGGGAAAAAGGGAAAAGTGGGAAATGGGGGAAAAGTGGGGAAAGTGTGAAAATGGGGAAAAAAAGAAAAATGGGAAAAGGAGGGAAAGGGGAAAAGGGGGAAAAGTGGGAAAATGGGGGAAAAGGGGGGAAAGAAGGAAAAAAGGGAAAAAGGGAAAAGTGGGAAAATGGGGGGAAAATGGGGAAAGGAGGAAAAAGGGGAAAAGAAGGAAAAAGGGGAAAAGGGAAAATTGGGGAAAAGGGTGAAGAAAGGGTGAAAAAGGGGAAAAAGGGAAAAGGGGGAAAAGGAGAAAGGGGAGAAAAGGAGAAAGGGGGGAAGGGGTAAAGGGAAAAAAAGGAAAAGGGAAAAGTGGGGAAATGGGGGAAAGGGGAAAAGGAGGAAAAAGGGGAAAATGGGAAAAAGTGGAAAAATGGAAAAAGGGAAAATGGGGAAAAAATGGGAAAGTGGGAAAAGTGGAGAAAAGGGAAAATGGGGAAAAAGGGAAAAGGAGGAAAAAGGGAAAAAGGGAAAAGGTGGGAAAATGGGTAAAAGTGGAAAGGGGAAAAGGGAAAATGGGGAAAAAAGGAAAAATGGGAAAAGTGGGGGAAAGGGAAAAGGGAAAAGGTTGGGAAAGTGGAAAAAGGGAAAAAGGACAAAGGGAAAATGGGGAAAAAAGGGAAAAGTGGGAAAAGGGGGAAAAGGGGGGAAAGGGGGGAAAAGGGAAAAAGTGAGAAAAAGGAGAAAAATGGAAAGGGAAAAAGGGAAAATGGGGAAAAAGGGAAAAGGGGGGAAAGGGGGGAAAGGGGGAAAGTGGGAAAAGGGAAAAAGGATGGAAAAAACCCGTGGGAAATTGGGGAATGAGGGGTGGGAAAAGGGAAAAAAGGGGAGAGAAAAAGGTGGGAAAGGGGTGGGGGAAAAGTGGGAAATGGGGGGAATGAGGGGTGGGGAAAAGAGAGGATAAAAGGTGGGAAAAGGTGGGAAAGAGGGAAAAAATGTTGGGAAAGCGGGAGAAAAAAGGGATGGGAAAATTTGGGAAATGGGAGGGGAAAGGGTGGGATAAAATGTGGGATAAAATGTGGGATAAAATGTGGGATAAAAGGTGGGAAACGGAGGGAAGAAGGGTGGGAAAAGGGAAAAAAAAAGGAGAAAGAAATGGGAAAAAAAAGGAGGAAAAGAGGGTGGGAAAAGGAAATGAGGGCGATGCCACGGCGGGCACGTGGCCGGGGTGGGGACAGGAATGTCCCTGTGTCACCCCCGGGCAGCGCCAGCCTCTGCTGCAGGGTGGCACCGGTGACACCGATGGCACTGATGACACCGGTGACACCGATGACACCAATGGCACTGGTGGCACCAATGACACCGGTGACACTGATGACGCCGATGGCACCGGTGGCACTGGTGGCCCTGGTGACACCGGTGACACCGATGGCACCGATGGCACTGATGGCACCGGTGACACCGATGACACCAATGGCACTGGTGGTACTGGTGACACCGATTACACCGATGGCACCGGTGGCACTGGTGGCCCTGGTGACACCGATGACACCGGTGACACCGGTGACACCGATGGCACCGATGGCACTGATGACACCGATGGCACCGGTGACACCGATGACACCGATGACACCAATGACACCGATGACACCAATGGCACCGGTGGCACTGGTGGCCCTGGTGACACCAGTGGCACTGCTGGTGCTGGTGGCACCAATGACACCAATGACACTGATGACACCAATGGCACTGGTGGCACCGATGACACTGGTGGCACCGATGACACCGATGACACCGATGGCACTGGTGACACCAATGGCACTGCTGGCACCGGTGACACTGATGACACCAATGGCACTGGTGACACTGATGACACCGATGGCACTGGTGACACCAATGGCACTGCTGGCACCGGTGACACCGATGACACCAATGGCACTGGTGACACTGATGACACCGGTGGCACTGGTGATACCGATGGCACTGGTGACACCAATGGCACTGGTGACACCAATGACACCAGTGACACCGATGGCACTGATGACACCGATGGCACCGATGACACCGATGACACCAATGGCACTGGTGACACTGATGACACCGGTGGCACTGGTGATACCGATGGCACTGGTGACACCAATGGCACTGGTGACACCAATGACACCAGTGACACCGATGGCACTGATGACACCGATGGCACCGATGACACCGATGACACCAATGGCACTGGTGACACTGATGACACCGGTGGCACTGGTGGCACTGATGACACCGGTGGCACTGGTGATACCGATGACACTGGTGACACCAATGACACCATTGACACCAATGGCACTGGTGACACCAATGACACCATTGACACCGATGGCACTGATGACACCAATGGCACTGGTGACACCGATGACACCGATGGCACTGGTGGCCCTGGTGACACCGGTGGCACTGCTGGTGCTGGTGGCACCAGTGACACCGATGGCACCAGTGACACCGATGACACTGATGACACCGATGACACCGGTGACACCAATGACACTGGTGGCCCTGGTGGCCCTGGTGGCACCGGTGTCACCGGGAGGGGACACGGGGACGCCGCTGACCTCTCTTGTAGGAGCTCAGCGCTCTCTGGCTGGCACCGAGAGCCGCCCGCAGGCGCCGCCGCTCCTCCCGCTCCAGCTCCAGCTGCGCCGCGGGAAATCGGGATAATCCGGGAGAATCCAGGAGAATCCGGGAGAAAAATCAGGGAAAAAAATGGGAGAAATCCGGGTGAGAAATACGGGAGAAATCTGGGAGAAATCCCTGTGAGAAACATGGGAGAAATCCGGGAGAAATCTGGGGGAAATCTGGGGGAAATCCGGGAGAAATCCGGGAGAAAAATCAGGGAAGAACCCGGGAGAAATCCGGGGGAAATCTGGGAGAAATCCAGGAGAAATCTGGGAGGAAAATCAGGGAAAAACACGGGAGAAATCCGGGAGAAAAATCAGTGAAAACACAGGAGAAATAGGGGAGAAAAATCAGGGAAGAACACGGGAGAAATCTGGGTGAGAAACACGGGAGAAATCCAGGAGAAACTGGGGGAAATCCGGGAGAAATTGGGGGAAATCTGGGAGAAAACCCAGTGAAATCTGGGGGAAATCTGGGGAAAATCAGTGGAAAACACGGGAGAAACCTGAGAGAAACCTGGGAGAAATCCATGAAAAATCAGCGAAAAATCCATGTGAAAAATCCACAAAAAATCCACTTGGAAAAATCCACGAAAAATCCACCAGAAAAAAAAAATCCACAAAACATCCATGAAAAGTCCATGAAAAAATAATGAAAACCCCACGAAAAATCCATGAAAAATCCGTGAAAAAGCTGCGAAAAATCTGAAAAAAAATTTAAATATAATAATAATAATGATAATAAAAATAAAAACCCAGCTAAAAATCCTCATGAAAAATCTGTTTTAAAAACCCCACGATAAATCCCCAAAAACATCGGCGAAAAATCCACAAAAAAAAAACCCCATGAAGAATCAGTGAAAAATCCACGAAAAATCAGTGAAAAAAAATCCGCAATAAATTCCTGGGAAAAAAAAAATCCGTGAAAAATCCATGAAAAAGCTGGGGGGAAAAAAAAATCCACGAAAAATCCGCAAAAAATCCATGAAAAAATCCGTGAAAAAGCTGGGGGGGAAAAAAAATCCACAAAAGATCCGCAAAAAATCCATGAAAAAATCCGGGATAAATCCCCCAAAATCAGTGAAAAATTCGTGAAAAATCCCAAAAAATCCCTGAAAAATCCCCAAAAAATCCCCTAAAATTCCATGAAAATTCCCACCCCGAGCCCTGGGATATCGCGGCGGGCGTTCATCCCAAAAATGCGGCCTGAGGATGAGGAGAAGCTGGGAAAAGGGGGGTTCGGGGGGTACCTGGGCCTGCAGGTGCTGCAGCTGCACCCGGAGCTCCCGGACTTCCAGGATCTGGGAGAGATCTTCCTGAGGAGCTGCGAGAAAAACGGGAATGAGGGGCGGGAAATGGGGGGAAAAGGGGAAAAAAGGGAAAAAAAGGGGAAATGGGGGAAAAGGGGAAAAAGGGAAAAGGGAAAAAAGGGGGAATTGAGGGGTGGGAAATGGGAGAAAAGGGGGAAATGAGGGGCGGGAAATGGGGGGAAAAGGGGAAAAAGGGAAAAAAAGGGGAAATGGGGAAAAAAGGGAAAATTGGGAAAAAGGGAAAAAAGGAGGAAAGGGGGGAAAGGGGGAATTGAGGGGTGGGAAATGGGGGGAAAGGGGAAAAAAGGGGAAAATTGGGAAAAAGGGAAAAAAAGGGGAATTGAGGGGTGGGAAATGGGGGAAAAGTGGGAAAATTGGGAAAAAGGGGAAAAGGGAGAAAGGGGGAAAAGGGGGAATTGAGGGGTGGGAAATGGGGGGAAGGGGGAAAAAAGGGGAAAATTGGGAAAAAGGAAAAAAAGGGGAATTGAGGGGTGGGAAATGGGAGAAAAGTGGGAAAATTGGGAAAAAGGGAAAAAAGGGAATTGAGGGCTGGGAAATGGGGGAAAGGGGAAAATTGGGATAAAGGGAAAAAAGGGGGAATTGAGGGGTGGGAAATGGGGGAAAGGGGAAAAAAGAAAAAGGGAAAAGGGGGAAATGTGGGGTGGGAAATGGGGGAAAAGGGGGAAAAGGGGGAAATGTTGAAAAAGGGGGAAAAAAGAAAAGGGGAAAAGAGGGAAATGTGGGGTGGGAAATGGGGGGGGGAAAGGTTGGGAAAGGGGGAATTGAGGGGTGGGAAGGGGGAAAAAGAGAGGAAAGGAGGGAAAAGGAGGAAAAGGGGGAAAAGGGGAAAAGGGAGGAAAAGGGGGAAAAGGGGAAAGGGGGAAAGGGGGAAATGTGGGGTGGGAAATGGGGGTTGGGAAATGGGGGGAAAATTTTGGGAATGGGGGAATTGAGGGGTGGGAAGGGGAAAAAGGGGGAAAAGGGGGAAAAGAGGAAAAAGGGGGAAAAAGAGGAAAAGAGAAAACAAGAAAAAGGGGGAATAGAGGAAAAAGGGGAAAAGGAGGGAAAGTGGGAAAAGGGGGAATTGAGGGGTGGGAAATGAGGGGGAATGAGAAGTGGGAAAGAGGAAGAAAAAAGATGGGAAATGGGAGGAGAAAAATTTGGGAAAGGGGGAATTGAGGGGTGGGAAATGGGGGAAAAGGGGAAAAAGGGAGAAAAGGAAGAAAAGGGAAAAAAGTGGGGAAAGGGGGAAATGGGGATTGGGAAATAGGAGGAAACGTTTGGGAATGGAGGAATTGAGGGGTGGGAAATCGGGACAAAAAAGTGGGAACGAGGGGAATGAGGGGTGGGAAATGGGGGAAAAAGGGGAAAAAGGGGGAAAAGTGGGAAATGTGGGGTGGGAAATGGGGATTGGGAAATGGGGGGAAAAGGTTGGGAATGGGGGGATTGAGGGGTGGGAAAGGGGGAAAAGGGAAAAAGGGGAAATGGGAAAAGGGGAAAAGGGGGAAATGTGGGGTGGGAAATGGGGATTGGGAAATGGGGGGAAAATTTTGGGAATGGGGGAATTGAGGGGTGGGAAAGGGCAGCGCATCCATCCCACAGCTGCACCCCCAATATCCCAATGGGAATCGGGCTCTGGAACGGGATCCATGGGTGACAGCGGGGTGACACCCCCGGGATCCCCCAAACACCCCCCAAGGATCATCCCAGCGGGGAAATCTGGGAATTCCCTGGTCACGGAGACTTTGGGACGTCCCAGGGGTTGCTGAGAGCCGGAATCAGCGCCGTGGGAAAAGAGGATGGGAAAGGGGAAGCGCGAGCGGCCGCGCGTCCGCTCCGGGGGCTGCGGTTTGGGTTTGGGAGTCGCCTTCGCTCGGATCGACCGGAACGGGGCCGGGGAATGGGGATGGCGGGATAGGGGTGGGATTGGGATGGGATTGGGATTGGGATGGGATTGGGATTGGGATGGGATGGGATGGGATTGGGATGGGATGGGATTGGGATGGGATGGGATGGGATGGGATTGGGGTTGGGATGGGATGGGATTGAGGTTGGGGTTGGGATTAGGGTTAGGGTTGGGATTAGGGTTGGGATGAGATTGAGGTTGGGATGGGATTGAGGTTGGGATTGGGATTGGGATGGGATGGGATGGGATGGGATGGGATGGGATGGGATTGGGTTGGGATTGGGTTTGGGCTGGCATTGGGATTGGAGTTGGAGTTGAGATTGGGTTTGGATGGATTTGGGATGGGATTGGGATTGGGATTGGGATTGGGATTGGGATTGGGGTTGGGGTTGGGGTTGGGGTTGGGGCTGGGGTTGGGGTTGGAGTTGGGATTTTCACTGGGATTGGATGGGTTTGGGTTGGGATTGTATGGGGTTGGGATTGGTATTGGGACTGAGACTGGATGGGTTGGGGGTGGGGTTGGGATTGGGATAGGGATTGGGACGGGATTGGGATTTGCACTGGGATTGGGATGAATGGAACATAATTGGGATGGGATGGGATGGGATGGGATGGGATGGGATGGGATGGGATGGGATTGGGTTGGGAAGATTTGGGACACTCCAAGCTCACCTGGGAGATGGGCAGGGGCTGGTGGCTCCTTCGGGGACACCTCAGTGAGTGTCACCTCCTCTGGGGTCACCTCAGGTGTCACCACAGCTGTCATCTCCTCTGGGGTCACCTCAGGGGTTCTGGCCAGGCTCAGCCTCTCCATCCATGTGTTCTCCTGCTCCACCTGAATCCCAGAATCCCAGATTTGGGGTTCCCCCCACACCCCCCACGCCGGCTGTGTCCCAAGGGTGTCCCGGCAGTTTGTCCCCAAGAAGGGACACTTTTGGGGACCTGTCCCCGTCCCCACCTGGGCAGTGAACTCCTGGGCTCGCTGCCGGCACCGCTGCTCCAGCTCCACCTCGGTGTCCAGCGCCGCCAGCTCGGCCAGGAGCGCCTGCGACGCTGCGGTGACACCGCGGTGACACCGGGTCAGTGCCACCCGGGGGTCAGTGCCACCCGCGGTGACACCGGGATCAGTGCCACCCGCGGTGACACCAGGGTCAGTGCCACCCATGGTGACACAGGGATCAGTGCCACCCACGGTGACACCAGGGTCAGTGCCACCCAGGGGGTCAGTGCCACCCATGGTGACATTGGGGTCAGTGCCACCCGCGGTGACACCAGGGTCAGTGCCACCCGGGGGGTCAGTGCCACCCATGGTGACACCGGGGATCAGTGTCACCCGGGGGGTCAGTGCCACCCGTGGTGACACCGGGATCAGTGTCACCCAGGGGGTCAGTGCCACCCATGGTGACACAAGGACCAGAGCCGCCTGCAGTGACACCAGGGTCAGTGCCACCCAGGGGGTCAGTGCCACCTGTGGTGACACTGGGGGTCAGTGCCACCCATGGTGACACCAGGGTCAGTGCCACCCAGGGGGTCAGTGCCACCCGCGGTGACACCGGGTCAGTGCCACCCGGGAAGGTCAGTGCCACCCGTGGTGACACCAGGGTCAGTGCCACCCGGGGGGTCAGTGCCACCCATGGTGACACCAGGGTCAGTGCCACCCACGGTGACACCGGGATCAGTGCCACCCGGGGGGTCAGTGACACCCGCGGTGACACCGGGTTCAGTGTCACCCGGGGGGTCAGTGCCACCCGCGGTGACACCGGGGTCAGTGCCACCCGGGGGGTCAGTGACACCCGCGGTGACACCGGGTTCAGTGTCACCCGGGGGGTCAGTGCCACCCGCGGTGACACCGGGGTCAGTGCCACCCGGGGGGTCAGTGCCACCCGCGGTGACACCGGGGTCAGTGCCACCCAGGGGGTCAGTGCCACCCGCAGTGACACCAGGGGTCAGTGCCACCCATGGTGACACAGGGATCAGTGCCACCCGTGGTGACACCGGGGTCAGTGCCACCCGGGGGGTCAGTGCCACCCATGGTGACACAAGGATCAGAGCCACCTGCAGTGACACCAGGGTCAGTGCCACCCAGGGGGTCACTGCCACCTGTGGTGACACAGGGGGTCAATGCCACCCATGGTGACACAGGGATCAGTGCCACCTGTGGTGACACCGGGATCAGTGCCACCCGCGGTGACACCAGGGTCAGTGCCACCCGTGGTGACACAGGGGGTCAGTGCCACCCGGGGGGTCAGTACCACCCACGGTGACACCGGGATCAGTGCCACCCGTGGTGACACAGGGGGTCAGTGCCACCCGGGGGGTCAGTACCACCCACGGTGACACCGGGATCAGTGCCACCCGCGGTGACACAGGGGGTCAGTGCCACCCGCGGTGACACAGGGGGTCAGTGCCACCTCCGGTGACACCGGGAAGGTCAGTGCCATCCACGGTGACACCAGGGTCAGTGCCACCCTGGGGGTCAGTGCCACCCGCGGTGACATTGGGGTCAGTGCCACCTGGGGGGTCAGTGCCACGCATGGTGACACTGGGGCATCAGTGCCACCCGGGGCCTGGATGCCCAGTGCCCAGAGCCCGGACAGGGCACCCGGGAATGGGGCTGGAACTACCAGGGGCCAGGGACATTGGGGACACTGGGAATGGGACACTGGGATGGGACACTGGGAATGGGACATGGGAATGGGACACAGGGATGGGACACGGGGATGGGACATGGGAATGGGACACGGGGATGGGACATGGGAATGGGACACTGGGATGGGACACAGGGCTCACCTTCCTCCAGCTGGACCAGCTGAGCCTCAACATCGTCTGGCACCAGATCCAGGGGCGGATGCTGTGGTGGGAAAATGGGAGTGAGGCGCTGGGTTGGCACAGGATTCCATCGGCACAGTGTTCCACTGGCACGGGATTCCACTGGCACGGGATTCCATTGGCACAGGATTCCATCAGCACAGGGTTCCATTGGCACAGGATTCCATCGGCACGGCAGTGGCAAACGTCACGGTGTTGGCACGGCGTGAGGTTCCATTGGGATGGAATTCCATTGGGATGGGATGGGATGGGATGGGATGGGATGGGATGGGATGGGATGGGATGGGATTGGGATGGGATTGGGATGGGATGGGATGGGGATGGGATGGGATGGGGATGGGGTGGGATAATGGCCTTGGGGTGGGATTTCACCAGCCTGGCACCCACAGGACATTCCATTGGCATTCCGCCGGCACCGGCAGGGTTCTTCCATTGGAATTCCATTGGCATTCCATTGGCAAGCCCCGAGCCACCCGGCCAGGGCTATGGACGCTGTGTCCGTGTCACCCCCGTAAATCCGACCCCACCCCCCCTTCACCACCCCCGATTTATGGGATCGGAAGCGGGAAATCCAATGGAAAAGGAGCCTGGAATCGATACCTGTCCAGGAGCTGCCTCCTCCTCCTCCTCCTCCTCCTCCTCCTCGCTGCTCCCAAACTCCAGGATGTCTGCGGGAACCCGAGCCAGGACCGTGGGGACACCGGGGGTGGCAGTGGGGGACAGGACGGTCCCTGGCACCCCCGAGCGTCCCCTCCCGGCGTCTGTCCCACCGCCCTGGGGTCCCCGACGTGGGCTTGGGGACATCCCCTGTCCCCGGGACCATTCCCACAATCCCTGATCCGGCAGGGAACGCGCTGGGGAATCCGAATCCCAACCCCTTTTTCCCGGACCCTCTCCTCAGCCGAGCCCCCCGATTTTGAGGCCGAACCCTCAAATTTCCGGGCTGGTTTCACTCCAACCTCAAATCCCGGACCCCCAAACCGCACTGGCGACACCACCCTTCCAAAAAAAAAATCCCCCAGGATTTTCCCCCTTACCCTCGAGGTTTCCCTCGGCTCCGTCCCCGGCCCAGGCCATGCCCGGGGCTCCCCGAATTCCCGGAGATTTTTGGGGGTGCCTCCCTCTCCCCGGCGCTGCCTCCTCCTTCCCCGCGGGGAAGTGAAACCATCCCTCCCCTCCCTTCCTCCAGCGGGGCCCCGATCCCGGCGCGGGGAAGCGAAACCCGCAGCGGGACCTCGGGATTTTCCACGGACACGGAATGACGGGGGTTTGGGGGGGCCTTGAAGAGGGACCGCGGGATTTTCCACAGGGAGAAAACATGGAATGATGGGGTTTGGGGGGGCTCCTGAAGAGGGATCTCGGGATTTTCCACGGGGAGAAAACACGGAATGACGGGGTTTGGGGGGCCCTGAAGAGGGATCGCGGGATTTTCCACAGGGAGAAAACATGGAATGACGGGGTTTGGGGGGCCCTGAAGAGGGACCGCGGGATTTTCCACAGGGAGAAAACATGGAATGATGGGGTTTGGGGGGCCTTGAAGAGGGACCTCGGGATTTTCCATGGGGAGAAAACATGGAATGACGGGGTTTGGGGGGCCCTTGCAGCGAGACCTCGGGATTTTCCATGGGGAGAAAACACGGAATGACGGGGTTTGGGGGGCCTTGAAGAGGGACCTCAGGATTTTCCACAGGGAGAAAACATGGAATGACGGGGTTTGGGGGGCTCTTGAAGAGGGACCTCGGGATTTTCCATGGGGAGAAAACATGGAATGTCGGGTGTTTGGGGGGGACTTGCAGCAGGACCTCGGGATTTTCCACAGGGAGAAAACACGGAATGTCGGGGTTTGGGGGGCCTTGAAGAGGGACCGTGGGATTTTCCACAGGGAGAAACACACGGAATGATGGGGTTCGGGGAGGCCCTTGCAGTGAGACCACGGGATTTTCCATGGAGAGAAAACACGGAATGACGGGGGTTTGGGGGGGCCTTGAAGAGGGACCGCGGGATTTTCCATGGGGAGAAAACATGGAATGACGGGGTTTGGGGGGGCCTTGAAGAGGGACCGCGGGATTTTCCATGGGGAGAAAACACGGAATGACGGGGTTTGGGGGGCCTTGAAGAGGGACTGCGGGATTTTCCATGGAGAGAAAACACGGAATGACGGGGTTTGGGGGGGGCTCTTGCAGCGAGACCTCGGGATTTTCCACTGGGAGAAAACATGGAATGACGGGGTTTGGGGGGGGCCTTGAAGAGGGACGGCGGGATTTTCCACAGGCAGAAAACATGGAATGTTGGGGGTTTGGGGGGCCCTTGAAGAGGGACGTCGGGATTTTCCATGGGGAGAAAACACGGAATGACGGGGTTTGGGGGGCCCTGAAGAGGGATCGCGGGATTTTCCATGGGGAGAAAACATGGAATGACGGGGTTTGGGGGGTCCTTGAAGAGGGACCATGGGGTTTTCCACGGGGAGAAAACACACGGAATGATGGGGTTTGGGGGGGCCTTGAAGAGGGACCTCGGGATTTTCCACAGGGAGAAAACATGGAATGACGGGGATTGGAGGGGCTCTTGAGGAGGGACTGCGGGATTTTCCATGGGGAGAAAACACACGGAATGTCGGGGGTTTGGGGGGCCTTGAAGAGGGATCTCGGGATTTTCCACTGGGAGAAAACACGGAATGTCGGGGTTTGGGGGGGCTCTTGAGGAGGGACCTCGGGATTTTCCACGGGCAGAAAACATGGAATGATGAGGTTTGGGGGGCCTTGAAGAGGAACCTCGGGATTTTCCATGGGCAGAAACACACGGAATGACGGGGTTTGGGGGGGCCTTGAGGAGGGACCGCGAGATTTTCCACTGGGAGAAAACACGGAATGACGGGGTTTGGGGGGGCCTTGCAGCGAGACCGTGGGATTTTCCACTGGGAGAAAACACGGAATGACGGGGTTTGGGGGGGCCTTGCAGCGAGACCGTGGGATTTTCCACGGGGAGAAAACACGGAATGTCGGGTGTGTGTGGGGGCCTTGAAGAGGGACCTCGGGATTTTCCATGGGGAGAAAACACGGAATGACGGGGTTTGGGGGGTCCTTGAAGAGGGATCCTGGGATTTTCCATGGGGAGACAACACGGAATGACGGGGTTTGGGGGGGGCTTGAAGAGGGACCGCGGGATTTTCCATGGGGAGAAAACATGGAATGACGGGGTTTGGGGGGGCCTTGCAGCGAGACCTCGGGATTTTCCACAGGGAGAAAACATGGAATGATGGGGTTTGGGGGGCCCTGGAAGAGGGATCTTGGGATTTTCCATGGGGAGAAAACATGGAATGACGGGGTTTTGGGGGGCCCTTGAAGAGGGACCTCGGGATTTTCCATGGGGAGAAAACATGGAATGTCGGGGGTTTGGGGGAGCCTTGCAGGGAGACCGCGGGATTTTCCACGGGCAGAAAATATGGAATGACGGGGTTTGGAAGGGCCCTTGCAGTGAGACCACGGGATTTTCCATGGGGAGAAAACATGGAATGAAAGGGGTTTGGGGGGCCCTTGAAGAGGGATCTCGGGATTTTCCATGGGGAGAAAACATGGAATGACGGGGTTTGGGGGGGCCTTGAAGAGGGACCGCGGGATTTTCCACGGGCAGAAAATATGGAATGACGGGGTTTGGGGGGTCCTTGCAAAGGGACCTCGGGATTTTCCATGGGGAGAAAACATGGAATGATGGGGTTTGGGGGGCCCTTGCAGCAGGACCTTGGGATTTTCCATGGGGAGAAAACATGGAATGACGGGTGTTTGGGGGGGCCTTGCAGCAGGACCTCGGGATTTTCCATGGGCAGAAAACATGGAATGACGGGGGTTTGGGGGGGCTCTTGCAGCGAGACCTGGGGATTTTCCACAGGCAGAAACACATGGAATAACGGGGTTCGGGGGGCCCTTGAGGAGGGACCGCAGGATTTTCCACGGGGAGAAAACACGGAATGACGGGGTTTGGGGGGGCCTGGAAGAGGGACCTCGGGATTTTCCATGGGCAGAAAACACGGAATGACGGGGTTTGGGGGGTCCTTGCAGCGAGACCTCGGGATTTTCCACAGGGAGAAAACATGGAATGACGGGGGTTTGCAAGGGCCCTTGAAGAGGGACCTCGGGATTTTCCATGGGGAGAAAACACGGAATGTTGGGGTTTGGGGGGGCCTTGCAGCAGGACCTCGGGATTTTCCATGGGGAGAAAACATGGAATGACGGGGTTTGGGGGGGGAGCCCTTGCATCTCGGGGTTCCCAAAGCGGTGGGAATTCCGAGGCTGCGGGAAGAAACGTCGGAGCATGAAGGGGTTTGGAGACCAGGGCGGTTTATTCGCCAAAAAACAAAACAAAAATTTAAAAAAATATTTTTTTAAAAATTAAAAATACAGGTGTTTCCCCCTTCGATTTTTAGTGAAGGAGGATACGATTTCGGGGAGGGGGATCCGATTTCGGGGAAGGGGGATCCGATTTAGGGAAGGAGGATCCGATTTCGGGAAGGGGGATCCGATTTCGGGGAAGGCGGATCCGATTTAGGGAAGGGGGATCCGATTTCGGGAAGGGGATCTGATTTCAGGAAGGGGGATCCAATTTAGGGAAGGAGGATCCGATTTAGGGAAGGGGGATCCGATTTCGGGGAAGGGGGATCCGATTTCGGGGAAGGGGGATCCGATTTCGGGAAGGAGGATCCGATTTCGGGGAAGGGGGATCCGATTTCGGGGAAGGGGGATCCGATTTCGGGGAAGGGGGATCCGATTTCGGGAGGGGGGATCCGATTTCAGGGAAGGAGGATCCGATTTCGGGAAGGGGGATCCGATTTCGGGGAAGGAGGATCCGATTTCGGGGAGGGGGATCCGATTTCGGGTTCGGGGGGTTTCTGCGGGTTCGGGGGTCACAGGGCCGTGCCCTGCTCGGCCGCCTTGGCCTCGCGGGGGTAGAACTCGGCCAGGATGTTCTCCGGGATGCGCTTGAGGAGCTGCTTGGGGAAGATGCGCAGGAGCTGCCAGCCGATGTCCAGAGACTCGAAAATGCTCCGGTTCTCGTAGGGGCCTGCCGGCGCAGCCGGGAGAAGGATTTGGGGCTGCCGGAAGGGGCTCTCCCAGCTCCCAAATCCCCGAATCCCCGGTTTTCGGGGCCGGAGGCTCACCCTGGGAGATGAAATGCTTCTCGAACTTGTGCAGGAACTCCAGGTAGAGGAGGTCGTCGGCCGACAGAGCCTCCTCGCCCACCACGGCCTTCATGGCCTGCACGTCCTTCCCGATGGCGTAGCAGGCGTACTGCGGGAGCCGGGGATTCCACAGGTCGGGACGGGCGCGGAGCCACCGAGGGACAGCTCCCACCATCCCGGGGTGGCTCCAAGTCCATCCCAACCCGGCCTTGGGCGCTGCCAGGGATCCGGGGGCAGCCACAGCAAAGCTGGGAATTCCAGAATTCCCAGCCCCTCCCCACCCTCCCAGACGGGAATTCCCAGTTCCCAAGATCCCAGCCCAATCTCCCCTTTCCCACTGGAAGCCATTCCCTGTGTCCTGTCCCTCCAGCCCTTGTCCCCAGTCCCTCTCCAGCTCTCCTGGAGCCGCTTCAGGGACTCTGAGCATTCCCTGGATTTTTCCCTTCTCCGGGGGAACATTCCCAGCTCTCCCAGTCCGGCTCCAGAGCAGAGGGGCTCCAGAATCCTGGAATGGGTTGGGTTGGAAGGAACCTTAAAGATCCCATTCCACCCCATCCAACTCCAGGGACAGCTCCCACTATCGCAGGTGGATCCAAGCCCCAGTGTCCAACCTGGCCTTGGACATTCCCAGGGATCCAGGGGCAGCCACAGCAAATCGGGGAATTCCAGAATTCCCAGCCCCTCCCCACCCTCCCAGACAGGAATTCCCAATTCCCAAGATCCCAGCCCAATCTCCCCTTTCCCACTGGAAGCCATTCCCTGTGTCCTGTCCCTCCAGCCCTTGTCCCCAGTCCCTCTCCAGCTCTCCTGGAGCCCCTTCAGGGACTCGGAGGATTCCCTGGAATTTTCCTTTCTCCAGGGAACATTCCCAGCCTGGCTCCGGAGCAGAATCCTGGAATGGTTTGTGCTGGTGATGACCATAAATCCCATCCAGGATTTCCCCCATCCCAGGTCGCTCCAAGCCCTGTCCAGCCTGGCCTTGGACATTCCCGGGGATTTGGGGCAGCGTTCCCGGGTGCTGTCACATTCCCTGGATTCCCCCCGCCACATCCCAATAAAAGATTTGGGATTTCCAACACCCCGTGGAGCTCGGTGGGATCCCAAAACCAGAGCTCCCCTCTGGAATCCTGGAGCTCTGAGCCACCCCTGGAATTTTTGCTTCTCCAGCTGAACATTCCCAGCTCTCCCAGCCCGGCTCCAGCCCTTGCAACATCTCCAGAACCTCCTCCAGAATTGCTCCAGCAGCTCCTCACCCTCCCGAATTTGGGATCCGAGAGCCGGAGCGGCTCTGGGGGTGGGGCCTCCCCTGGTCCTCCCCAGCCTGGGGGGACAGGAGGGCTCCGAAGTGACAATCCCTGAGTGTCCCCAAGCGCTCACCAGCTGGTTGGACACGTCCTCGTGGAAGTGACAAACCCTGAGTGTCCCCAAGCCCTCACCAGCTGGTTGGACACAACCTCGTGGAAGTGACAATGCCCGAGTGTCCCCAAGCCCTCACCAGCTGGTTGGACACGTCCCCATGGAAGTGACAATGGCCAAGTGTCCCCAAGTGCTCACCAGCTGGTTGGACAGGTCCCCGTGGAAGTGACAATCCCTGAGTGTCCCCAAGCCCTCACCAGCTGGTTGGACACGTCCCCGTGGAAGTGACAAACCCTGAGTGTCCCCAAGCCCTCACCCCCTGGTTGGACTCATCCCCATGGAAGTGACAATCCCCGAGTGTCCCCAAGCCCTCACCCGCTGGTTGGACACGTCCCCACGGAAGTGACAATCCCCGAGTGTCCCCAAGCGCTCACCAGCTGGTTGGACACAACCTCATGGAAGTGACAATCCCTGAGTGTCCCCAAGCCCTCACCCCCTGGTTGGACACGTCCCCGTGGAAGTGACAATCCCCGAGTGTCCCCAGGCCCTCACCAGCTGGTTGGACACGTCCCCATGGAAGTGACAAACCCTGAGTGTCCCCAAGCCCTCACCAGCTGGTTGGACACGTCCCCACGGAAGTGACAATCCCTGAGTGTCCCCAAGCCCTCACCAGCTGGTTGGACACGTCCCCGTGGAAGTGACAAACCCCGAGCGTCCCCAGGCCCTCACCAGCTGGTTGGACACGTCCCCGTGGTCCTTCCTGGTCATTCCCTCTCCGATGGCCGATTTCATCAGCCGGGACAGTGAGGGCAGGACGTTGATGGGTGGGTAAATCTGTGGGGCGAGAGCGATCCCAACGTCCAGCCGGCCCCATCCCGCTGTCCCCGGGTGGCTTCCAGCCCCGGATCCATCCCCGGATCCATCCCCGGATCCATCCCCGGAGATGGGAAGGGCTTTGGGGACCAACCTGGCGGTTGTGGAGCTGCCGGTCCACGTAGATCTGGCCCTCGGTGATGAAGCCCGTCAGGTCGGGGATGGGGTGGGTGATGTCTGGGGTGGGTGGGGGGACAAGTGGCTGGTGAGGTCCCGGAGCGGGGCTGGCGGCTCAGGGGGACACGGGACACGGCTCTTGTCGCCTCTGTGGGGTCACCGGGGCAGCGCAGCCGCTGCTGGGGTCAGTGGGGTGGGTTTGGGGTCAGTGGGGTGGGTTTGGGGACATCCCCTTGTCCTGGAGCTGGGGACCCCAAATGGGAGGGGATGGAGTGGTTTGGGGGGCTCAGAGGGGTTTGGTGTCACCTCCTTGGTGCCAAAGACCCCGAATGGGAGATGTTTGGGATGGCTTGGATGGCTCAGAGGTTTTGGTGTCACCCCCTCGGTTCCAAGGACCCCAAACAGAAGGGGATGGGGTGGCTTGGGTGGCTCAGAGGGGTCTCAGTGTCACCTCTCCATCCTGGAGGTGGAGACCCCAAATGGGAGATGTTGGGGGTGGCTTGGACGGCTCAGAGGGGTTTTGGTGTCACCTCCCTGTCCCGGAGCTGGGGATCCCATATGGAAGAGGATGGGGTGGCTTGGGTGGCTCAGAGGGTCTCGGTGTCACCTCCTTGGTGCCAAGGACCCCAAACAGGAGGGGATGGGGTGGCTTGGATGGCTCAGAGGGGTTTTGGTGTCACCTCTCCTGTCCTGGAGGTGGAGACCCCAAATGGGAGACGTTTAGGGTGGCTTGGATGGCACAGAGGGGTCTCAGTGTCACCTCCTTGGTTCCAAGGACCCCAAATGTGAGGGGATGGGGTGGCTTGGGTGGCTCAGAGGGGTTTGGTGTCACCTCCTTGGTTCCAAGGACCCCGAATGGGAGATGTTGGGGATGGCTTGGACGGCTCAGAGGTTTTGGTGTCACCCCCTCGGTTCCAAGGACCTCAAATGTGAAGGGATGGGGTGGCTTGGATGGCTCAGAGGGGTCTCAGTGTCACCTCCCTGTCCTGGAGCTGGAGATCCCAAATGTGAGGGGATGGGGTGGCTTGGGTGACTCAGAGGGGTTTTGGTGTCACCCCCTTGGTGCCAAGGACCCTGAACAGGAGGGGATGCGGTGGCTTGGATGGCACAGAGGTTTTGGTGTCACTCCCTTGGTGCCAAGGACTCCAAACCGGAGGGGATGCAGTGGCTTTGGTGGCTCAGAGGGTTTTGGTGTCACCTCCTCGATTCCAAGGACCCCGAATGGGAGACGTTTAGGGTGGCTTGGGTGGCACAGAGGTGTCTCGGTGTCACCCCCTCAGTTCCAAGGACCCCAAATGGGAGATGTTGGGTGTGGCTTGGACAGCTCAGAGGTTTTGGTGTCACCCCTCGGTTCCAAGGACCCCAAACTGGAAGATCTGAAGCGTTGTTGGCCCCACGGCGAGGTCTCAAACCCCAAACCACCCCAGCAGCACCCCGAAACCGGGCAAACCCAGAGCCATTTGGGATCTCCCAAAACCCTGCCACTTCCCGGAGCGGGGAATTCTCCATCTCCCGGAACCCCCACGTCCCCTCCCGGCGTTCCCGGCCCCGCTGACCGTCGTTGGGCATGGTGAGGATGGGGATCTGCGTGATGGAGCCGTTCCTGCCCTCCACGCGCCCCGCGCGCTCGTAGATGGTGGCCAGGTCCGTGTACATGTATCCCGGGAAGCCGCGGCGGCCCGGGACCTCCTCCCTGGCTGCCGACACCTGCGGGGTTTGGGGGGGTCAGAGTTGGTGACACCAAACGCCCCAAAAAACCTCGGGAGGCGCGAGGGACATGAGTGTCCTGAGCACCCGAAAAACCCAGGGTGTGCTGGGTGCCCCGAACATCCCCAAAATCCCCAAAACGGTGGAAACTCCAGGTGTGTTGAGAATCCTAAACACCCCATAACATCCCAAAGCATCCTGGGTATCCCAAAGACCCCAAAAACCTTGGGAGGTGCTTGGGACATGAGAGTCCTGAGCACCCAAAAATCCCCAGGTGTGCTGGGTGCCCCGAACATCCCCAAAATCCCCAAAACGGTGGAAACCTCAGGTGTGCTGAGAATCCTAAACACCCCAAAACACCCCCAAACATCCCGGGTACCCCAAAGACCCCAAAAACCTTGGGAGGTGTGAGGGACACGGGTGTCCTGAGCAGCCCAGGCAACCCCAAAATCCCCAGCTGTGCTGGGTGCCCCAAAGACCCCAAAGACCCCAAAAACCTCGGGAGGCACGAGGGACACGAGTGTCCTGGGCACCCGAAAACCCCAGGGTGTGCTGGGTGCCCCAGACATCCCCAAAATCCCAAAAACTGTGGAAACTCCAGGTGTGCTGAGAATCCTGAGCACCCCAGACACCCCAAAACATCCCAGGTACCCCAAAGACACCAAAAACCATTGGAGGCGTGAGGGACACGGGTGTCCTGAGCAGCCCAGGCAACCCCAAAATCCCCAGCTGTGCTGGGTGCCCCAAAGATCCCAAAGACCCCAAAAACCTCAGGAGGCGCAAGGGACACGAGTGTCCTGAGCACCCAAAAAACCCCGGGTGTGCTGGGTGCCCCGAACATCCCAAAAATCCCAAAAACTGTGGAAACCCCAGGTGTGGTGAGAATCCTGAGCACCCCAAAACACCCCCAAAACATCCCAGGCACCCCAAAGACCCCAAAAACCATTGGAGGTGTGAGAGACACGGGTGTCCTGGGCACCCGAAAATCCCCAGGTGTGCTGGGTGCCCTGAACATCCCAAAAATCCCAAGAACTGTGGAAACTCCAGGTGTGCTGAGAATCCTAAACACCCCAGACACCCCAAAACACCCCAGACACCCCAAAGACCCCAAAAACCATTGGAGGCACGAGGGTAATGAATTTCCTGGCAACCCCAAAATCCCCCCTGGGAATCCCAAACATCCCGGACATCCCAAAAACCCCGAGAATCCTGGGAAACCCAGGTGTACTGGGAAATCCTGAGCACCCCAAACACCCCAAACATCCCCAAACCCCCAAATATCCCAAAAAGCACAGGAACCCCTGATGCCTTTGTGACCCTGAGCACCCCAGGTGCCCCCAAAACCCCAAATCCCCCAAGGAGCCTGGGACCCCCAGCTGTCATTGTCACCTTGAGCACCCCAGGGACCCCAAAAACCCAAAGCCCCCAAGGACTCTGGAATGCCCAGCTGTCCTTGTCACCTCGAGCACCCCAAAACCCCCAGCTGTCCTTGTCATCTTGAGCACCCCAGGTATCCCAAAAAGACCCAAAGTGGCCAAGAACCCTGGGACCTCCAGCTGTCCTTGTCACCTTGAGCACCCCAAAGTCCCCAAGGACCCTGTGACCCCCAGCTGTCATTGTCACCCTGAGCCCCCCAAGGACCCCCAGCCATCATTGTCACCTTGAGCACCCCAAAGTCCCCAAGGACCCCCATCTGTCATTGTCATCCTGAGCCCCCCAAGGACCCCCCAGCTGTCATTGTCACCCCAAAGTCCCCAAGGACCCCCATCTGTCGTTGTCACCCTGAGCACCCCAAATCTGCCAAGGACCCTGTGACCTCCAGCTGTCATTGTCACCTTGAGCCCCCCAAAGTCCCCAAGAACCCTGTGACCCCCGTCTGTCATTGTCACCCTGAGCCCCCCAAGGACCCCCCAGCTGTCATTGTCACCCCGGGCACCCCAAGGACCCCCAGCTGTCATTGTCACCTTGAGCACCCCAGGTATCCCAAAAAGACCCAAAGTGGCCAAGAACCCTGGGACCTCCAGCTGTCCTTGTCACCGTGAGCACCCCTCAAGGACCCCCAGCTGTCATTGTCACCCTGAGCCTCCCAAGGACCCCCCAGCTGTCATTGTCACCTTGAGCACCCCAAACCTTCCAAGAACTTTGGGACCCCCAGCTGTCATTGTCACCCTGAGCACCCCAAAGTCCCCAAGGACCCCCAGCTGTCGTTGTCACCCCAAGCACCCCAAGGACCCCCAGCCGTTGTCACCCCGGGCACCCCAAGGACCCCCAGCTGTCATTGTCACCCCGGGCACCCCAAGGACCCCCAGCCGTCATTGTCACCCTGAACACCCCAAACCTTACAAGAACTTTGTGACCCCCAGCTGTCCTTGTCACTCTGAGCCCCCCAAGGACCCCCAGCTGTCATTGTCACCCCCAAACCCCCAAGGACCCCCAGCTGTCATTGTCACCCTGAGCCCCCCAAGGACCCCCAGCTGTCATTGTCACCCCCAAACCCCCAAGGACCCCCAGCTGTCATTGTCACCCTGGACACCCCAAAGTCCCCAAGGATCCCCAGCTGTCATTGTCACCCTGAGCCCCCCAAAGTCCCCAAGGACCCTGGGACCTCCAGCTGTCATTGTCACCGTGAGCACCCCTCAAGGACCTCCAGCTGTCATTGTCACCTTGAGCCCCCCAAAGTCCCCAAGGACCCTGGGACCCCCAGCTGTCACTGTCACCCTGAGCACCCCAAGGACCCCCAGCTGACACTGTCACCCTGAGCACCCCAAGGACCCCCAGCTGTCACTGTCACCCCGGGCACCCCAAGGACCCCCAGCTGACACTGTCACCCTGAGCACCCCAAGGACCCCCAGCTGTCACTGTCACCCCGGGCACCCCAAGGACCCCCAGCTGTCCTTGTCACCTTGAGCCCCCCAAAGTCCCCAAGGACCCTGGGACCCCCAGCTGTCCTTGTCACCCTGAGCCCCCCAAGGACCCCCAGCTGTCATTGTCACCCCGGTCACCCCAAGGACCCCCAGCTGTCATTGTCACCCTGAGCACCCCAAGGACCCCCAGCTGTCACTGTCACCCCGGTCACCCCAAGGACCCCCAGCTGTCCCTGTCCCCCCGCGCTGACCCCGGCTGACCTCCCGCAGCGCCTCGGCGTAGGAGCTCATGTCGGTCAGGATGACCAGCACGTGCTTCTCGCACTGGTACGCCAGGAACTCGGCTGTGGTCAGCGCCAGCCGGGGCGTGATGATCCTCTCGATCCTGTGCGGCACCCCCAATTAGCCTAATTAGCCTAATTAGCCCCCGCAGGGCAGGTCTGGGGTTGCCAGGAGAACACACAGAGGAGCCCACACAGGGCAGGGGGGGACTCCCGGAGTTTTGGGGTCCCCAGGCAGGGCAGGAGTGGTGGAGCCAGGAGAGCCCCCCAAAAATGATCCGGGTGGGATTGGGCAGGTCCTGGTAGGGGAAGAGGGGGGAAAAAAGGGAAAGGAGAAAGAGGGAAGAAAAAGAGAGGGAGAGGGAAAAGAAGGGGAGAGGAATGAGGAGAATAGAGAAGGGGAAGGAAAATGGGGGAGAAAAGGAGAGAGGAGAAAGAACAGGAGGGAGAAGGGAATGAAGGGAAAGGAGAAGGAGGGAGAAATAGAAAGGAAAAGAAGAAGGAAAAGAGGGAGAAGGAGGAGGAGAAGGAGAAGGAGAAGGAGGAAGAGGAGGAGGAGGAGGAGGAGGAGGAGAAGGAGAAGGAGAAGGAGAAGGAGAAGGAGAAGGAGAAGGAGAAGGAGAAGGAGAAGGAGAAGGAGAAGGAGAAGGAGAAGGAGAAGGAGGAGGAGAAGGAGGAGGAGGAGGAGGAGGAGGAGGGAGGAAGCGCCAGGGCTGTGCCTCACGTGGGGTCGTTGGCCAGGTTGAGGAAGAGGCACACGTTCTCCATGGAGCCGTTCTGCTCAAAGTCCGACTTGAAGAACCGCGCGGTCTCCATGTTCACCTGCAGCGGGTGGGACACGCGGTCAGCGGGATGGGGACATGGGGACACGGGGACACGGGGACACGGGGACACCCGGGATGTCCCATCGTGTCCCCGACTCACCCCCATGGCAGCGAAGACGATGGCGAAGTTGTCCTCGTGGTAATCCACCACATCCTTGGATTTCTTCACCAGCCCGGCCTGGCGGCAGATCTGCGCCGCGATCTGAGGGAGGGGACAGGGACGGGGACAGGGTGACAGCAGGGACACCTCAGAGTGGCCACGGCACCCCTGGGACCAGGACACGGCCCCACGGAGTGGGGGCCAGCGGGGCGTCACCCCCTCACTGGGTCCTGCCTTGCCCAGGGTAACTCCTGAGTTCTCAGGGGTGGAAACCATCCAATCCCAATCCCAGTCCCAATCCCATCCCATTCCATCCCAATCCCAATCCCAATCCCATCCCATCCCATCCCATCCCATCCCATCCCATCCCATCCCATCCCATTCCCAATCCCAATCCCAATCCCAATCCAAATCCCATCCCATCCCATTCCATTCCCATCCCAATCCCATCCCAATCCCATCCTATTCCCATTCCCATTCCCATTCCCATTCCCATTCCCATTCCCATCCCAATCCCAATCCCAATCCCAATCCCAATCCCAATCCCATCCCATGGCTCCCATGGCTCCCATGGCTCCCATGGATCCCATCCCAATCCCATCCCAATCCCATCCCAATCCCAATCCCAATCCCAATCCCAATCCCAATCCCATACCATCCCATGGCTCCCATGGATCCCATCCCATCCCATCCCATCCCAATCCCATCCCAATCCCATCCCAATCCCAATCCCAATCCCAATCCCAATCCCATACCATCCCATGGCTCCCATGGATCCCATCCCATCCCATCCCATCCCAATCCCATCTCAATCCCAATCCCAATCCCATCCCATCCCATCCCATCCCATCCCATCCCATCCCATTCCATTCCAATCCCATTCTCATTCCCATTCCCATTCCCATTCCCATTCCCATCCCAATCCCAATCCCATCCCATCCCATCCCATCCCATCCCATCCCATCCCATCCCATCCCATCCCATCCCATCCCAATCCCCCTCAGGAATTTCCAGCCCCTCCTGCTCTGTCCCCTCTGTCACAGCCACACTCATGGAGACATCAGAAGGGTCCGGAGCCCCCAAATCCTTGGATTTAGAATCCCCAAATCAGCCCGGATCCTCCCCGACACAGTGCACGGGGGAAACTGAGGCACGAGCTGCCATCAGCTTCCCTCCACCAGCAGAGGACCCGAATTCCCAAACCCCTCCATCCTCCTCTTCCCGCAATCCCACCTCGTTGTGGGGCAGCCCGGCGGCGGAGAAGATGGGAATTTTCTGGCCGCGGGCGATGCTGTTCATGACGTCGATGGGAGAGATCCCGGTCTGGATCATCTCCTCGGGATAGATGCGCCCATGGGGGTTGATGGGCTGGCCTGGAGCGGGAAAAGGAGGAATCATGGAATGGCTGGGGTTGGAAGGGGCCTTTGAGCCATCCAGGACCACCCAGGGATGTTTCCCACTGTTCCAGGGTGCTCCGAGCCCTGTCCAGCCTGGGCTTGGACACTGCCGGGGATGGATGGATGATGGATGATGGATGATGGATGGATGATGGATGGATGGATGATGGATGATGGATGGATGGATGGATGGATGGATGATGGATGGATGATGACGCATGGATGATGGATGGATGGATGAATGGATGATGATGGATGGATGATGGATGGATGGATGGATGATGGATGATAGATGGATGATGGATGATGGATGGATGATGGATGGATGATGGATGGATGGATGGATGGATGATGGATGGATGATGGATGGATGGATGATGGATGGATGATGGATGGATGGATGGATGATGGATGGATGATGGATGATGGATGATGGATGGATGATGGATGGATGATGGATGGATGATGGATGGATGCATGGATGGATGGATGGATGATGGATGATGGATGATGGATGATGGATGGATGGATGATGGATAGATGATGGATAGATGCATGGATGGATGATGGATGATGGATGGATGATGGATACATGATGGACGGATGATGGATAGATGCATAGATGGATGGATGGATGATGGATGCATGATGGATGGATGATGGAAGATGGATGGATGATGGATGGATGGATTGATGGATGGATGATGGATACATGGATGGATGATGGATAGATGCATGGATGGATGGATGGATGCATGGAGGGATGTGGTGACACCACAGGGCTGCTGTGGCCATCAGCACACCTTGATTGTCACCCCCAGCTCCAGGCCATTCCCAAATCTCTCCCACCCTCCCACAAAGCCGGAGCCGTCACCGTTGATGTCCAGGAAGTCCTCGGCCATCACCGGTGGGCCGCTGTCGATGGGTTTGGCGGAGCCATTGAACACCCGTCCTGTGGGGACAGAGGGACTGTCCCTGCCCGATGCCACCAGCCCAGGGTGGCACCTGCCAGTCCCATGGCCCTGGGGCACGGTCCCCATCCCCATCCCGGGACACCCCAGCCACCCCAGAGGGGACACAGGGACCGGGGGGCTGTGGGGCAGGAAGTGTCACCTGCGGGCTGGGTGACACCGCGGCCCCTGCGGCAGGGAGGTGCCAGCACATGGGGACAAGAGCCACATGTCACCCCCATGTCTCCAGCCACCTCCATCACCCTGTCCCCATGTCCCCATGTCCCCATGTCCCCATGTCCCCATGTCCCCATGTCCCCAGACACCTCCATCACCCTGTCCCTGTGTCCCCACGTCCCCAGACACCTCCATTACCCTGTCCCCATGTTCTCGTATCCCCATCACCCCCATCACCTTGTCCCTGTGTCCTCGTGTCCCCATGTCCCCATGCCCCCATGTCCCCACATCCCCATCACCCTCTCCCCATGTCCCCAGGTCCCCATGTCCCCATCACCCTGTCCCTGTGTCCCCACATCCCCATCACCCCATCGCTGTGTCCCCGTGTCCCCATCATCCTGTCCCCGTATCCCCACATCCCCATCACCCTGTCCCCGTGTCCCCGTGTCCCCATCACCCTGTCTCTGTGTCCCCACATCCCCATCACCCTCTCCCCACATCCCCATCACCCTGTCCCCGTGTCCCCGTGTCCCCGTCATCCTGTCCCTGTGTCCCCGTGTCCCCATCACCCTCTCCCCGTGTCCCCGTGTCCCCATCACCCTGTCCCCCTGTCCCCGTGTCCCCATCATCCTGTCCCCGTATCCCCACATCCCCATCACCCTGTCCCCGTGTCCCCATCATCCTGTCCCCGTGTCCCCACATCCCCATCACCCTCTCCCCACCTCCCCACATCCCCATCACCCTCTCCCCACCTCCCCACATCCCCAGCCCCCTCCAGCCCCCTCCCTCCCTCCCTCCCTCTCGAGCTCGGTGCCCCAAGCCCCCTCCCCTCCAGCCGTCCCCGGGGAGGGGACGCGGCCTCGCCGCTCGCTCTCAGCCGCATCGAGCGCCCGGGAGCCGCGGCGGCATCGATCGCGGCCAAGCCGCGCTTCCCCTGACCTCCGCTCGCCGCTCCCCGCGGGACGCGGCGGCGGTGCGGGGACACGGCCGCGGTGTCACAGCGCATCAGGCTGATGGCAGCGCCGAGCGCCGAGCGCGAAAGGTCAGCGGCCACCGCACCGGCGACTCCCGGGGGACAGCGACAGCGGCGGGAGGGAGCGAGGAGCGGGGGGACACACACCGCCAGCCCCCCGCCCTCCGCGCTGCCCTTTGCGGGGCCGGGATGGGATCGCGTGTGACACCGCGGTCACCGCAGGGACAGGGCCACCACCGCCCCCCGCCCCCCGGCAGGAGCGATCTCCGGAGGGTGCTCGGGGGGCTCTGGTGGGGTTTGGGGGACAAAGGGGGCTCAGAGCTGGGCACCAGAGTGGGTGGGGTGGGAAGGGACCTGGAATCCCGCCGGTGTCGCCTCCCTGATGAGGGGACAGTTTGCACCGTCAGAGGTGGCATCGAGATGGGTCCAGACTGGTCTGGGACGCTGTGAGGGGTGGGGTGACAGTGCCAGGGGTGGGGTGACACCGCCAGGGGTGGGGTGACACCGTCAGGGGTAGGGTGACACTGCCGGGGGTGGGGTGACACTGCCAGGGTGAGGTGACACTGCCGGGGGTGGGGTGACCCATCAGGAATGGGGTGACACCATCAGGAATGGGGTGACACCTCTGGGGATGCGGTGACACCTCCAGGAATGGGATGACACCTCCAGGGGTGCAGTGACACCTCCAGGGGTGCAGTCACCTCTGGGGATGCGGTGGCATCTCCAGGGGTGCAGTGACACCTCCGGGGAATGGGGTGACACATCCAGGGGTGTGGTGACACCTCCAGGAATGGGATGACACCTCCAGGGGTGCAGTGACACCTCCAGGGATGCAGTGACACCTCCAGGGATGCAGTGACACCTCTGGGGAATGGGGTGACACCTCCAGGGGTGCGGCGACACCTCTGGGGATGCTGTGACACCTCCAGGAATGGGATGACACATCCAGAGGTGCAGTGACACCTCCAGGATTGGGGTGACACCTCCAGGGATGGGGTGACACCTCCAGGGGTGCAGTGACACCTCCAGGAACCCTCTCCCACCCCACGCCAAGCGCAGACAGGACGCCGGGAGGCCGCTCCAGCCCTGTCTGAGGTCACTGTCACATCTCGGAGGTGACGCGGGGACGATCTCAACCCCCAAACCCAACCCCCAAAAATCCCCCCCAAATCCCCCCCAAATCCCCCGGGGCTCACCCAGCATGTCCTCGGACACCGGCGTGCGCAGGATGTCCCCCGTGAACTCGCACGTTGTCGCCTTGGCATCGATGCCGGACGTGCCCTCGAACACCTGCGCGGCCCCCGCCGCCAATTAACGCGGATTAATTAAAGGTTTTGGGATCTGGGGTTAAAGAGACCCCTCCCGAAGGGAGTCGGGGGGGACGTTTTGATTTTTTTTTAGGGGGGGCCGTGAGTGCCGCACCCACGGGGACGCCGGAGACCTTTTGATCGGGATAATATCTGACAACTTCTGCCTTAATTAACCCCCGGCCCGCCGCTTTAATTAGAGCCGGGTGGCCCCTGGGAGAAGCGGGACGCTGGGCTTGGTGACAGGTGACGCTCGGGTCACCCCCAACAACGCTGAGGCTGCAAAAAAACCTCGGTTTTTTTCCTTCCTTTTATCCTTTTTCCCCTCCCTTTTTTCCCCCCTAGCCCGAGCCCGAGTCCCTAATTGGATTAAAAGGGCATCCCCGAGGCGCAGGTGGCGATTTTGGGGGCCCAGCCGGGCGGTTTTGGGGGGGTCCGGGTAAATTAGGGGGGATTGGAGCCCGAGGAGCCCCAGGGACACCCCGGCAGCCGCTGCTGTCCCCAAACAGGGCCGGTGGCTCTGCGGGGCGGTGGCAGCGGGGTCCTGGGACGGAGGTGGTCGGGGTGGGGTTGTGGGGTGAGGGGTGGGGACATGGCCTGTCCCGGGACAGCCCTGACCACCCGGGACATCCATGACAATCCCAGGACATCCCTGACCACCCCGGGACATCCCTGACCATCCCAGGACATCCATGACCACCCCGGGACATCCCTGACCACCTCGGGACAGCCCTGACCACGTCGGGACATCCTTGACCATCCCAGGACATCTCTGACCACCCCGGGACACCCCTGACAATCCCAGGACAGTCCTGACCACCCCGGGACATCCCTGATGACCCCGGGACATCCCTGACCATCTCATGACAGCCCTGACCACACCAGGACATCCTTGACCACTCCAGGACATTCCTGACCACCCCGGGACATCCCTGACCACTCCAGGACATCCCTGACCACCCCGGGACATCCCTGACCACCCCAGGACATCCCTGACCACCCCGGGACATCCCTGATGACCCCGAGACATCCCTGACCACCCCAGGACATCCCTGACCATCTCATGACAGCCCTGACCACACCAGGACATCGTTGACCACTCCAGGACATTCCTGACCACCCCGGGACATTCCTAACTGCCCCAGGACATCCATGACCACCCCGGGCCAGTCCTGACCACTCCAGGACATCCCTGACCACCTCGGGACATCCCTGACCACCCCAGGACATCCATGACAATCCCAGGACATCCCGGACCATCTCATGACAGCCCTGACCAACCCAGGACATCCGTGACCACTCCAGGACATTCCTGACCACACCAGGACATCCCTGGCCATCTCATGACAGCCCTGACCACACCAGGACATCCTTGACTACTCCAGGATATTCCTGACCACCCCGGGACATCCCTGACCACCCCAGGACAGTCTTGACCACACCAGGACACCCCTGACCACCCCAGGACACTGTCCCCTGTCCCAGGACACTGTCCCCTGTCCCAGGACATTGCCCACCCCAGGACACTGTCACCTATCCCAGAACACTGTCACCTATCCCAGGACACTGTCCCCTGTCCCAGGACATTGCCCATCCAGGACACGTGTAGCGGATTTAAGAGCACAGGGACACGAGCCCGACAGCCACCACTGGAGGGGGACAGAGCCCGGGACAGAGCCCGGGACAGAGCCCGGGACAGAGCCCGGGATAGAACCTGGGACAGAGCCCGGGACAGAGCATCGGGACAGGGCCCGGGACAGAGCACTGGGACAGAGCATTGGGACAGAGCCTGGGACAGAGCCCGGGACAGAGCCCGGGACAGAGCCGGGGACAGAGCCCGGGACAGAGCCCGGGATAGAACCTGGGACAGAGCCCGGGACAGAGCCCGGGACAGAGCCTGGGACAGAGCATTGGGACAGAGCATTGGGACAGAGCCTGGGACAGAGCCCGGGACAGAGCATTGGGACAGAGCCTGGGACAGAGCCCGGGACAGAGCCCGGGACAGAGCCCGGGATAGAGCATTGGGACAGAGCATTGGGACAGAGCCTGGGACAGAGCCCGGGACAGAACCTGGGACAGAGCCCGGGATAGAGCCCGGGACAGAGCATTGGGACAGAGCCCGGGACAGAGCCCGGGACAGAGCCCTGGATAGAGCCCGGGATAGAGCATTGGGACAGAGCATTGGGACAGAGCATTGGGACAGAACCCGGGACAGAGCATTGGGACAGAGCATTGGGACAGAACCCGGGACAGAGCCCGGGACAGAGCATTGGGACAGAGCCCCGGGCAGCAGAGCCCCCGCGTGTCGCCGTGTCCCCCCGTCCTCCTGGCCCCTGTCCCCTGTCCCCGTGTCCCCGTGACCCCGTGTCCCCGTGTCCCCGTGTCCCCCTGTCCCCCCGCTCACCTGCACGATGGCCTTGGAGCCCATCACCTCCAGCACCTGCCCGCTGCGGCTGGTGCCGTTGGGCAGCGTGAAGTTCACGATCTCGGCGTACTGGGCGAACTGTGGGGACAGCGACAGGCACAAGTGGGGTGGCGGGGTCCCCTCTGTCCCCTCAGCCCGCACCCCTGTCCCCTCAGCCCCGCCTGCTCCGCTGCCGCTGCCTCAGTTTCCCTTTGGTCCTGAAGCCACCAAACGCTGAGGGGAGGGGACAGAGGGCAGCAAAAGGGGTGGCGGGGGATGGCGCTGTCCCTGTCCCTGTCCCTGTCCCTGTCCCTGTCCCGGTCCCTGTCCCCTCCTGGAGCTGGCACTGCTCCGTGCCTCAGTTTCCCCGCTGCCGAGGCGCTTTTCCCCGCTCCCAAGCAGGTGACAACAAACGCTGTCACAGCCAGAGCCACCGCGGGCCGGCTCTTTGATTGAGACGATTGATTGATTGATTGATTGATTAATTAATTAATGACTGCGGCCATGGGAAGATGGCAGCGGGTGACAAAAGCCCTCCGGGGGTCACCCGGGAGGCCCCAGCCCACCCCAGGGGACAGGGAGGGGGACACCGAGGGGACACGGGGGGCGGGGAGAGGCCGCGCTCAGAGCAGGGTCCCTGAGGGAGCTGAGGGTTGGGCAGGGGACAGGCGACAAGGGACAGGTGACAAGGGGACAAGGGACAGGTGACAAAGGACAAGGGACAGAGCTTGGAATGGGGACAGGGGACAGGGGACAGGTGACAAGGAATGAGGGACAGAGCTCGGAATGGGGACTGGGGACAGGGGACAAGGGACGGGACAGGTGACAAGGGGACAAGGGACAGGTGACAAGGAACGAGGGACAGAGCTCGGAATGGGGACAGGGGACAGGGGACGGGACAGGTGACAAGGGGACAAGGGACAGGTGACAAGGAACGAGGGACAGAGCTCGGAATGGGGACAGGGGACAGAGCTGGGAAAGGAGACAGGGGATGAGGGACAAGGGACAGGGGACAAGGGACAAGGGACAGAGCTTGGAAAGGGGACAGGGGACAAGGGACAGGTGACAAGGGACAGAGCTTGGAAAGGGGACAGGGGATGAGGGACAGAAGCCACAGCTTGGCCAGGGACACAGGGGACACGGGGGACACAGGGGACAGGAACACACGGACACAGGGACACAAGGACACAGGGGACAGGGACACAGGGGACACAGGGGACACAGGGGACAGGAACACACGGACACAGGGACACAAGGATACAGGGACACAGGGACACAGGGGACACGGACACGGGGACACAGGGACACAGGGGACACAGGGGACACAGGGGACAGGGACACACGGACACAGGGACACAAGGACAGGGACACAGGGGACACAGGGGACAGGGACACATGTTCACAGGGACACAGGGGACAGGGGCTGAGCTCGCACAGGGACACAGGAGGCAGAGTGCACACACGTCCCAGGGAAAGTCCCCCGTGTCCCCAATGTCCCCCATGTCGGAGCACGCGGCACCCGCGCGATGACAAGGGGACACGGGGACATGGGGACACGGGGACACGGGGACACGGGGACACGCCACCCGCTCGTGCCGGAGGGGACAGGGCTCTGCTGCCGGCCGCGTCCAGAGGAGGGAGCTCGGACCCTGGAGAGGAGGGGACAGCCCTGGGGACAGGAGGGATGGCACAGGGACAGGGGACAGCCCTGGGGACAGGGGACAGCCCTGGGGACAGGAGAGATGGCACAGGGACAGGGGACAGCCCTGGGGACAGGGGACAGGAGGGATGGCACAGGGACAGGGGACAGGGGACAGGAGCGATGGCACAGGGACAGGGGACAGCCCTGGGGACAGGGGACAAGGGACAGGAGGGATGGCACAGGGACAGGGGACAAGGGACAAGAGATAGAGAAGAAGGGACAGGCGACAACCCAGCGGACAGGAGCGTGGGGACAGAGACAGGGGACAGCCCTGGGGACAGGGGACAGGAGGGATGGCACAGGGACAGGGGACAGGTGACAGGAGGGATGGCACAGGGACAGGGGACAGCCCTCGGGACAGGGGACAAGGGACAGGAGAGATGGCACAGGGACAGGGAACAGGGGACAGGAGGGATGGCACAGGGACAGGGGACAGCCCTGGGGACAAGGGACAGGAGCGATGGCACAGGGACAGAGGACAGGGGACAGGAGGGATGGCACAGGGACAGGGGACAAGGGACAAGAGATAGAGAAGAAGGGACAGACGACAACCCAGCGGACAGGAGCGTGGGGACAGAGACAGGGGACAGCCCTGGGGACAGGGGACAGGGGACAGGAGGGATGGCACAGGGACAGGGGACAGCCCTGGGGACAGGGGACAGGAGGGATGGCACAGGGAC
The DNA here is from genome assembly GCA_037837765.1 of Delichon dasypus. Classification (NCBI taxonomy): domain Eukaryota; kingdom Metazoa; phylum Chordata; class Aves; order Passeriformes; family Hirundinidae; genus Delichon; species Delichon dasypus. The sequence continues at coordinate 72,603,453 of JBBAXF010000006.1, forward strand.
AGGGGACAGGGGACAGGAGCGATGGCACAGAGACAGGGGACAGCCCTGGGGACAAGGGACAAGGGACAGGAGGGATGGCACAGGGACAGGGGACAGCCCTGGGGACAGGGGACAAGGGACAGGAGCGATGGCACAGGGACAGGGGACAGCCCTGGGGACAGGGGACAGGAGGGATGGCACAGGGACAGGGGACAGGAGGGATGGCACAGGGACAGCGGACAGTCCTGGGGACAGGGGACAGGGGACAGCCCTGGGGACAGGGGACAGGAGGGATGGCACAGGGACAGCCCAGGGGACAGGGGACAAGAGATAGAGAAGAAGGGACAGGCGACAACCCAGGGGGACAGGAGCGAGGGGACAGAGGACAGGTGACAGGGGTCGGGGGACACCCTCCCCCCATGGCACTGGGGACCCCAGGCAGCGCCGGGTGACACCGCCAGGCTGTCCCCGTGTCACCCCAAGGTCCCACCTTGACGTTGTCCAGCACCACCAGCGGCCCGTTGACGCCGCACACGGTCCTGTAGGCTGGGGAAGGTGACAGCGTCAGTGCCCAGGGCCACCCGGGGGGTGCCACCCCCAAACCCTGTCCCACCCCCTGTCCCAGTGACACCCCGGGTGACAGCCGACAGCGGGAATTGTCACCTCCTGCCACGGTGCTCGGGGACGGTGTCACCTGCTGGAGGTGGGAGCGCCACCAGGGAATGTCCCCTCGTCCCCCTTGTCCGGCCCGGTGGGACGTGGGGACAATTCCCAAGGACCCCGCGGTGCTGGGGGGACCTTGGTGGCCCCGGGGACGGGGCGGGGGTGGCGCTGGGGTGGCGAAATGCGGGTGTCACCCCGCAGGGAGAACCCGGGACAGGCGGTGACAAAGGGTGACAGGGGACAAGGGTGACAAGGGGGGATGGAGCCGGGTGGGAACCCGGGGAGAGGCAGCGGGTTCTGGGAATGCTGGGATTGGGATCGGGTCCTGGGAATGTCAGGGTTGGGATTGGATCCTGAGGATGCTGGGATTGGGATCGGATTCTGGGAATGCTGGGATGGGGATCGGGTCCTGGGAATGCTGGGATGAGATCGTATCATGGGAATGCTGGGATGGGGATCGGGTCCTGGGAATGCTGGGATGGGATCGGGTTCTGGGAATGCTGGGATGGGGATCGGGTCCTGGGAATGCTGGGATGAGATCGGATCCTGGGAATGCTGGGATGGGGATCGGGTCCTGGGAATGCTGGGATGGGATTGGGTCCTGAGGATGCTGGGATTGGGATTGGGTCCTGGGAATGTTGGGATGAGATCGGGTTCTGGGAATGCTGGGATGAGATCGGATCATGGGAATGCTGGGATGGGGATCGGGTCCTGGGAATGTCAGGGTTGGGATCGGGTCCTGAGGATGCTGGGATTGGGATCGGATTCTGGGAATGCTGGGATGAGATCGGGTTCTGGGAATGCTGGGATGGGATCGGGTCCTGGGAATGCTGGGATGAGATCGGATCATGGGAATGCTGGGATGGGATCGGGTCCTGGGAATGTCAGGGTTGGGATCGGGTTCTGGGAATGCTGGGATGGGATTGGGTCCTGGGAATGCTGGGATGGGGATCGGGTCCTGGGAATGCTGGGATGGGGATCGGGTCCTGAGGATGCTGGGATGGGATCGGGTTCTGGGAATGCCGGGATGGGATCGGGTCCTGGGAATGTTGGGATCGAGTCCTGGGAATGCTGGGATTGGGATTTGGATTGGGAAATGTCAGGACTAGGATCAGATCACGGGAATGCCTGGGCTGGGATCATCTCCCGGGAAGGCCAGGACTGGGATCAGATCCCGGGAACCCCAGGCTTGGGACCATCTCCCGGGAAGGCCAGGACTGGGATCATCTCCCAAGATCCCCAGGATTGGGACCATCTCCCGGGAAGGCCAGGACTGGGATCATCTCCTGGGAACCCCAGGATTGGGATCATCTCCTGGGAAGGCCAGGTTTGGGACCATCTCCCGGGAAGGCCAGGATTGGGATCATCTCCTGGGAACTCCAGGCTTGGGATCATCTCCTGGGAAGGCCAGGATTGGGATCATCTCCTGGGAACTCCAGGCTTGGGATCATCTCCTGGGAAGGCCAGGACTGGGACCATCTCCTGGGAAGGCCAGGTTTGGGACCATCTCCCGGGAAGGCCGGCGCCGCGCTGGGCTCCCGGCGGGTGCAGGTGTGCGGGAAGTGATCCGGCTCTAAGCCGTGCCCTGATCCCGCCGGGAAGTGTCAGAGCCCCGAGCGCCGCCGTGGCCCCGCTGACCCCGCCGGGCCCTTTCATCCGCGGCCCCTCTCCCCTCTCCGGCCTCTGCCCTTCCCAGCTGATCCTAATCGGATCCGAGCGGCCGGGACAGCTGCGGGGCTCCCGCGGCCACGGGGGTCCCTGGATGTCCCCGCCGTCCCCCGGCGATGTCACTCCTAGGGATGCATCCCGTTCCTCCCGCTGGCCACAATTCCCGGGACACCCCCCGTGACACGAGGGGACCCCCGGTGTCCCCTTCCCTCAGCCAGGGCGCGGCGGGAGCCGAGCCAGAGATCCCGGGGGTTCCTGCAGTGGGATCACAGAATTCCAGGCAGGTTCGGGTTGGGGAGGATCTTAAAGCCCAGGAATTCCGAACCCTGGAAGCTTCCACCGTCCCAAGATTTCCTTGGGCACTGCCGGGGATCCAGGGGTTCTCTGGGAATTGTATTCCAGCCGGGAATTCCTGCCCAAGATCCCAACCTCCACATTCCCAGTGGGAAGCCACAGGTCCAGGCCTTGTCCATCTCCAGCTCTCCTGGAGCTCCTTTAGGGACTCTGAGGATTCCCTGGATTTTTCCCTTTCTCCAGGAGAACATTCCCAGCTCTCCCAGAGCAGAGGGGTTCCATCCCTGGGAACAGCTCTGGAACCTGCTCCAGGATTTGCTCCAGGTCCTCCTGAAGTTGGCTCCTGGGGCTGGAGCAGCTCTGCAGGTGGGATCTCACCTGAGCAGAGCACAGGGACACAATTCCCCCTTTTCCCGCCTCCTCCCAACGTTTTTCCCGATCTTTTCCCCTCCCGGCCTGGACCTGTGCCCCATCCCGGCTCCTCCCGCCTTTGGCCTTGCCGAGCCCCACGAGGTTCTCCCAGCCTCGCTCCAGGAGCTAATTAGCTAATTAGCCTTCTCTTCCCTTCCCCAATTAGGGCCGGTTCCCGCTGTTCTCCCATTCAGCCTCCGGAGCGGCCGGAGCACCGGGAGCCCCCTCCCCGCCTTTTGTCCCCTTTATTCCCAAAGTGACCATCCGGCCTTTTATTCCCATTCCCGCTCCTTCCCAAAGCTCTCCCGCTTCCCTTCTCCCGGCGGGAGTTTCTGGGAATTTGTTTTCCGGCCCGCGTCCCCTCGGCAGCCCCGGAGCCACCCGCGTGGGACAGGGACGTTGGGAATGTCACTTCTCCCGGCACGGCCGTGTCCAGATGGGTCCCACCCCCTTGGGGACACTCCTGGCTGTCACCTGCTCCAGCGGGAGGGTGCTTCCCACCGTGAATGTGGGAAGCTCTGGTGGCACCAGTGTACCGGGGTTGACATTGGATTGTTGGCTGAGCTCTTGGGTAATAGGGAAGTCCATCCTTAATCCATCCATTTGTCCATCCATTCCATGTCTCCATCATCCATCCATTGCTCCATCCATCCATCATCCATCCATCCATCATCAATCCATAGTTCCATCTATTGCTCATCCATCATCCATCCATCCTTAATCCATCCATCCTTAATCCATCCATCATCCAACCATCCATCCATCATCCATCCATCATCCATCATCCATCATCCATCCATCCATTCATCATCCATCCATCGTTCCATCATCCATGATCCATCATCCATCATCCATCCATCCATCCATCCATCCATAGTTCCATCCATCATCCATCATCCATCATCCATCCATCCATGCTCAGGGACCTCTGGACATCATGGAATCACGGAATGGTTTGGGTTGGGAGGGATCTTAAATCCCATCCGGTTCCATCCCAAGGTGCTTCAGGAAGAAGAAGGAGGAGAAGGAGGAGAAGAAGAAGGAGGAGAAGGAGGAGAAGGAGGAGAAGGAGGAGAGAGGAAGAAGACGAGGAGGAGGAGAAGAAGAAGATGAAGAGGAGGAGAAGGACATAAAAGAGAAGAAGAAAAAGAGGAGGATGAGGAGATAAAGAAGATGAGGGAGGAGGAAGGGATGGAAGAGGTGAAGAAGGACGAGAAAGAGACCATGGAGAAGAAAGAGGAGGAAGGGAAAGACGAGGAAGAAGAGGATGAGGAGAAGAACAAGAAGAAGAGGAAGAGGAGAACAAGAAGAGGATGAGGAGAAGAACAAGAAGAGGATGAGGAGAAGAACAGGAGGAGGAGGAGGAGAAGAACAACAAAAAGAAAAGAGAAGACCAAGAAGAAGAGGAAGAGAAGACCAAGAAGAAGAGGATGAGGAGAAGAACAAGAAGAGGATGAGGAGAAGAACAAAAAGAAGAGGAAGAGGAGAACAAGAAGAGGAGGAAGAGGAGAACAAGAAGAAGAAGAGGAAGAGAAGAACAAGAACAGGACAAGAAGAACAAGAAGAGGACAAGGAGAAAAGAAGAGGACAAGGAGAACAAGAAGAGGAGGAAGAGAAGAACAAGAAGAGGATGAGGAGAAGAACAAGAAGAAGAGGAGAGCAAGAAGAAGAGGATGAGGAGAACAAGAGGAGGAGGAGGAGGGCCGAGAAGCGCAGGGGGAGCAGCGGAAAGCCGCCGCCGCGATAATTGCGCCGCCGATCCGCGCCGCAGCCGCGTCGGGCTGGGTGGGCTGAGGCTGCCGGGGGCGGCGGGGAGAGAGAGAGGGGGAGGCCGGGGGAAATTAAACAAAACAAAACAAAACAAAAAAAAAAGCAGAAGAAGTCTTTCAACCTGGCCTTTGCACACCCCCAGCCCCAAATTCACAGCTGCTGTCAGATGCCATCTCCGTCAGCGCTGACACTCACGCACCGCTGACCCCGCCGCGCGGGGGTGACCGCGGCCCCCGGTGACAAAAGGGGACCCGAGCCGGCTCCACCCGCCGCTAATTGCTGCCGCTAGCCCGCCCTGCCCTCCGCAGCCCCCGCCGAGCCTCGCAGGGCCCGGCTCCAAAGCGCGCCGGGGGCTCGCTGCCACCTCCCGGGGCGGGGGGGCTTCAGGGGGTCGCAAGGGACTTTAAGGGTGGTCGCGCTCCACCGGCCCGGGTGGGTCCGAGGTGGTTTTGGGAAGCCGAAGCTTCTCTGGGAATTCCTTCCCGAAATCCCCCCCTTTTCCAGCGTTCCCCTCTTGTGTCACCTCGTCCTCTGGGCCGGGTGCGCAGCGAGCGATGCTCTGCCCCAAATCCCAGAGCCGGGGAACGGCTCGGGAACACCCCTGGAGCAGAGACGGGGAGCAGGACGGACAAACAGCCCCCGAATCCCCCGAATCCCCGGTCGCAGAGCCAAGCTGTGTGTGCGGGGCTGTCCCAGCAGCTCCGGAGCCGATCCGGAGCCGCCCCGGGGCGCAGGGAGGGTCCCCGGTGTCCCCCAGCTCCCAGCTGGCGGGCACAGAGCGGGGACCCCGCCCCTGGCACCCCCGGGTGGGGCAGGGAGGGGCAGAGCGGGGCTCTGGATGCATCCCCCATCCCTGGAAGAGTCCCAGGCGAGCTGGGACGGCGCTCGGAGCAACCCGGGACAGCGCTCGGCATCCCTGGGGGGGTGACACCGGGTGGGATTTAAGGCTCTTTCCCACCCGAGCCATTCCAAGATATTTTTTTTTTTTCGGACTGGCGGGAACTCCCGCTTCCGAAACTTCCAGAATTTCCTCCCCCTGGAGGAAAAATATTTTGGTTTTTTTGGGGTTTTTTTTTTCTCCTCTCCCCTCTGAGCCCCGAGCCCACCCTGGGACTTTTCCGACGATCCCTAAAAGCGGCCGCTTCCCCCCATGGCGGGGCGGCTTGTGTCGCTTTTGTGCCGCGCTGTCACCCCGCGGCGCTGTCCCCGGCCTGGCAGGGGCCGTGAAAAGCCCGGCGGGGGGTCACACTCTATGCCACTAATTAGACTAATTAGTGCCCGGCGGCCGCGGGTTCCCAGACACACCTGCACGGTCATGTGAGGGGAGAAGGGCGGCGGCAGCCGAGCGTGAAGGAAGCGGGAGAGAGAGAGAGAGGGGAAAAAATTAAAAATATATGGTGAAAAGAAAATCAACGGGGGGGGGGGAAAAGGGGGAAATGAGAAAAAGGGAACAAGAAAAAAGGGGGGAAAATGAGAAAAATAAAATGGGGGGAATTAGTAAAAAGAAAATCAAGGGGGGGAAGGGGGAAATGGGAAAAAGGGAACAAGAAAAAAAGGGGGAAATGAGAAAAAGGGAACAAAAAAAGAAGGGGGAATTAGTAAAAATAAAATGGGGAGGGAGGAGGAATTAGTAAAAAGAAAATCAAGGGGGGAAGAAAGGGGGGAAATGAGAAAAAGGGAACAAGAAAAAAGGGGGGAAAATGAGAAAAATAAAATGGGGGGAATTAGTAAAAGGAAAATCAAGGGGAAAAGAGAAAAAGGAAACAAAAAAAGGGGGGAATAAGGAAAGTAAAATGGGGGTAGTAAAAAGAAAATCAAGGGGGGAAAAGGGGGAAATGAGAAAAAGGGAACAAGAAAAAAAGGGGGAAATAAGAAAAATAAAATGGGGGGAATTAGTAAAAAGAAAATCAAGGGGGGAAGGGGGAAAATGAGAAAAAGGGAACAAAAAAAAAGGGGGAAATGAGAAAAAGGGAACAAAAAAAGAAGGGGGAATTAGTAAAAATAAAATGGGGAGGGAGGAGGAATTAGTAAAAAGAAAATCAAGGGGGGAAAAGGGGAAATGAGAAAAAGGAAATAACAACAAAAAAAGGGGGAATAAGGAAAATAAAATGGGGGGAATTAGTAAAAGGAAAATCAAGGGGGGGAAAGGGGAAATGAGAAAAAGGGAACAACAACAAAAAAAGGGGGAATAAGGAAAATAAAATGGGGAGGGAGGAGGAATTAGTAAAAAGAAAATCAAGGGGGGAATGAGAAAAAGGGAACAAAAAAAGGGGGAGAAATGAGAAAAAGGGAACAAAAAAAGAGGGGGAAATGAGAAAAATAAAATGGGGGGAGGAATTAGTAAAAGGAAAATCAAGGGGGAAAAGAGAAAAAGGAAACAAAAAAAGCGTGGGGGAGTAAGAAAAAGAAAAGAAAAAAAAGGGGGAGATGAGAAAAAGGGAACAACAGATAAAAGGGGAAATGAGAAAAAGAAAACAAAAAAAGGGGGAATAAGGAAAGTAAAATGGGGGTAGTAAAAAGAAAATCAAGGGGGAAAAGGGGGAAATGAGAAAAAGGGAACAAAAAAAGGGGGGAAATGAGAAAAATAAAATGGGGGGGAATTAGTAAAAAGAAAATCAAGGGGGGGAAGGGGGAAATGAGAAAAAGGAAACAGGAAAAAAAAAGGGGGAAATAAGAAAAATAAATTGGGGGGAGGAATTAGTAAAAAGAAAATCAAGGGGGAAATGAGAAAAAGAAAACAACAAAAAAGGGGGGAAATAAGAAAAATAAAATGGGGGCGGAGGAATTGGTAAAAAGAAGATCAAGGGGGAGAAAAAGGGGGAAATGAGAAAAAGAAAACAAAAACAAAAAAAGGGGGAAATAAGAAAAATAAAATGGGGGCGGAGGAATTGGTAAAAAGAAAATCAAGGGGGAAATGAGAAAAAGAAAACAGTAATAAAAAGGGGGAAATAAAAAAGAAACAACAAAAAAAGGGGGAAATAAAAAAAATTAAAGTGGGGAATAAGAAAAAGGAAACAAAAAAAGAGGGGAAAATAAGAAAAATAAAATAGGGGGGAGAGTAAAAAGAAAATCAAAGGGGGAAATAAGAAAAAAGAAACAAAAAAAAAGGGGGGGGGAATAAAAAAAGGAAACAAAAAACCGGGGAAAATAAGAAAAAGAAAACAAAAAAAAAAGAGGGGAGAAATAATAATAAAAAGAAAACAAAAAAAGGGGAAAATAGGAAGGAAAAAAAGCAAAAAAGGGGAAAATCAATAAAAAGAAAACAAAAAGAAGGGGAAAACAATAAAAAGAAAACAAAAAAAGAGAAGAAAATCAGTAAAGAAAACTAAAGAAGGGGGGAAGAAACAAACAAACAAAAAGAAATTTAAAAGAGGGGAAAATAATAAAAAGATAAAAAGGAAACAACAGAAAAGGGAAAAATAAGAAAAACAAAAAGAAAGGGGGGACATAATAAAAAGGAAACAAAATAAGGGAGAAATAAGAAAAAGAAAACTACAAAAAAAAAAAAGAAGGAAAACAATAAAATGAAATAAGAAAAAGGGGAAAAAGAAGAAAACAGAAAAGAGGGAAAAAAACAGAAAAGGGGGAAAACAATAAAAATAAAATTAAACAAGGGGAAAACAAGAAAAAGAAAACTTTAAAAAAGGTGAAAACAATCAAACAAAATAAAAGAAAATAAAAAAGTGGAAATATCATAAAAAGAAAACCAATAAGAGGAAAAGCAGAAAAAGAAGAAAAAGAAAATAAAAAAGGTGAAAAACAAACAAAAAAAAGAAAAAGAAAAAGGGAAAAATAATAAAAAGAGAACCAAAAAAAGGGGGGGGGGGAAACAAGAAAAAGGAAACTAATAAAAAGGGGAAAACAATCAGAAAAAGAAAATTTAAAAATGGAAAAATATGAAAAATGAAACAAAAAAAGGGGAGGAAATTTAAAACAAGAAAACTAAAAAAAAAAGGTGAAAAAAACACAGAAAAGGAAACAAAAAAGGGGGGGAAATAATAATAAAAAAGAAAATTAAAAAAAGGGAGAGAACTCAATTTCCGGGTTCGCCGTGTGTTTTGCTGGTGGGAAAAAAAAGAGAGGATCCTGTTTTGGGGATGGATCCTGAAGGATGTGGGTGCAGCAGAAGGAGGAAGGGTGGTCAAAGCTTGGGAATGTCCCTGGATCGTCCCCTACTGCTTCCCGTGTCCCAAACCCCACCAGGAGCGGCTCCTGAAGGCACCATGGTGTGTGGAACAGGAGAGGAGACAGGGATGATGGGGACAGCTGGGACAGGGCAGTGTCCCACCAAAGTCACCTCGCGGGGCTGGGGTTGCACGGCACAAATTGGGCGTGCTGATTGCTGCTCCATCCATCCATCATCCATCCATCCATCCATCCATCCATCCATCCATCGTTCATCATCCATCATCCATCATCCATCATCCATCCATCCATCATCCATCCATCCATCCATCCATCCATCCATCCATCCATCCATCCATTGTTCATGATCCATCCATCCATCCATCATCCATCCATCCATCATCCATCCATCATCCATCATCCATCCACCATCCATCCATCCATCATCCATCCATCCATCATCCATCCATCATCCATCATCCATCCATCCATCCATCCATCATCCATCCATCATCCATCCATCCATCATCCATCCATCATCCATCCATCATCCATCCATCCATCCATCCATCATCCATCCATTGTTCATCATCCATCCATCATCCATCCATCATCCATCCATCATCCATCCATCCATCCATCCATCCATCCATCCATCCATCCATCCATCCATCCATCCATTGTTCATCATCCATCCATCCATCATCCATCCATCCATCATCCATCCATCCATCATCCGTCCATCCATCATCCATCCATCCATCATCCATCATCCATCATCCATCCGTCCATCATCCATTTATCCCTCCATCCATCATCCATCCATCCATCCATCCATCCATCCATCCATCCATCCATCCATCCATCCATCCATCCATCCATCATCCATCCATTGTCCATCATCCATGCATCATCCATCCATCCATCCATCCATCCATCCATCCATCCATCCATCCATCCATCCATCCATCCATCCATCCCTCAGCCCTCCTTCACCCTCCCAGTTCTCCCAGTTCCTGCACTGGGCTGTGGCTGGGGACAGTGACCCTACTCCTGTGCCCAGTGCCACACTGGGACCCCAAACTGGGACCCCAAACTGGGACCCTAAACTGGGACCTCAAACTGGGACCCCAAACTGGGACCCCAAACTGGGAACCTAAACTGGGACCCAAACTTGGGACCTCAAACTGGGAATCTAAACTGGGAAGCACAACTGGGACCTTAAATCAGGATCCCAAACCAGAACTCTTAACTGGGACCCTGAACTGGGAACCCCAAATTGGGACCTCAAACTGGGAACCTAAACTGGGACCCAAAATTGGGACCCCGGCCCGGGACCCTAAAATGGGAAGCTGAACTGGGACCCTTAACTGGAACCCCATCCTGGGACCCCAAACTGGGACCCTGAGCTGAAATCCAAACTGGGACCCTATGCTGTGACTCAAACTGTGACTCCACACTGGGACCCCAAACTGGGACCCTGAACTGTGACCCAAACTGGGACCCTGAACTGGGACCCTAAACTGGGACACTGAACTGTGACCCAAACTGGGACCCTGAACTGGGACCCTAAACTGGGACACTGAACTGTGACCCCACACTGGGACCCCAAACTGGGACCCTATGCTGAGACCCACACTGTGACCCCACACTGGGACCCCAAACTGTGACTCTAAACTGGGACCCTATGCTGAGACCCACACTGTGACCCCAAACTGGGACCCAGAACTGTGACCCCACACTGGGACCCCAAACTGGGACCCTAAACTGGGACCCTGAACTGGGACCCCAAACTGGAACCCTAAACTGGGACCCTGAACTGGGACCCAAACTGGGACCCTAAACTGGGACCCCAAACTGGAACCCTAAACTGGGACCCTAAACTGGGACCCCAAACTGGAACCCTAAACTGGGACCCTGAACTGTGACCCAAACTGTGACCCCAAATTGTGACCCCACACTGGGACCCCAAACTGGGACCCCAAACTGGGACCCCAAACTGGGGGAACCCCTCACCCCCATGAGCTCGGACGCCCACAGCCCCACGCTGCCCCTCCCCCGTATTCAGGGGTGTCCCCACCCCTCCCAATGTCACCGCCAGGTCCCCCCCGGTCCCCCCCAGCGTTGTCACCTTGCTGTGTCCCTCCTGCCACCTCCGCTGTCACCTCCCAGAAACATTTCGGGGCGCGGGGACCCGCCTGTCCCACCGGGGACACACGTGGGGACAGGAATTGGTCCCCGCCTGGGTGGCGGTGGCGGCAGGTTCGGCTGGGCAGAGGGGAGGGGACAAAACGCGACCCTGGAGGGGACAAAACGCGACCTCCGAGGGGACAAAACGTGACCTCCGAGGGGGCAAACGCGACCCTCGAGGGGACAAAACGCGACCTCCGAGGGGGCAAAACGCGACCAGCGGGAAGAAACTCGGGCGGATTTTTCCCTGGCCGAGCGACAGGCGGGTGACAGCCGAGCCAAGGGCTGGCGCTCGGCCAGGTGACCCGGGCAGGTGTCACCCGCGGGTGGCCGCTGTTGACAGCAAACACGGCGGGTGGCCGGGCAGGGCCAGCTCGGCTCGGGAGGGACCGCGCCCGCCCGGAGCCACCCGGCTGGGGACAAAGGGAGGTGACATCCCCAGGAGGTGGCTCCTCCAATCTCCGAAGGGCCAAGGTGGCGAGGGACGCCCTTGGTGACCGGCGGGGGTTTGGGGACAAGGTGACGCAGAGGGAAGGGACACGCCGGCACCCCTGGGGTGCCACCACGGCGCTGCGCAGGTGTCCCCAGGGTGGGGACAACTTCCACGCTGCTTGGGGGTGCGGTCGCCGGGAGGGGACAGCGCCGCAGAGGCACATTGTCCCCTTGTCCCCAACCCATGTGGACCCTGTGCCACCCTGCCGCCCGCAGTGCCACCAAGCTGTCCCCTCCTGAGACAGTGTCACCCACCCAGCCCTGTCACTCCTGTCTGTCCCAGTGCCACCCAGCTGTCCCCTCGTGAGACAGTGTCACCCACTCAGCCCTGTCTGTCCCAGTGCCACCAAGCTGTCCCCTCGTGAGACAGTGTCACCCACCCAGCCCTGTCACCCCTGTCTGTCCCAGTGCCATTCAGCTGTCCCCTCGTGAGACAGTGTCACCCACCGGTCCCTGTCACTCCTGTCTGTCCCAGTGCCACCAAGCTGTCCCCTCCTGAGAGTGTCACCCACCCAGCCCTGTCACTCCTGTCTGTCCCAGTGCCACCCACCAGTCCCTCCCTGTCCCAATGTCACCCACCTGTCCCTCCTCCAGTGCCACCCCCTCACTCCTGCCCGGTGTCACCCCCTGGTCCCGGCCACCACGACCGCCCTGCTCGGGGTCACAGGGATGTCCCCCCCCCTGCCCGTGCCTCCCCCTCGGTGTCCCCGCCGTGTCCCCTCGGTGTCCCCGCCGTGTCCCCGCCGTGTCCCCCACTCACTCAGCCGGGGGTTGCTGTGGAAGTCGCGGGTCACTGCCAGCCCGTGCTCGCGGGCGGCCGCCAGCTCTGTCGCCGCTGCTGTCACCTTGGTGGCGGCCATGTCCCTGTCCCTGTCCCTGTCCCTGTCCCTGTCCCTGTCCCTGTCCCTGTCCCTGTCCCCTGTCCTTGTCCCTGTCCCTGTCGCCGTCCCGCCGGGTTTTGTAGCCCCGGCCCGGCCCCCGCAGGTCCCGCCCCGCCCGCGACACCGGCGACAAAGGTGACACCGGCGATAAAGGTGACACCGGCAGCTCGGGTGACACCGGCAGCTCAGGTGACACCGGCAGCGCAGGTGGCCCCGTGTTGTCTGTAAACAGCGGGAGGGAGCGGCTGGAGCCGGGATGGGGGCGGGGAATGGGAGAGGGAATGGGAATGGGAGAGGGAGAGGGAGAGGGAGAGGGAACGGGAATGGGAGAGGGAATGGGAATGGGAATGGGAATGGGAATGGGAACGGGAAAGGGAACGGGAGTGGGAATGGGAATGGGAGAGGGAAAGGGAATGGGAATAGGAGAGGGAACGGGAATGGGAATGGGAATGGGAATGGGAATGGGAATGGGAATGGGAATGGGAATGGGAACGGGAAAGGGAACGGGAGTGGGAATGGGAATGGGAGAGGGAAAGGGAAAGGGAAAGGGAAAGGGAAAGGGAAAGGGAATGGGAATGGGAGAGGGAATGGGAATGGGAGAGGGAACGGGAACGGGAATGGGAATGGGAGTGGGAATGGGAATGGGAATGGGAATGGGAGTGGGAATGGGAATAGGAGTGGGAATGGGAGTGGGAGTGGGAATGGGAATGGGAATGGGAATGGGAATGGGAACGGGAATGGGAAAGGGAAAGGGAATGGGAATGGGAATGGGAATGGGAGTGGGAGTGGGAGTGGGAGTGGGAATGGGAATGGGAATGGGAATGGGAGTGGAATGGGAATGGGAGTGGGAATGGGAAAGGGACAGGGACAGGGACAGGGAATGGGATGGGGAATGGAATAAAGGACAGGGATAAAGGGGTGTGAGATGATAGGGATAGGGATAGGGATAGGGATAGGGATAGGGATAGGGATAGGGATAGGGATAGGGATAGGGATAGGGGTAGGGATAGGGGTAGGGATAAAGGACAGGGGCAAGGGGTGTGAAATAAGGAAAGGGATAGGGATGGGAATATGGATAGAGAAAGGGAAAGGGAGAGGGAGAGGGAATGGGGACGGGAATGGGATTGGGAATGGGAATGGAATAAGGGGTATGAGATAAGGGAAGGGATCCGGACAGGGACATGGATAGGGACAAGGAATAGGGATAGGAGAGACAGGGATGGGGAATGGGATAAGGACAGGGAGGGGGATGGCAACGGGAGAGGGATAAAGGACCGGGATAAAGGGTAGGGGATAAGGAAAGGGAGAGGGATAAGGGAGAGGGGTGGGGGGAGAAGAGATAGGGATAGGGACAGGGATAAGGGTTAGGGATAGGGATCGGGATAAAAAACAGGGATAGGAAGAGGCATAAAGGGAAGGAGATCGGGAAAGATATAGGGATAAGGGAGAGGGAGGAGAGGGAATGGGATAGGGATGGCGATGCGGGAGAGAGATGGGGATCGGGACAGGGACAGGGATAGGGATAAAGGATAGGGATAAAGGACAGGGATAAAGGACAGGGATAAAGGACAGGGATAGGGATAGGGATAAAGGGTAGGAGATCAGGAAAGAGATAGGGATAAGGGAGAGGGAGGAGAGGGAATGGGATAGGGATGGCGATACGGGAGAGAGATGGGGATCGGGATCGGGACAGGGACAGGGATAGGGATAGGGATAAAGGACAGGGATAGGGATAAAGGACAGGGATAAAGGACAGGGATAGGGATAGGGATAAAGGGTAGGAGATAAGGAAAGAGATAGGGATAAGGGAGAGGGAGGAGAGGGAATGGGATAGGGATGGCGATACGGGTGAGAGATGGGGATCGGGATCGGGAATGGGATAGGGACAGGGACAGGGATAAGGAAGAATGAACAGGAATAAGGGACTGGGATAAGGAATAACCATAGGGAAAACTGGGATGCACGGAGCAGACGACGGTGGCCGCAGAAATGTCACGCTGCGATGTCACCCCGGGGCCGGAGACGGCCGGAGGGGACGGAGGAGGAGGCGGCAGGAGGCGGGACCGGACTTTTATTAAGATTAAAAAACATAAAACCCCACGGGTTTTGGTGGGTTTTTTTTTGGTTTTTTTTTTCCCTTGAATTTTTTACATCCAGCTGCTGGCTTTCCAATCATCCCAGAGCGGAGGAGCCCCCGGGACAAACCGGCGGTGTCCCCACGCTTTGGAGCAAGGAACCCCGGAAAGGCTTCGGGCGGGATTCGGGATTTCGGGGGAAGCGGCATTTTGGGGTCAAACGGGCAAAAGAAGCAGCCTCGATTTCCCCGAAATGTCCCCGAATCCCCTCCGGCCACGCAGGGTGAGGGGGTCCAGGAATTTTCCAGGTTGGGAAAAAAAAAAAATAATCCCCGCTGGAGTCGGGCTGGGAAGAGGGAAAAGGGAAAATCCAGGAGATCCAAGCCGGGTGGGGTCGGGGATGGAATTCCAGAGGTGGGGACGGAATCCAGAGGTGGGGACAGAATTCCAGAGGTGGGGACGGAATTCCAGAGGTGGGGACGGAATTCCAGAGGTGGGGACAGAATCCAGAGGTGGGGACGGAATTCCAGAGGTGGGGACAGAATTCCAGAGGCGGGGATGGAATTCCAGAGGTGGAGACGGAATTCCAGAGGTGGGGACAGAATTCCAGAGGTGGGGACGGAATTCCAGAGGTGGGGACGGAATTCCAGAGGTGGAGACAGAATTCCAGAGGCGGGGACAGAATTCCAGAGGTGGGGACAGAATTCCAGAGGTGGGGACGGAATTCCAGAGGTGGGGACAGAATCCAGAGGTGGGGACAGAATCCAGAGGCGGGGACGGAATTCCAGAGGTGGGGACGGAATTCCAGAGGCGGGGACGGAATTCCAGAGGTGGGGACGGAATTCCAGAGGTGGGGACGGAATCCAGAGGTGGGGACAGAATTCCAGAGGCGGGGACGGAATTCCAGAGGTGGGGACAGAATTCCAGAGGTGGGGACGGAATTCCAGAGGCGGGGACAGAATCCAGAGGTGGGGACAGAATCCAGAGGTGGGGACGGAATTCCAGAGGCGGGGACGGAATTCCAGAGGCGGGGACGCGGCCACTTCCCTGTCCTGGCTCCACCTGGATCGGGATGGGAGAGGCGGGATCAACATTAATTAAGGGATGAGGGGAGGAAAATCCCAAATATCCTTAGAACCATTCCAGGAGGATTCTGTGCCGGTGGTGGGGGACAGGCAGGATTGTCACCTGTCCACGTCCCTGCCTCAGTTTCCCCGCCCCACCCCCCCTTAAAACGCTCTGATGGGAGCGGAGCAATAAATAAAAATTAAAATAAAAAAATTTTTAAAAAAATAAGGGTAAAAAAGCGATTAAAAAAGAAAAAAAAAGGGCAGCAAAAGCTTCTGATAAAATCTTTTATTTTAAATATCTCCCTGCAAAATCCTGGGAATTCGCGGGCCCCCGGGGGGGGGGGATGTGTCCCCATGAGGGACGCTCGGTGTTAATTATCACGGTTAATTAATGAACGGATCCACGGCAGCGGGTGTGGGGGTGCGGGGGGAGCCCCCCCCCCACCCAAGGGTGGGCGTGGGGAGGGGGCTCGGGGTGTCCCCCGTGTCACTGCCCGGGTGTCCCCCGTGTCCTGTCACAGCTCGGGGTGTCCCCCGTGTCCTGTCACTGCCCGGGGTGTCCCCCGTGTCCTGTCACACCACGGGTGTCCCCCGTGTCCTGTCACAGCCCGGGTGTCCCCCGTGTCCTGTCACAGCTCGGGTGTCCCCCGTGTCCTGTCACAGCCCGGGGTGTCCCCCGTGTCCTGTCACAGCCCGGGTGTCCCCCGTGTCCTGTCACAGCTCGGGTGTCCCCCGTGTCACAGCCGGGGTGTCCCCCGTGTCCTGTCACAGCCCGGGGTGTCCCCCGTGTCACAGCCGGGGTGTCCCCCGTGTCCTGTCACTGCCCGAGTGTCCCCCGTGTTCTGTCACAGCCCGGGTGTCCCCCGTGTCCTGTCACAGCTCGGGTGTCCCCAGTGCCCTGTCACTGCCGGGGTGTCCCCCGTGTCCTGTCACAGCTCGGGGTGTCCCCCGTGTCACTGCCCGGGTGTCCCCCGTGTCCTGTCACAGCTCGGGGTGTCCCCCGTGTCACAGCCCGGGTGTCCCCCGTGTCACAGCCGGGGTGTCCCCCGTGTCCTGTCACAGCTCGGGTGTCCCCCGTGTCCTGTCACAGCCCCGAGTGTCCCCCGTGTCACAGCCCGGGTGTCCCCCGTGTCCTGTCACTGCCCCGAGTGTCCCCCGTGTCCTGTCACAGCCCGGGGTGTCCCCCGTGTCCTGTCACAGCCCGGGTGTCCCCCGTGTCCTGTCACTGCTCGGGTGTCCCCCGTGTCACTGCCGGGGTGTCCCCCGTGTCCTGTCACAGCTCGGGTGTCCCCCGTGTCCTGTCACTGCCGGGGTGTCCCCCGTGTCCTGTCACTGCTCGGGTGTCCCCCGTGTCACAGCCCGGGTGTCCCCCGTGTCCTGTCACTGCCCGGGGTGTCCCCCGTGTCCTGTCACAGCTCGGGGTGTCCCCCGTGTCCTGTCACAGCCGCGTCCCCGCGGGAGGACGGGGACAGCACGGGCAGGGGGGTGGCACTGCGCGGGGGATGTCACCTCAGGGTGGCCTGGCAGGGTGGTGACACCTCAGGACACCTGGACAAGGGAATGTCACCTCAGGGTGTCCTGGCAAGGTGGTGACACCTCAGGACAGCTGGACAAGGCGGTGACACCACAACATGTCCTGGCAGGGTGGTGACACCCCAGATACCTGGACAAGGCGGTGACACCACAGGGTGTCCTGGCAAGATGGTGACACCCCAGGACACCTGGATAAGCTGGTGGCACCTCAGGACACCTGGACAAGGTTGGTGACACCCCAGGACACCTGGACAAGGTGATGTCACCTCAGGGTGTCCTGGCAGGGTGGTGACGCCCCAGATACCTGGACAAGGCTGGTGACACCACAGGACACCTGGACAAGGTGGTGACACCACAAGGTGTCCTGGCAAAGTTGGTGACACCACAGGACACCTGGACAAAGGTGATGTCACCTCCGGGTGGTCTGGCAAGGTGGTGACACCGTGGGGTGCCGGGTGATGTCACCCCAAGATGTCTTGGCAAGGTGGTGACACCCCAGGTCACCTGGACAAGGTTGGTGACACCCCAAGGTGTCCTGGCAGCGTGGTGACACCCCAGGACACCTGGACAAGGCGAGGCCACCTCAGGGTGTCCTGGCAAGGTGGTGACACCTCAGGACACCTGGACAAGGCGATGCCACCTCAGCGTGTCCCTCCAAGGTGACAACTCCCACCACAGCCGCCGCTGTCCCCAAGAGCCACGCGATGCCAAACCCCGTCCCCCCGTCCCCGTCCCCACCCTCAGCCCCCCCGAAAGCCCCGTGTCACCCTCCGGGTCCCCAGCAGCTCCGGGAAGGGACCCTGGCTGTGACAGGTGACAAGGGACGAGTGCTGCGAGGCCAGGGTGGGCATGGGGCCACGGCGGTGCCACCCCGGCGTGGATTTGGGGTGACCGGGGGCAGATGTCACTGTCCCCAGCTGTCCCCGGCTGTGTGACCCACAGCCCCTGGGGGGTTTTCCGGGGCGGGGCCGTCCCAAAACGGGGCTCCGGGGGTGTTGGGGTTCCGGGGGTGTCCCTGGGGTGGGACAAACACCCGGTGACCCCGCCGGGTCACCTCAGCCGGGACACGCCGCGCGGAGCCAGCGGGGAAAGCGAGGCACGGCGCTTCTCCGAGGACACCGCGGGGACACAGCCCGGCGCCACCTCACGCTGTCCCCTTTCGTGGCACCCGCGACAGCCGCCACCCCCTGGGTGTCCCCTCGGCTGCTGCCGTCCCCTTCCCCGGCCACACCCGGAGCCGCTGAGTGTCACCACCAGCTCAGCCCAGGTGACATCCACGGGGACGATCCGCCCTTGGAGGGGGGTGGCGGCGGGGGGAGGTGACACTTCTTGACGTTTTTCGGTTTTTTTTTTGGGGGGGTGTGGGTCGGTTCGGGGTTCGGTTTTTAAGGGCTCGGCTCCTCGCCGGGTATAGAACCGTCCTTCCTCTCCAGCCGCGTGTAAGGCTCGAAGGCGGAAACGCCGGGCACGTCGTGCAGGCAGCCCAGCAGCGGGGCCCCGAAACGCAGCGGCCTCCCCGGCAGCCGCGGCGACGGCGAGGACGGCGAGGAGGAAGCGGCCGGCACGGCCGGGACGTGCAAGCCGAAAAGCGCCGGGGCCGAGGAGCCGCCCGAGGCCGGGGACGCGGGGCCCGGCCCGGCCAAAGCTCCGCCGCTCCCCGAAGGGCTGGAGATGGGGTTGGAGGTGACAGGAGGGGACAGGAGGCTCGGAGGGGACAGCAGGCGGCCTTGCTCCAGCAGCCGCAGGATGTTGCAGGTGGCCAAGGACTCGGAGGCGGCGCCGGAGGAGCGTTTGTCAGAGTCCCGGCTCTGGTCTTTCTTCTGCTTCGTGCGGCGGTTCTGGAACCACACCTTGACCTGGGGAGGGGAGCGGGGTTTGGGGTGGGAGAGGGGACGGGAGAAGGGAGGCACGGACGGAAAGAGAGCGCGGGGGGGCCGGGGAGAGAGAGACAGAGAGAGAGGCGAGAGCCGGGAGAGAGCGAGAGATACGAGAGAGAAGAGAGACGTGAATTAAAATAAGCGGCCGAGAGAGAGCCGCCCTCCGCCGCGGGCGCTGCTCCCGCCGAGCGCTCCCCGGGAGAGGGAGAATTCCTGCGGGGATCGGGAGGAGAGGGAGAATTCCTGATGGGAACGGGAGGAGAGGGAGAATTCCTGATGGGATCTTCCCGGGAGAGGGAGAATTCCTGATGGGAACGGGAGGAGAGGGAGAATTCCTGCTGGGAACGGCACGGAGAGGGAGAATTCCTGCGGGGATCTTCCAGGGAGAGGGAAAATTCCTGCTGGGGACAGGAGGAGAGGGAGAATTCCTGATGGGAACGGGAGGAGAGGGAGAATTCCTGCTGGGATCTTCCAGGGGGAGGGAGAATTCCTGCTGGGGACAGGAGGAGAGGGAGAATTCCTGCTGGGAACAGAAGGAGAGGGAGAATTCCTGCAGGAATCTTCCCGAGAGAGGGAGAATTCCTGCTGGGAACGGCACGGAGAGGGAGAATTCCTGCTGGGATCTTCCAGGGAGAGGGAGAATTCCTGATGGGAATGGCAGGAGAGGGAGAATTCCTGCTGGGGACAGGAGGAGAGGGAGAATTCCTGCTGGGAACGGCACGGAGAGGGAGAATTCCTGATGGGATCTTCCAGGGAGAGGGAGAATTCCTGCTGGGGACAGGAGGAGAGAGAGAATTCCTGATGGGAACGGGAGGAGAGGGAGAATTCCTGCTGGGGACAGGAGGAGAGGGAGAATTCCTGATGGGAACGGGAGGAGAGGGAGAATTCCTGCTGGGGACAGGAGGAGAGGGAGAATTCCTGCTGGGATCTTCCAGGGAGAGGGAGAATTCCTGCTGGGGACAGGAGGAGAGGGAGAATTCCTGATGGGAACGGGAGGAGAGGGAGAATTCCTGCTGGGGACAGGAGGAGAGAGAGAATTCCTGATGGGAACGGGAGGAGAGGGAGAATTCCTGCTGGGGACAGGAGGAGAGGGAGAATTCCTGCTGGGATCTTCCAGGGAGAGGGAGAATTCCTGCTGGGGATCTTCCCGGGAGAGGGAGAATTCCTGATGGAGGGCTTACAGGGAGAGGGAGAATTCCTGTGGGGACGGCAGGAGAGGGAGAATTCCTGCAGGAGAGGGGCCGGAGCCGGCAGGTGGGAGCCCGGGAATGAGAGCACGAGGATGGGGCTGGGGACAGGAGCCCGGGGATGGGAACCCCATGGATGGGACCCCAGGAATGGGATCCAGGAATGGGATCCCATGGATGGGACCTCAGGAATGGGATCCCAAGGGTGGGACTCGGGACAGGAGCCCAGGCAGAGCAGTCCTGGAATGGGATCCCTGGGATGGGACCCCAGGAATGGGATCCCAGGAATGGGGCTTGGAACAGGAGCCTGGGGATGGGAACCCATGGAGGGAACCCCAGGAATGGGATCCCATGGATGGGACTCATTACAGGAGCCCAGGGATGGAATCCCAGGCTCATGTCCCTGGGATGGGACCCAAGGAATGATATCCCAGGGAATGGGACTCGGGACAGGAGCCCAGGGATGGGAACCCCATGGATGGGACCCCAGGAATGGAATCCCAAGGGTGGGACTTGGGACAGGAGCCAGGGATGTGATCCAGGGACAGGACCCCAGGAATGGGATACCAGGAATGTGACTTGGATCAGAACCCCAGGAATGGGATCCCAAGGACGGGACACTGGGAACGGGATTCCAAGACTGTGACTTGGATCAGAAGCCCAGGAATGGGATCCCAAGGGTGGGACTCGGGACAGGAGCCCAGGGATGGGATCCAGGGATGGGACCCCAGGAATGGGATTCCAGGAATGTAACTTGGATCAGAAGCCCAGGAATGGGATCCCAAGGAGGGGAACCCCAGGAATGGGATCCCAAGGAGGAGAACCCCAGGAATGGGATCCCAGGACTGTGACTTGGATCAGAACCCCAGGAATGGGATCCCAAGGACAGGAACCCCAGGAATGGGATCCCAGGACTGTGACTTGGATCAGAAGCCCAGGAATGGGATCCCAGGGATGGGGCTTGGGACAGGAGCCCAGGAATGGGAACCCATGGGTGGGACCCAAGGAATGACACCCCAGGGATGGTGTCCCAGAGATGGGACTCAAAAATGGGATCCCAGGCTCCTGTCCCTGGAATGGGACCCCAGGGATGGGACTCGGGACAGGAACCCACAGATGGACCCCCAAGAATGGGACTTGGGACAGAAGCCCAGGGATGGGTCCCCAAGGATGGGACACCAGGAACGGGACTCGGGACAGGAGCCCAGGGCTGGGAACCCCTGGATGGGATCCAAGGAATGACACCCCAGGGATGGGACTCTGGAAGGAGCCCAGGGATGGTGTCCCAGAGATGGGACTCAGAAATGGGATCCCAGGCTCCTGTCCCTGGAATGACACCTCAGGGATGGGACTCGGGACAGGAACCCACAGATGGACCCCCAGGAATGGACTCGGGGACCTCAGGCTCCTTTCCCACCCCGGGATTTGCCCTTGGGGACGGGACCCCCGGGGCAGAGCCCAGAGCTCGTGGCTGAGCCCCTGCCGTGCCCTGCTCGGCTCTCCTGCGCTGGTTTTCCCGGGAATTCTGAGCTACGGGGACAGGCTGGATTCTCCTCAACCCCAAACCCGCGTCCGGGACCGCGAACCCTCCCCAGGCCGGGGGCGCAGGGTGACACCCGAGGGGACACGGTGGCTTCTGGTGTCCCTGGATTTCCGGGTACCGCACCCCGTCTGGCCGGGAGGGAACCCAGGGCCGGGCCCCGCGCCCCAAAAGTGCCGCCGCCCCACCGCGGGGCCCCCACCCCGAGGCTCCCCTAAATCCCTTCCCGCGCTCCTCCCCTCCCTCCCTGGCAGAGCAGAGGGGGCAGGAGAGGCAGAGAGAGAGACAGAGGGAGGCGGGAGGGACGGACAGACGGACACGGAGGTGAGGGGAGGGACACGGATGGGGAAGACACTCGGGTTAGAGCGGGAGGGAGCGCCGGGCTCCCGGAGTCAGCGGCGGCTCCGTGGGGACACAGCGCGGAGCGGGAGAGGGCCCGGGGGGACATCGGGGACATCGGGGGACACCGGGGGACATCGCGGGACACCGGGGGACATCGCG
The DNA here is from genome assembly GCA_037837765.1 of Delichon dasypus. Taxonomy (NCBI): domain Eukaryota; kingdom Metazoa; phylum Chordata; class Aves; order Passeriformes; family Hirundinidae; genus Delichon; species Delichon dasypus. The sequence goes on from JBBAXF010000006.1 coordinate 72,625,709, forward strand.
GGACACCGGGGGACATCCACACCGCGGGGAGATCGGGGGACACCCACACGGTGGGGACACCGGGGGACACCGGGGGACATCCACACTGTGGGGACATCAGGGGACATCGCGCGACACCCGCACCGCGGGGACATCGGGGGACATCCGGGGACACCGGGGGACACCGGGGGACACCGGGGGACATCCACACCGCGGGGAGATCGGGGGACACCGGGGGACACCGGGGGACACCGGGGGACACCGGGGGACATCGGGGGACATCGGGGGACATCCACACTGCGGGGACATCAGGGGACATCACGCGACATCCACACCGCGGGGAGATTGGGGGACACCGGGGGACACCGGGGGACACCGGGGGACATCGGGGGACACCGGGGGACATCCACACTGCGGGGACATCAGGGGACATCGCGCGACACCCGCACCGCGGGGACATCCGGGGACACCGGGGGACATCGGGGGACACTCACACCGCGGGACATCGCCTCCCACCACCGCCCGGCACTGCCAGCCCGCGCCTCCCCTCGGGGACACCGAGGCCCTGGCTGGCACCAGGCATGGCCGGGTCCCCAGGGCTGATGTCCCCATGTCACTGACCCCAGGGCTGATGTCCCCATGTCACTGACACCACTGGTCACTCTCTGCTGACCACTGGGATCATTTTGGGAACAGGGATTCCACGGCTGATGTCCCCGTGGCACTGACCCCAGGGCTGATATCCTTGTCCCACTGACCCCACCGGTCACTCCGTGCTGTCCACTGGGATGGTTTTGGGAACAATGTCTGACCCCAGGGCTGATGTCTCCATGTCACTGTCCCCAGGGCTGTGTCCCCGTGTCACTGACACCGCTGGTCACTCCCTGCTGACCACTGGGATCATTTTGGGAACAGGGATTCCACGGCTGATGTCCCCGATGTCACTGTCCCCAGGGCTGATATCCTTGTCCCACTGACCCCACCGGTCACTCTGTGCTGACCACTGGGATTGTTTCAGGAACAGAGCCAGGTCCCCAGGGCTGATGTCCTTGTCCCATTGACCCCAGGCCTCATGTCCCCATGCCACTGACCTCACTGTCCATGTCGCTGCCACTCCCCGTGTCACTGTCCCAGGGCTGATGTCCCCATCACAGTGAAGCCAGGGCTGATGTCCCCGTGTCACTGACCCCAGAGCTGTGTCACCATCCCTGTGATCCCACTGGTCACTCCCTGCTGACCACTGGGAATGTTTTGGGAACAACATCTGTCCCCAGAGCTGTGTCCCCATGTCACTGTCCCCAGGTCTGATGTCCCCGTGTCACTGTCCTAAGATCTGATGTCCCCATGTCATTGTCCCCAGGGCTGATGTCCCCATGTCACTGTCCCCAGGACTGATGTCCCCGTGTCACTGTCCCCAGGGCTGTGTCCCCGTGTCACTGTCCTAAGGTCTGATGTCCCCGTGTCACTGTCCCCAGGGCTGATGTCCCCATCACAGTGAACCCAGGGCTGATGTCCCCGTGTCACTGTCCCCAGAGCTGTGTCCCCATGTCACTGTCCTAAGGTCATGTCCCCATGTCACTGTCCTAAGGTCTGATGTCCCCGTGTCACTGTCCCCAGGACTGATGTCCCCGTGTCACTATCCCCAGGGCTGATGTCCCCACCCCACTGACCCCACCGGTCACTCCCTGCTGACCGCTGGGATGGCTTTGGGCACGGTCCCCTGTCCCCAGACACGGTCACCTGACACAGAATTGTCCCTGGGGCATCCGAATCCCGGGAACTGCAGATCCCAAACCCGCAGCGTTGGGGCCAAAGAGGCCCCGGGCAGCTCCAAACCCTCTAATTAGCGACAGCTTAACGAAGATCCGGCGGGAATCCGCACAGGATGGACATTCCCAGCACTCCAAACATTTCCCCATCCAGCGATTCAGGAGGAGCAGGAATTCAGGAAATCCGAGGATTTAAGCTTGGAGGATGGGCGTGACCAGCCCATGGATCAGGTTTGGAATTTCCAACCCCAAACCACCAGGGGCTGCTCCAAAATCCCACTGCCCCGGGACACTCCCGTTATCCCAGGTGGATCCAACCCGGCCTTGGACATTCCCAGGGATCCAGGGACAGCCACAGCAAAGCTGGGAATCCCGGAATCTCATTCCAGCCAGGAATTCCTTCTCCTTTCCCAGTGGAAGCCGTTCCCTGTGTCCCGTCCCTCCAGGCCTTGTCCCTCTCCAGCTCTCCCCTTTAGGGGCTCTGAGGATTCCCTGGATTTTTCCCTTCTCCAGGGGAACATTCCCAGCATTCCCAACGGACCAAGAGAATGGGAATACGGGAAAAAGGAATTACGGCGCAAAGACCTCAAACGGCTCCACGGGGAAATAGTGTAAAATCTTTTAAAAATGGGAAATTAAATAGATCTAAGGAATTTCATATATATACTCACAATTCTATCGTATATAAATATAGTTATTGTATAGTATTATATTGTTATTATATGAAAATATATAGTTATTATATCTATATATAAATATATAGTTATTATTTTATATAATATTTAATGATTTTTGTTTTCTATATTATATTCAATCACATCTTTGTACTTTAATTGTTTTTATTTTCTATTATATATTAAATATTCTATCGTTCAGGTATTTTATATTAATTTATAAATATAGTAATAACTATTATTAATATACAACTATAAAATAACTAATATCTAATATATAATACATCATGTATATATAGTATATAATGTATTTAATGTAATTATAATGCATTATATGTTTTATACAATATTTTACATTATATATTCATATATAGTGATATTGATGCTTTCCCTTATTTTATTATTTTTTATTTTATTATTTTATTATTTCATTATTTTATTATTTCATTATTTCATTATTTCATTATTTTAGTTTATTATTTTATTTTATTTTATTATTTTTGTTTTATTATTTTATTATCTTATTATTTAATTATAAAATTATTTTAATTTTTATTTTATTTTAATTTTTAATTGATTAAAAACTAATTTTATTTTATTATTTCATGAATTTAATTATTATTTCATTCTCCTGTCTTCTATTAAATTTTTAGCTTTCTCTTCTACTTTATTTTTTTCTCTCCTATTCTATTTTCCCATCTTTTATTCCATTCCATTCCTTTTCCCTGAGCCAATCAGCTTTCTTTATATTTTATATTTTATATTTTATATTTTATATTTAAAATTTTATATTTAAAATTTTATATTGTATAGTGTATATTGTATAGTGTATAGTGTATATTGTATAGTGTATAGTGTATAGTGTATATTGTATATTTATTCTATATTTTATATTTTATATTTTATATTGTATATAGTATATTTTATATTGTATATTTTATATTGTATATTGTATATTGTATATTTTATATTGTATATTGTATATTGTATATAAATATATTTCACATTATATATTGTATATTCCATATTATATATTTTATATTTAATATATTTGATATGATAACATTTTATATTTTAATTTATGCTTTATATTTTATTGTATATTTCATTGCATATATATTTTTAAAAAATTATTTTATTTTCATTTCCCACTCCCTATTCCACGGCCGAACGCGTCCCCGAGATCCCCCTGGATTTCTCCTCCTCCCGCGGATCCTTTCCCGAAGGATTCATCCCTCTGACTCCGGGAAGGCAGGAAGGCGTCCCCTCCCCTGCTCCCCGGCACCCGGAATGTCATCCCAAATGTCACCGCGCTCGGAATGCCGGAGCCCGGCGCTCCGGGGACTTCGGATCCAGCCAGCATCCGAGCTGACGGGAAAAAAAAAACCCAACAAACGGGAATAAAAACAAACGGGAATAATTCACCGAGGTTTTTATCGTTAAGGATTTACAAATCCGAAGGGGCCGGATGCGATTCCCAACCCGGAGCCTTGGGATGGGGCCGTGACTCCCACTTCATCCCGATTCCCTGATCCTGGGCAGGGTGCGGGAAGCAGCGTGCGAAGATGGGAATAAAAATGGGAATGCGGCGTGGTTTGTAGCCCATGGAATTATCCAGAGCCCACGACCTCGGCTCCATCCCCGTTTTCCACGGCTGTCAGCACCAGAAATCCCTGGAATCTCGTGCCGTGACCTCAGAGAGCGCCGTATCCCGGGATTCCTCCTCCAGAGACGCGGCGCTGCTGCTCCCATCCCTGCCCTTCCCCTCCGAGCCACAAAGGGAATTATTCCCGAGAAGGGAATCCCGACGGAAACCCCTCATCTGGGAAGGCAAAGGGTGGGAGCTCATCATTCCACGAATCTCAGCGGTCCGGGGATTTGTGCGGGTTCTCGGCCCAGTAACCGCCCATCCATCCATCCGTCCGTCCGTCCGTCCGTCTGTCCATCCATCCCAGCACTCCAAAGCACCGCACGGACGGCACCGGGAAGCTCCCGTTTTCCATCCTCATCCTCCGCTCCCCGTCGCGTTGGGAATCTCTCCCCAGCCACTCTGGCGGGATCCCAAACCCCGCATCCCTGCGTGCCCGGATCCCGGGAATACCGACACCGCACGCTCCGGCATTCTCACATTCCCAAAAAACGCCAGAGCTCCTCGTTCTCCCTGCGTTTATCTGCCCAACGGGAATCCTCATCCAGCTCCGACTCCGGGGCCGGAGCCGTGTTTTGGGATTTTTAACGGTGTTCATTTTCGGGCAACCCTGCCCTGACCCTGACCCCATCCGTCCATCCGTCTGTCCGTCCATCCCAGCATCCCAAATCACCCCGCGGATGGGATCGGAGTCTTCCTCCTCTCATCACGGCTCCCGTTTTCCATCCTCATCCGAGCCGTGGTGGGAATCCTGACTGGGATCCCAAACCCCCAATCCCCGCCCAGGCAGATCCCGGGAAACATCAACACCACACACTCCGGCACTCCCGCATTCCCGAAAAAACCGTCCGGAGCGCGTTCCTGTGGCGTTTATCCACTCGCATTCCCGAAAAAACCACCTGGAGCGCGTTCCCGTGGCGTTTATCCACCCGCATTCCCAAAAAACCACCCGGAGCACTTTCCCGTGGTGTTTATCCACCCGCATTCCCGAAAAAACCGTCCGGAGCGCGTTCCCGTGGCGTTTATCCACGGACCAGGCCGATCCCGACGCCGCTCAGCCGCTCCGGGGCCGTGTTTGGGGTTTTTATCCGTGTTTGTTTTGGGCGGCTCTGCCCCGGCGCTGACCCCGGCGCCGTCACGCGCCCCGGCACACGTGCGGCCCCCGGCTCCGCCATCCCGCGCTATTCCTGGCTGCCGAGCGGGAATTGGCCGGGATTAGCGCCGGACCGCCGGCAGCTGACGCCCGTCGGGAGCCTGAATCATCCTGCGCCACCTTCCTCCTCCTCCTCCTCCTCCTCCTCCTCCTCCTCCTCCTTTTCCTGGTTTTCCTCCATTTTCTTCCTTTTCCTCCATTTTCCTCCATTTTCCTCCATTTTCCTCCTCCATTTTCCTCCTCCATTTTCCTCCTCCATTTTCCTCCTCCATTTTCCTCCTCCATTTTCCTCCTCTTTCTCCTCTCTCCGGCCCCACCGGATCCCGGATCCCGGCGTCGCGTGAACCCGCGACCCTTCCGCCTCTCCCCGTGCCGAGCGGGGATGGATCCATCCCCCGGCCGCCGTTCCGGCGCATCCCGCTGCGCCAAACCATTCCAAACCCTCCTCCACGGCCTTCGGGAACGCGGCTCCAAGCTGCCAGGGCAGCGGGAATTGTCCCTGACCCTCATCCGGGAGCCCATTCCCAGCACAGCCCCTTTCCCGCCGCCGATCCAAAATTCCAGCCGGAGGCCAGGCCCGTGTCCGGCTCCTGCTCCAAAATTCTGGATATTCCCGGCTTTGCGCCCAGGGTGCTCTGGTGACCTTTGGAAATGGAAAATTCGGAGACGACGGCGAAGCTGGAGGGGAATTCCCCAATTTTTTGGCTTTTGGGAAGCGCTGGGATGGGTGGGGACACCCTCCGTGAAATCCCAAAGATCTAGATGGGACCAGCTGGTGGGAATTCCGGCCCAGCATCGGGATCAGCTCCAAAGCTCACAAAAACCACCACCAAACCCAAATCCCGTCTTTTTTTTTCAGGAAAAAACCCCCCCACTTGGAGGATGCTGGGATTGCTCTGGGAACACCCAGCTCATCGGGAATCGAAACTTTCCATCAGGAATTGTGAAATCCCGGGATTTGAATTTTTGTTTTGAGGGGGGAGACCGTAAATCCTTAATGACAAAATTACGGTGAATTATTCCCGTTTTTTTCCCCCGTTTAACCATTTTCCCATCAACCACGCTTGGAGAATTCCGGTAGCACACGGATATTTTCGGGATCCCAAACACCCAACTCATCCATCCCACAGCAGACCCCAATCTCCCGCTCCAGTTTTTAGGAACGCTCCCCAAAAATCCAGAATTTATCCGCGCCCCGCCCAGCCCAGCTCCCTGCCCGGGTTTTTGGGAGCCCGATGCCGGAATTTGGGAATTCCGGGGGCTGTGCCGGCCCGGCCCCGTCACCGCCGTGTCCCCGCTTAGGCCCGGCTTTATTGTTCCCCCCAGGAAGAGCCGGGATTAGCGGCGCCACGTGAGCCGGGCTTGCTCCAGGAATGTGCTCTGACGCTGGGATGTGGGAACGGGATCCAGCGCCTGCTGGAGGTGCCCAAATCCCGGGAATGTCCGGTGGGTGCCGGGATTTAGGATCCCCCCTCCATTCCGGGTGCTTTCAGCACCCAGGAGTGACCCGATCCCGTTAAATGTGGGATCGTTCGGGATGACGTCCCCCGCTGCCACCTAATCCCAAGGATTCGGCAGCTGCAGTTCCCAGATCCTCTGGAATTGCCCAGATCCCTCCTGGAAGTGAATCAGGGAAACGCTCCAGGAAAACAGGGTGGGAGAGTTCGTCCCATCCCGAAAAAGACCCGGCAGAAGAGACGGAAGGAGGGATGGAGGGAGGGATGGATGGAGACCCCTCAGGAGAGAACTACGGAATCCCAGAATTCCCAACTGGTTTGGGTTGGGAAGGACCTTAAAGCTTTTATTCCAAGGGCAGAGACACCTCCCACTATCCCAAGTGGATCCAACCCGGCCCTGGACACTTCCAGGGATCCAGGGGCAGCCACGACAAATCTGGGAATTCCAGCCCAGCCCTTCCCCACCCTCCCAGCCGGGAATTCCTTCCCATGATCCCGACCCTATCTTTTTGGAAGATCCAACATCACCTGGGCTGGATCCCGTCACTTCCACCGTGCCCCATCCCAGAGGGAAACGGGAATCACGGGGGGGATTTTGGGCTCCCAGCTCTTCCCAACCTCATCTTTCCTGCTTTTTTTTTTTCCTTTTTGTTTTCCCAGGAGAGGAAAACCCGCGGCAGCCCCACTCCCGGTCCCCGCTAACGAGCCGAGGTGATTAATTTTTAACGGCCTCCTCTTAATTGCCGGGCTATAAATAGACCTTCCCCGCCTTTCCCAGATGTTCCGCTCCACGCCGGGAATCCCGGGATGCTCCAGGGGCTTTGGGGCCACCGGCAGCGATGGAGTTGTGGGGTGGCCCAGGAGTTGTCCCCAAGAAGGTCTGGATGGAGACGCCGGGGGAATCCCGCGGATTTTGCCAGCAGCCAGAAAACCGTGGAATTTTTGGGATGGTTTGGGATGGAAAAGCCATTTGGAGGCTCCTGAATCCAGCCGCTCCTCCCAGCACTGCCACCAAGTGCCACCAAGGCCACCACCACGTCCCCAGAGTGCCACATCCATGGGGCTGGAAAATCCCCCCAGGAATGGGGATCCAACCCTGCCCTGGGCAGTTGGAAAACCCTTTCCATGCCGGAGTTTTCCCAAAAAATCCAACCTAAACCTTCCCTGGGACGAGTTGGGATGGACCCTGGTCCCGAGCGTCACCTTCCTGTCCTGGCCTTAAGGAAGGCGGGAAAACATCGGGATCACTTCAACCTGAGCCTGGAATTGAGAGCAAATCCCTTCATCCATCCCATCCCGGGATTGGGGATTTATGGGAATTCCGCCCACTCCCCTGTCCCCCAGGATCATTCTGCCTCCTCTGCCTGGGATTTTCCATAATCCCGTAACGGCACTGGGAAGGGGCACTTTTCCCTTCAGGATTCTGGCGGGTTTTCCCGGAAAATGCCGGATCAGTGGATATGAGCCGCCCTCAGGATTTGGGATGGGTTTGGGATGGGTTTGGGATGGGTTTGGGATGGATTTGGGATGGATTTGGGATGGGTTTGGGATGGGTTTTGGATGGGTTTTGGATGGGTTTGGGATGCGTTTGGGATGGGTTTGGGCTGGGTTTGGAATGTGTTTGGGATGGATTTGGGATGGGTTTGGGATGGGTTTGGGATAGATTTGGGATGGATTTGGGGTGGATTTGGGATGGGTTTGGGATGGGTTTGGGATGGGTTCGGGATGGGTTCGGGATGGGTTTAGGATGGGTTTGGGATGGGTTTGGGATGGATTTGGGATGGATTCGGGATGGGTTTGGGATGGGTTTGGGATAGATTTGGGATGGATTTGGGATGGGTTTGGGATGGGTTTGGGATGGGTTCGGGATGGGTTCGGGATGGGTTTGGGATGGATTTGGGATGCGTTTGGGATGCGTTTGGGATGGGTTTGGGATGGGTTTGGGATGGGTTTGGGATGGGTTTGGGATGCGTTTGGGATGGGTTTGGGATGGGTTTGGGATGGGTTTGGGATGCGTTTGGGATGGGTTTGGGATATGTTTGGGATGCGTTTGGGATGGGTTTGGGATGGGTTTGGGATGGGTTTGGGATGGATTTGGGATGTGTTTGGGATGGGTTTGTGTTGGGTTTGGGATGCGTTTGGGATGGGTTTGGGATATGTTTGGGATGCGTTTGGGATGGGTTTGGGATGGGTTTGGGATGGGTTTGGGATGGGTTTGGGATGCGTTTGGGATGGGTTTGGGATGGGTTTGGGATGGGTTTGGGATGCGTTTGGGATGGGTTTGGGATGCGTTTGGGATGCCCCCGTCACTCCCCAGCTCATCCCAAGGACCTCAGAGCTCTCCTTGGCATCTCCACTGAAATATTCTCCAAGGGAAACCTTCCCCAGGTTAATTAAACTCGTCCAACCTTAATCATATCCGTGGATTAATTAGGAAAAACACTGAGAGCCAGAGCGGGGACGTGGATCCCGGGAGGGAAGGGGAATTCCCTGGATGGGTGGGAGGAATGGGAGCAGCTCCGAAATTCCCTCCCGCTCTCCTGGGTGATCCCTCGCTCCTCTGGGTGATCCCTGCTCTCCCTGGACGATCCCAGCCTCATTCCTGGGTGATTCCCATAATTTCTAGATGATCCCAGCCTCATTCCTGGATGATTCCCATCTTTTCTGGATGATCCCTGCTCTCCCTGGATGATCCCAGCCTCATTCCTGGGTGATTCCCATAATTTCTGGATGATCCCAGCCTCATTCCTGGGTGATTCCCATATTTTTTGGCTGATCCCTGCTCGTCCCTGGATGATCCCACCCTCATTCCTGCGTGATTCCCATATTTTCTGGGAAATTCCCATTTTCCCTGGGTGATTCTTCCTTCTCCTCAAAGTGATCCCTGCTCCTCCCTGGATGATCCCACCCTCACTCCTGGGCAATTCCCATTTTCCCCGGGCTGATCCCCCTCTTCCCTGAGTGATTTTCCCTCTCCTCTGATCGATCCCAGCTCTCCTTGGATCACTCACTTTCACTCCTGGGTGATTCCCAACTTTTTTTGGGTGATCCCTCCTCTCCTCTCAGTGATTCCCTGCCCGATCCCTCACTCCTGGAGCAGAACTCCGAGCCCCAAAAATCCCAAATCCCGCACTCCCCAACCCATCCTGCCTCCAGCTCTGCCAAACAGCGGGAGCAGCTGCCAGGGAAGCAAAATCAGAACCTAAATCCACGTTTTTCTTTTTTTTTTCCTTTTTTCCCCCCCTATTTCCAGCAGGATTTCTGCAAGATCCCAGCCCAGCTCCCTAAATCCATTTTTTTTCTTTATTTTTCCCTCCCCACTATTTCCAGCAGGATTTCTGCAAGATCCCAGCCCGACTCTCTAAATCCATTTTTTTTTCTTTATTTTCCCCCCCCACTATTTCCAGCAGGATTTCTGCAAGATCCCAGCCCAGCTCCTGAAATCCCCCCTTTTCCATTATTTTTTCCCTATTTCCAGCAGGATTTCTGCAAGGTCCAAGCCCAACTCCCGAAATCCCCATTTTTTCTTTTCTTTTTTTTTTTTTTCTTCTTTCCCCTCTTTTTTCCCCTTATTTCCAGCAGGATTTCTGTAAGATCCCAGCCCAGTTCCCTAAATCCCCCTTTTTTATTTTTCCTTTTTTCCTTTTCTTCCCCCCTATTTCCAGCAGGATTTCTGCAAGATCCCAGCCCAGCTCCCTAAATACATTTTTTTTTTCTTTATTTTCCTTATTTCCAGCAGAATTTCTGCAAGATCCCAGCCCAACTCCCTAAATCCCGCTTTTTTCTTTTTCTTTTTTCCTTTTCTTCCCCCCTATTTCCAGTAGGATTTCTGCAAGATCCCAGCCCAGCTCCCTACATCCATTTTTTTCTTTATTTTTTTTCCTATTTCCAGCAGGATTTCTGCAAGATCCCAGCCCAACTCCCTAAATCCATTTTTTCTTTATTTTTTCTTCCTATTTCCAGCAGGATTTCTGCAAGATCCCAGCCCAGTTCCCTAAATCCATTTTTTTTTCTTTATTTTTCCCTCCCCACTATTTCCAGTAGGATTTCTGCAAGGTCCCAGCCCGACTCCCTACATCAATTTTTTTCTTTATTTTTTTCCCTATTTCCAGCAGGATTTCTGCAAGATCCCAGCCCGGCTCCCGGGAATGCCGGGCTGCAGCATTCCAGCTGCGATCACACCGCGTCTCTTCCCATCTCGTCACATTCCCTCCTCGCCGGGATGAATCATCCTTCCTCCCCCTCTCCCTCCCCTTCCCAAACATCCACAGGCACAAAAAGAAAAAAAAAAAAAAAAAAAAAAGGGAAAAAAAAAAAATTCCAAGCCCTGGCGGCCCCTTTTCCTTCAGGCTTCCCAGCATATCCACAAGGAAAAATTAGGAGCAGGTTCCTGGTCTTGGAACCAAAATTTCCAGCCCAGGGAGGGGCTGGGAAAAAAAAAAAATCTGTACCAAAAAATTAAAAAAAAAATAAAGAGCCAGGAGATGCTGCTGGTTGGGATCCGCCACCAAAATTCCCTAAATTCTGGGAATGAATTGCCGTAAAAGTTGGATTTATCCCGGTGTGGAGGAGCTGGGTGGGGACAGGAGGGGCTGGCGGTGACTTTTCCCTCTCCGGGTGACATCCAGGTGGGATCAGCACCTTCCAGACCCAAAACTCGGTGGAAAACTCGGTTTAAAGCTCTCGGAATTCCAGAGGGAAATATCCCGCCGTGAAAAAAAAAAAAAAAAAAAAGGGGGGGGAGGAATCGGGAAAAGGGCGATGCCTGAGCGTGAAACCATCCCCGGGGAGGGAAAGGAGGAATTTGGGAATTTCCGGGGAAAAATCAGGGAGCCGGGAAAGTTCTGGGAACCGGGAATTGGCTGCGGGGAAGGAAAACCGGTGCGAAAAGCCGGGAAAGGAATTTAAGGAGACAGGGATGAAAGGAGGGAAGAGGAGAAGCGACAGCGCCCGGCCCACGGGGCGGGAATTTTCTCACCCTGGGATGAAGGCAGAGGCGAGGATCCGGAGCAGGAGGGAAAAGATGGGAATTTCATCCCTAAGGAAAGGCGGTGACCTCCCAACCCTGGCACCCTGCTGGGAACAGCCGGGGACAAAGGAGGGGTGGCGCGGAGGGGAAGGGGGATCCTGGAAAGAGGGATTTGGGAAGGGGGATCCTGGAAAGAGGGATTTGGGAACAAGGATTTGGGAAGGGAGATCCTGGGAAATGGGATTTGGGAAGGGGGATCCTGGAAAGAGGGATTTGGGAAGGGGGATCCTGGGAAATGGGATTTGGGAAGGGGAGATTTGGGAAGAGGATTTGGGAAGGGGGATCCTGGGAAATGGGATTTGGGAAGGGAGATTTGGGAAGGGATATTTGGGAAATGGGATTTGGGAAGAGGATTTGGGAAGAGGATTTGGGAAGGGAGATCCTGGGAAATGGGATTTGGGAAGGGAGATTTGGGAAGTGGGATTTGGGAAATGGGATTTGGGAAGAGGATTTGGGAAGGGGGATCCTGGGAAATGGGATTTGGGAAGGGAGATTTGGGAAGAGGGATTTGGGAAGGGAGAATTGGGAAATGGGATTTGGGAAGGGAGATTTGGGAAGTGGGATTTGGGAAATGGGATTTGGGAAATGGGAGATTTGGGAAGGGGGATCCTGGAAATGGGATTTGGGAAGAGGATTTGGGAAGGGGGATCCTGGGAAATGGGATTTGGGAAGGGGGATTTGGGAAGGGAGATTTGGGAAGCGGGATTTGGGAACAAGGATTTGGGAAGAGGATTTGGGAAGGGGGATCCTGGGAAATGGGATTTGGGAAGGGAGAATTGGGAAGTGGGATGTGGGAAGGGGGATCCTGGGAAATGGGATTTGGGAAGTGGGATTTGGGAAGGGATATTTGGGAAGGGAGATTTGGGAACAAGGATTTGGGAAGAGGATTTGGGAAGGGGGATCCTGAGAAATGGGATTTGGGAAGGGAGATTTGGGAAGTGGGATTTGGGAACAAGGATTTGGGAAGAGGATTTGGGAAGGGGGATCCGGGGAAATGGGATTTAGGAAGGGAGATTTGGGAAGTGGGATGTGGGAAGGGGGATTTGGGTTGGGGCACTTGGGAAAGGGGATACGGGGAGAAGGATTTGGGAAGAGGGATTTTGGAAGAAGGATTTGAAAGGGGGATCCTGGAAAGTGGGATCCTGGGAAGGTGGATTTGGAAGGGGGATTTGGGAAGAGGGATTTGGGAAGAGAGATTTGGGAAGAGGGATCCTGGAAAGGGTGGTTTGTGGAGCAGGATTTGGGAAGTGAGATTTGGGAAGGGAGATTTGGGAAGAGGGATTTGGGAAAAGGGCTTTGGGAAGAGGGATCCCATGCCGGGGGCACACAGCTTGTCCCTTCTCATGGCACGGCCACGCCCGCCCCTGTCACTCCCGGCTCTCCGGAGGTGACAACGGCACCCCAGGAAGAGGAATCCCGGGAAAAGGGAATTGCTGGGCAGCTCCCAGCTCCCTGGAATCCTCACGGATCCAGGGAGGTGACACAGGGACACCAGGAACAGGGACCCTGCGCTGGCTGCCAGCGCCAGGGGACAAAGCTGCTCCCGCAGTGTGACACGGCCGAGGCCACCCGTGTCACTCCGGGATCCATGGAGGTGACACTGGCACCTTGGGAAGAGAAATCCCGGGAAAAGGAACCACAGGAAGAGGGATCCCAGGAAAAGGGACCCCAAGGAGAGGGATACCAGGAAAAGAGAACCCCTTACTGGGAGGACAAAGCTGTTCCCACAGTGTGACATGGCCAAGACCACCCGTGTCACTCCCGGCTCCATGGAGGTGACACCGGGACCTTGGGAAGAGAAATCCTGGGAAGAGAGACTCCAGGAAGAGAAATTCTGGGAAGAGAGACTCCAGGAAGAGGGATCCCAGGAAGAGGGACCCCAAGGAGAGGGATCCCAGGAAAAGGGACCCCAAGAAGAGGGATACCAGGAAAAGGGAACCCCTCACTGGGGGACAGAGTAATTCCCGCAGTGTGACACGGCCAAGGCCAGCTGTGTCACTCCAGGATCCATGGAGGTGACACCGGGACCTCGGGAAGAGAAATCCTGGGAAGAGAGACTCCAGGAAGAGGGATCCCAGGAAGAGGGACCCCAAGGAGAGGAATCCCAGGAAAAGGGAACCCCTCACCAGGAGGACAAAGCTGCTCCCACAGTGTGACACGGCCAAGGTCACCCGTGTCACTCCCGGCTCCATGGAGGTGACACTGAGACCTCGGGAAGAGAAATCCTGGGAAGAGAGACTCCAGGAAGAGAAATTCTGGGAAGAGAGACCCCGAGGAGAGGGATACCAGGAAAAAGGAACCCCTCACCGGGGGACAGAGTAATTCCCGCAGTGTGACTCGGCCAAGGCCACCTGTGTCACCCCCGGCTCCATGGAGGTGACACCGGGACCTTGGGAAGAGAAATCCCGGGAAGAGGAACCCCAGGAAGAGAAATTCTGGGAAGAGAGACCCCAAGGAGAGGGATACCAGGAAAAGGGAACCCTTCACCGGGGGAACAAAGCTGCTCCCGCAGTGTGCCATGGCCAAGGCCACCCGTGTCACTCCCGGCTCCACGGAGGTGACACCGGGACCTTGGGAAGAGAAATCCTGGGAAGAGAGACTCCAGGAAGAGAAATCCTGGGAAGACAGACCCCAAGAAGAGGGATCCCAGGAAGAGGGATCTCAGGAAGAGGGATCCCAGGCAAAGGGAACCCCTCACCTGGGGGACAAAGCTGCTCCCGCAGTGTGACACGGCCAAGGCCACCCGTGTCACTCCCAGCTCCATGGAGGTGACATCGGGACCTTGGGAAGAGAAATCCTGGGAAGAGAGACTCCAAGAAGAGAAATCCTGGGAAGAGAGACCCCAAGGAGAGGGATACCAGGAAAAGGGAACCCCTCACCAGGAGGACAAAGCTGTTCCCGCAGTGTGACATGGTCAAGGCCAGCTGTGTCACTCCAGGATCCATGGAGGTGACACTGAGACCTCGGGAAGAGAAATCCCGGGAAGAGGAACCCCAGGAAGAGAAATCCCGGGAAGAAGGACCCCAAGAAGAGGGATCCCAGGAAGAGGGACCCCAAGGAGAGGGATCCCAGGAAGAGGGATCTCAGGAAGTGAGACTTCAGGAAGAGGGATCCCAGGAAAAGGGAACCCTTCACCGGGGGACAGAGTAATTCCCGCAGTGTGACACGGCCAAGGCCACCCGTGTCACTCCGGGATCCATGGAGGTGACACCGGGACCTCGGGAATAGGGAACCCACGGCCTCCTTTCTCCCGACCACGGCACGGCCGAATCCCACCCCAAATCCTCCTCCTTGCCGAAATCCCGCTATTCCACCACCAAAAAAATTCCCGGATCGCCGATTTCCCCTCAGGCAGCAGCAGGATCCCACCCAAATCCCACCCCTCGGAGCCAGGGCCTGGCTGCCCATGACCGGGATGGGGTTTGGTTC
The DNA here is from genome assembly GCA_037837765.1 of Delichon dasypus. Lineage (NCBI taxonomy): Eukaryota > Metazoa > Chordata > Aves > Passeriformes > Hirundinidae > Delichon > Delichon dasypus. The sequence continues at coordinate 72,640,847 of JBBAXF010000006.1, forward strand.
CATAAAAAGGGTCGGGAAAATCGGAATTATTTCCTGTGCGAACCGAGGGAAGCTATGCCGGTGCCAGACCCATCAGGGGAAGGGTGGACGGGGCAGAATACTTAGAATTATATTATTATTATTATTATATTATTGTTATTATTTAAAGGCCATTATTAATATGATCTCATTAATGATGATTACTATTTAACGACTAACGACGATTACTATTTCATTTAAATTTCTAAGCCGAAAACCGCCACGACCCCATCCAGAGGCACCAACCCCAGAGCTCACCACATCCATTCTCACGGATCTCCCCAGCACCGGAAAACCAGGAAAATCCCATCATCCAAGGGCGGCGACGGAGGAGAGACCCAGGGCTAATTCCATCGCCAATCCCGCTGGGATTGGGGCGCGGGAAAAGCGGGAGCAGCCCCCACGCATCCCGATCCCCACGGCCCCACCTCGGGCCACCGCTGCCACCTCCCGCCCCTTGCTCTTCCCGCTTTTCAGGGGATCACGGAATGCTTCGGAAACAACCTCCAAGCCCATCCCAGGGCCGCCTTTCCCGATCCCAAGTCGCTCCAAGCCTGGTCCAACCTCTCCTTGACGCTTTGCCGGACGCTCCAAGGGGACACCGCCGTCCCCACGGGGTTGTCCCCAACCCTATCCCGACCATTCCAAGGACGGGATGGAGGAAAAAACCCATCCCTGGGAACGCCGGGCGCATCCGCGGAGCCGCCGCGGGTCTCACCTGGGTCTCGGAGAGGTTGAGCTGCCGCGCTAACTCCGTCCTTTCCCGGCCCACCACGTACTGGCAGCGCTGGAATTCCAGCTCCAGGCGGTAGAGCTGCTCCGCCGTGAAGGACGTCCGCGTCCGCTTGGGCCGGTCCAGGTCCAGCCCCTTGGGCAGCACGATCTCCCGGATCGTCCCTTTGGCATCTGCGCGGGAAAACGGGGAGAACCGTCAGGGGAAAGAAAGAAAAAAAATCCCCCCGAAAAAAAACCCCCTGAAGGGATGGGTCCAAAAATCCCAAAAGTGCGGTTGATGGATGGGAAATGAACGGAATTAAAGAGCGGCCGGGCGTGGAGTATCCGTGGAGATCCCACAGGCTTGGAGCTAAATCGTGGCTTGGTTCTTCCCTCCAGCCCCAAATGCTGGAGAGTTTATGAATATCCAGGGAAAGGCGACGAATCTCCAGGAATTAATTTTTTTTTATTATTTTTTTTTTTAAAGACATAAATAGGAGCCATGAAGGGGTTTTTTATGGGAAAACGTTTCATCCCGGAAATAATAGTTTGGAAAGGCAGGAGCAAACAGGAGATTTATGCCGAGGAAGAATTTGAATTAAAGATTTCTTTTTTTCTTTCTGTAATTTTTACGTCATTTTTGATTTCTGTCCTTCCTTGGGAATACCGGAAAAAAATTCACCGCTGTCGCGATTCCGGTCTTCCCAGAATCATCCGCGCTGGAGGAATGTTTCCTCGGAAAGCTCAGCTCCCATTTTGGGATGTTTTCCTATTAAAGGACAAATTTGGGAAGAGCTGTGGGTGCTTTTTAAAGGGATTTTAGGAGGTTGGGAATATCCAGGGAAAGAAAAGCTTGAGGCTTTGGCTCCATCCCAGCGGCCACTCCGGAGGAGCCTTCGCTTCCCACCGGGAAAGGAAAAAATCCAACCATTAAAAAAAAAAAAATCGACAGGAATTACATCCCTGCTCCTAGGAAATAAAACAAACCTTGGGAATCGCCTGCTGGGATCTCCCCAGATCCCAAATCCTGACTCGGTTTGGCTGAGCCCTCCCTGCAGAGCTCCCAGGAGCTTTTCCAGAGGGTTAAAATCCAGCCAGGAAGGCGCTCCAAGACCCAAGCCAGGTTGGTTTTGGGATGATGGATCCCAGTTCCGGGGAGATCCCAGCTGGAGGTCCACGGCTCTCCCTCCCTCCCTCCCTCCCTCCCTCCCTCCCTCCGGCTGAGTCGGGCATGAAGGGATTATAAAATTCCTGGGGTAGGAAGGAGGGAAACAGCGAGGAAAATACAGGAATGGGGTGATGGAGATGGTGTGGGGATGGCGGAGATGGGAATGGTGGCACTGGGGTGGGAATGGTGGCCCCGGGATGGGAATGGTGACACTGGGGTGGGAATGGTGGCACCAGGATGGGAATGGGGGCATTGGGATGGGAATGGTGGTGCTGGGATGGGAATGGTGATGTTGGGATGGGAACAGTGGCACCAGGATGGGAATGGTGGTGCTGGGATGGGAATGGTGGCACTGGGATGGGAATGGTGGCACTGGGATGGGAATGGTGGTGCTGGGATGGGAATGGGGGCATTGGGATGGGAATGCCTACACTGGGATCGGAATGGTGGCACTGGGATTGGTATGGGAATGGTGACACTGGGATTGGGAATGGTGACACTGGGACGGGAACGGTGGTGCTGGGGTGGGAACAGTGGTGCTGGGATGGGAATGGTGGCACCGGGATGGGAATGGTGACACTGGGATGGGAATGGTGGCACCAGGATGGGAATGGTGGCACAGGGATGGGAACGGTGACACTGGGATGGGAATGGTGGCACCAGGATGGGAATGGTGGCACCGGGATGGGAACGCTGGCACTGGCATGGGAATGGTGGTGCTGGGAAGGGAATGGTGGTGCTGGGATGGGCATGGTGGCACCAGGATGGGAATAGTGACACTGGGATGGGAATGGCGGCTCTGGGATGGGAATGGTGGCACAGGGATGGGAGTGGTGGTGCTGGGATGGGAATGGCTACACTGGGATCGGAATGGTGACACTGGGATGGGAATGGTGACACTGGGGTGGGAACAGTGGTGCTGGGATGTGAACAGTGGCAGCGGGATGGGAATGGGGGTACTGGGATAGGAATGGTGGCACTGGGATGGGAATGGGGGCATTGGGATGGGAATGGTGACGTTGGGATGGGAACAGTGGCACCGGGATGGGAATGGTGCTGCTGGGATGGGAATGGTGGCACCAGGATGGGAATGGTGGCACTGGGATGGGAATGGTGACACCAGGATGGGAATGGTGGTGCTGGGATGGGAATGGTGGCACCGGGATGGGAATGGGGGCATTGGGATGGGAATGGCTACACTGGGATCGGAATGGTGGCGCTGGGATTGGGATGGGAATGGTGACACCGGGGTGGGAATGGGGGCACCGGGATGGGAATGGTGGCACCAGGATGGGAATGGTGGCACTGGGATGGGTATGATGGCACTGGGATGGGAATGGTGACACCAGGATGGGAATGGTGACACCAGGATGGGAATGGTGGTGCTGGGATGGGAACGGTGGCACTGGGATGGGAATGGGGGCATTGGGATGGGAGTAGTGACACTGGGATAGGAATGGTGGCTCTGGGATGAGAATGGTGGCACCAGGATGGGAACGGGGGCATTGGGATGGGAATGGCTATACTGGGATCAGAATGGTGACACTGGGATGGGAATGGTGACACTGGGATGGGAATGGTGGTGCTGGGATGGGAACAGTGGTGCTGGGATGGGAATGGCGGCACCGGGATGGGAATGGTGGCACTGGGATGGGAATGGTGACGCTGGGATGAGAATGAAGGCACCAGGATGGGAATGGTGACACTGGGATTGGAATGGTGGCACCAGGATGGGAATGGTGGCACTGATATTGGAATGGCGGCACTGCAATGGGAATGGTGGCACTGGTATTGGAATGGTGGCACCGCGATGGGAATGGTGGCACTGGTATTGGAATGGCAGCACTGGTATTGGAATGGCAGCACTGGTATCGGAATGGCAGCACCAGTATCAGAATGGCAGCACCAGTATCAGAATGGCGGCGCTGGTATCGGAATGGTGGCACTGGTATTGGAATGGCAGCAATGGGATGAGAAGGGCAGCAATGGGATGGGAATGGTGGCACTGATATTGGAATGGCGACACTGGGATGGGAATGGCAGCAATGGGATGGGAATGGCAGCACCAGTACCAGAATGGCAGCACCAGTATCAGAATGGCGGCGCTGGTATCGGAATGGTGGCACTGGTATTGGAATGGCAGCAATGGGATGGGAATGGCAGCAATGGGATGGGAATGGCAGCAATGGGATGGGAATGGTGGCACTGATATTGGAATGGCGGCACTGGTATCGGAATGGCAGCAATGGGATGGGAATGGCAGCACCAGTACCAGAATGGCAGCACCAGTATCAGAATGGCGGCGCTGGTATCGGAATGGTGGCACTGGTATTGGAATGGCAGCACTGGTATCGGAATGGCAGCAATGGGATGGGAATGGCAGCAATGGGATGGGAATGGCGGCACCAGTACCAGAATGGCAGCACTGGTATCGGAATGGCGGCACTGGTATTGGAATGGCGGCACTGGTATCGGAATGGCGGCACTGGTATCGGAATGGTGGCACTGATATCGGAATGGCAGCACTGGGATGGGAATGGCGGCACTGGTATCGGAATGGCAGCACTGGGATGGGAATGGCAGCACCAGTACCAGAATGGCGGCGCTGATATTGGAATGGCGGCACTGGTATCAGAATGGCGGCGCTGGTATTGGAATGGTGGCACTGATATTGGAATGGCGGCACTGGTATCGGAATGGCAGCAATGGGATGGGAATGGCAGCAATGGGATGGGAATGGCAGCACCAGTACCAGAATGGCGGCGCTGGGATTGGAATAGCAGCGCTGCCATAGGATCGGCAGAGCCGGGATGAGCACGCAGGAGCCGGGATGAGAGCGGTGGATCCAGCACCGGGATGGTGGGAACGGGGACCAAACACCAATTCGGGAAAGGAACCCCAATCCCGGAGCCGCTTTCCCACCACGGAGCCGCAGGACGCGGCCGAGCCGCCATCCCGGAACGCGGCACCGAAGGAGTCCCGAGGCCTTGGGGACACGCAGGGTGGCACCGGGGGTGGTGACACCGGACCCACACCCCGAACCCCACGGGCTGGCGCGGAGCCGCCGGGAAGGAAAGGGGCTGTAGGCGGATCAGCGGCTTTTCCGGCGGGATCAGCGCCGGGAACCATTTTGTGTGGGAAGCGCCGTGGCCGTGACGATGGCCAGGCCACGTCCGCACTCCCGTGCCCACGTTCCTGCCCACGTCCGCGCCCACGGCACAACAACGGCCGGGATCTGCCGGATCCGGGGCCGCAGCTGCGCCCTCGGCCTTGGCTCCGGCATTATTTATTGTTATCCCCTCGGCAGCTGGAGCAGCTCCGGGGAAAAGGCCACGGCCGCGGTGCCGGCTCGGCGCAGGGGACACCAAACCCCTCGTCCCAGCCCTGCTGGCCTTCCCTCCCCAGCGTGGGGTTTTTGGGGTGCTCGGGGCCTTCGGAACCCCCTTTTCCCATTCTGGAGCCCCGACAATTCCCGGGTCCTGCCGGGGCTGCCCGGGGGGGGGGTTCCGGAGCTTTAGGCCTTGCTGGTGACGCGTCCTGCTCTTGGGGACAGCCGGTGACTCTGGAGCCAGGACAAGGCTGGGGTTGAAATCCCCCGAAAGAGCGGAGGAGACCCAAATCCGTGGGGACAGCTTTTCCTGGCACTGGGACACACCACGCTGGCACAGGGACACCCACGCTGGCACGGGGACACACCACGCTGGCACGGGGACACCCACACTGGCACGGGGACACCTCACGCTGGCACGGGGACACCTCACCCAGACACAGGGACACCCACGCTGGCACGGGGACACCCCACGCTGGCACAGGGACACACCACACTGGCACAAGGACACCCCGTGCTGGCACGGGGACACCCATGCTGGTACAGGGACACACCACGCTGGCACAGGGACACCTCACCCAGACACAGGGACACACCACACTGGCATGGGGACACCCACGCTGGCACGGGGACACACCACGCTGGCACAGGGACACCCACACTGGTACAGGGACACCTCACCCAGACACAGGGACACCCACACTGGCACAGGGACACCCCGCGCTGGCACAGGGACACCCACGCTGGCATGGGGACACACCATGCTGGCACAGGGACACCCACCCAGGCACAGGGACACCCACCCCGACACAGGGACACCCCGTGCTGGCACAGGGACACCCCGCGCTGGCACAAGGACACCTCACCCAGACACGGGGACACCCCGCGCTGGCACAGGGACACCTCACCCAGACACAGGGACACCCCGTGCTGGCACGGGGACACCCACACTGGCATGGGGACACCCCACGCTGGCACGGGGACACCCCATGCCCACACGCCTTCCCGCACCAACGCAGCTGCCAGCACCTTCTGGGCCGCACACCCCCCGTGCCATCCCCCGGGATGTCCCCTCCGTGCCATGGGGTGGCCTTGGTGGCACCAAACGCCACCGGGGTCCCTCCGCGGCCAGCCCCGGGAGGTGACCGGGAGGAACGGGGGGAGCATCCCGGGATGTGTCCCCGGCCCCGGGGCTGCCCAGGAGCATCCTTGTCCCGTTTATCCCCGGGAGGGGACCGGGAGGTGCCCGGGAGGTTCCGTCCCGCACGGACCATCCCCGGTATCGCGGCACCGGCGAGCGGACCGAGACCCCGAGAGGACCCCGCCGATGTGAGGGGGTCACCAGGACCCCCCGACTTCACCGAAAGCACCGCGGGCGAGCACCGGGGATGGCGGCAGCTCCGCCGCAGCCGCTCCTCACCGAGGCCGGGGATACCGGAGCTACCGGAGCTACCGGAGCCCCTTTTCCTGGGCTAAGCAGCGAGGCCGCAACTCAAAATAATAATTTTTTAAAAAAAATCAAACCCTGAAAACGAACATTTTGACCTCTCGCTTCACACAAAACCGAGCGGGAGGCTCTGCCCGGGCCCAGCCGCCGCTCGGTGCCCGCGGCCGGGGACGGGCGGCTCGGTGTCCCCGCCGCCCCGGTGGTCCCCGCCGCCTTCCCCTGGCTTCTTTTCGGTTCAACCCCGGTGAATTTGCGGCGTTTTCTCCCCGCCACCATTTTGTCCGCACCCTTTGTGGAGGTTGCGGCAAGATGGTGAAACCGGGAGCTCCCCGGTGAGGGGGTCCCCGGGACCCTGCCCCGGCCTCGGGCACCGACCCCCGCCCCTCTCCCGCTGCCGGCACCGTCGGGGCGGCCTCGGAAGGGCTGAAACCGGCGGAGGAGAGGCCTGACCCCCGCCTGACCCCGGCGGGACCGGGGACACCACGGGAGGGACCCCGGGGCTCGTCCCCGAGCGCTGCCCGCCGCTCGGCCGCCGTCCCCGGTTGGGACCGGGACAACCGGGCAAAGGGCGCCTATCGCGACAACCGGAGGCTGTGGGCGAGCGGGCGGGGAGCTTTTCCCGGGATGCCCGAGCTCGGGATAACGATGGAAGCGGGACGCGGCTCCGGTGCCCGGTGAGGAGGGAGGGAGGTCACGGCCGCTGCTGCGGTCGGTGCCGCGCTGGGCACGGCGAGGCCTCGGCCCTGATCGCCCGAGCGGCCGCAGAGGCGCTCCGGGCACCGGAGGAGCATCCCCGGGATCCCGGAGCCGAGGAGCGCCCGGGACCCGCCCGCCTGTCACAGCCGCGCCGAGGGAGCCCCGAACTTGTCGGGGTTCGCCGCAAGCCAGAAGTGATCCCGGCGAGTCCCGGGCCGGCGGGACGCGGGGAGCGCCGAGCCCCAGCCGGGGGAACGCCGAGCCGGTGATATTATAAAGGAACCGGGGCAGGTGGGAGAAAAATAAATTTAAAAAATAAATAAAAAATAAAAAAATAACCCCCCCCTCGCCCGCCGCCGCTCCGTGACGCTTTTCTCCTGCGACATCGCTTCCCAACGCCGAGCTGCTGCCGTCTCCCCTCTCCCGCCGCCCGCGCGTTCCCCCGCGGGGCTCCGGAGGCTCCGTGACCCCGGGGCCGTTCACCGGGAGCTCTCCCGGCTTCCCTCCGGGCACGGCCCCGCTCCCGGCCCGCTGCCACCGGAGCCGGGGCCGGAGCGGCGGGCCCGCTCCGTGCCGCACGCAGCCCAGCCGGGGCAAGAAGCGGCGGGGCCGGGAGGCCGGAGGCGGCAGCCGGGAAGCGCTCGGGATGCGCTGGAAGCGGTGCCGGGGATGCCCCGTGCCCGCAGAGGGAACTCCCGGCCGGGGGAAGCGGGGAACGGAGCGGGGACCGAGCGCCCGTACCTCGCACCAGGATGCGGCGGCAATAATCCGCCTCGCCGGTCCCCGACGGGCTCTCGGTGTCCGGGGCGCGCTGCTTGGAGGAGCCGGGGCTGACGGCGGACGTTCCCGGGATGTCCTTGAAACCTCCGCCGGTTCCTCCGCCGGTTCCTCCGGCTCGCAGGGCGTTCTCCAGCTCCGCCCGGCTTGGCAGCTTCTCCCGGGCCCGCCCGGCGTCGCCGGGCTCGGCCAGCAGCACGGGGCTCCCGCCGGGCTCGGCCCCTCCATCGCTCATCCCTGCGGGCGCCGCGGCGGGATCAAACATCGGGAGGCAGAGAGAGGCGCGGGGAGAGGGAGACAGGAGGCAAGGCTGGGCGGGGGGGGATGGGAGGGAGCCCCCCCCCCTTCACCCTCCGCAGACCCCCGCCCCTCCCCGTCCCCCCTCCCCACCCCCGGGGGGCTCTGCGCCCCAGCTCACCCCCATGGCCGGGGACCGCCGGGGGTCGTCGCCTGTCGCCCTCTCCGCATTTAAAGCGCAACCCCCCCCGTCCCCTCCCCGCCGGCCCGGGGGTGGTACCGGGGGTCGGGGGCGTCCCGAGAGGGTTGGGTGGGGGGCGGTGGGAGAGAAAGGAGTTTCAAACTTTGACAGGCGCCCGAGCTTCACCCCCCCCCCGCCCCCGCAAACCCCGCTCTCCCTCCCTGTTCCTGCGCCCCCTCCCCAGCTCCACCTCCCTCCGCACCTCGCTCCGGGCAAACTTGAGGCGCTCCGGCCGCCGCCGCTGCCCTTCCATGGAGCGCCGGTGCCGCTGCCGCTGCCGCTGCCGCTGCCGCTGCCGGTACCGGCGCTGCCCGCGCTGATTCGCGTGCGGGGGAAATCAATACCGAGAGATCGAGGGACGATTTTACGGGGGGGAGGTGGTGTGGTGAGGGGGGGGCGCGGCAGGGGAAAGGGAGGCCGAGGGGAGGGAGCTGCGGAGGAAGCGGCCGGGGGTGGGACCGGAGAAGAAGCCGGGTCCTTATTCCTCCGGCCCGGCCCTCCCCCGCTGGTTGCGCATCCCCCCCTCCCCGGAGCCGGCAGCGGGGAGCGGGCGGCTGAACCCCCGGCCCGGCCCCGGGGAGAGGCTGGGGGAGAGCTGGGGCAGAGGAAAGAGCCGATTTTAAACGAACGGCCCGCTACAGACGCAATTTCCTGCCCTGCCGTTCTGTGACAGCGATTGGTAAACAAAAGAACCCCCTCGGCGGCAGCTGCCCGGCACCCAGAGCTCCGGTTCCCGGTTCCTTCTCGGGGGGGGGGCTCAGCCTTGGGGACCGGGACAGGGCCACCAGAAGTGGCGACCAATAAAGAACCCCCCCCCTGCCACTCCCCGGGCCGGGCGGGGGTCGGGGGGCTCCGGTGCCGCTTCCCCGGGGGAGTCCCCGCTGCTGCCGGGGTTCTCCCCGTTGTCACCCCGGGATGGGGCAGAGGGGGAGCCCCGAAATTCCCTGATCTATCCACCGGCTCCCGGTTTCCAGCTGGGAGCGCCGGAGCCGGGGTGTGCGGGGGGCTCCGTTCCTCCGCTGGCCCCGCAATGAGGCAAAAAGCGGCGGAGATGTTTCCCCCGGGGGCGGCCGCTCCCCTCGCCGGTGCCGCCTCGAATTGTGAAGGCGGTGGATGAAAAAAAAAAAATTAAATAAATGTACTTGAAGCCCAAGATTTGGCAGCACCTGAGCTCCGCCGCAGCCACGGCCCGGTACCGGGCACCGCCGCAGGGATCTGGGCACCGGGAACCGGGCAGAGCCCGGGAGAGGCGGGTGGTTCCCGGTTCCGGGCTCTGCGGGGCTCCGGGAGTTCAAGGACTGGGTTTGGAGAGGCCGCAGAATGTCCGAGCCAGCCGCGGCCTGGGCTCGTCCCTGAAATAACCCGAGCAGCGCGGAGCAGGGGCGGGGGGGAAATAAAATAAAATGAAAAAGGTGAAAAAAAAAATAGAATCAAAAGGCGAAATAAAACTGTAGGAATGAAGAAAGTAAAAGGAAAGAAATTAAAAAAAAAAAAGAAAAAGAAAAAAAAAGAGGGGGGAAAAAGGGAAGGAAATAAAGCGAACGAAAAAAGGCCGAGCGGGGAGAGCGCAGAGATGGGGCCCTGCTCAAGGCCGGTGGTCCCGGGCCGCAGCCCCGGTTCTGCGGGGCCCGGAGGAGCGGGCGGGGACGGAGCCGCCGCTCCGGGGAAAGCGCTGGGGCCCGGAAAGGGATCCCCGCTCCCGGTTCTCCGCCCCGGGGCTGCGGCAAGGCCGGACAGCCGGACAGCCGGACAGCCGGACAGCCGAGCAAAGACTTTTATTTTTTTAACGAAAACGAAGGGAATCACCCCAAACCCGCCCCGCCCTTCGGCCTCGGCCCGGCGTGGGAAGGCCGCGGGCCGGTCCCAGAGGGAAGAGGGAGCTGCTGGAACGAAAAATCCTCTTTTCGCCGAGTCTTCGGCCCCGAGCGGCCGCTGAGGCCGTGGAAGGAGCGGCGGAGGAGCGGCCCCGGTGCCCGCTCAGCCCCCGCCGCCTCCTCACGGCTCCCGCTCCTTCCCTGCGCTTTGCGTTGTTTTCTTTAAATTTATTTTCCGCCTCTCTTTCTCCTCTCGATTTACACGAATAACAACGGGAAGGGATTTGCTCCGGGAGAAGGGGAGAAGGGGAAAACGCGGCCTCGGCCGGGGAAGGGGAGGCGAGGCGATCCGCGCTGCTCCGCGGGCTCCCAGCTCCTCGAAAACAACATTATAAAAATAACACCAACAATAATAATAATAAAAATCCCGTTTTTATCGTATCGTTGTCGTTTTCTGGGTTGGGCTCAGCGCTGTTGTTTTAATCAGCGTTGATATTAGCGGCATCAGCCTCGCTATCGCTGTTATTAGCGGCGTCACTATTCCTGTTATTAGCGCCGTTATTAGCGCTATCAGCGCCGTCGATCCCCGGTTTTTATTATCGATATCCCGGGTTTTCCCGAGCTCCCGCCGCCCTGCCGAGCTCACCCAGCCCGGAGGAGCCCGGCTCGGGGTGGGAGCGGCCGCGTCCTCCCGGAGCATCCCGGTTCCCGGCGAGCCCCCGGGGCCCTCCCAAGCCGCCGCCCCGCTCCATCCCCTCCGGCTTCTCCCCGCTGCGGGAGCGCAAAAAAACCCCACGGGATCCCCGGGATTTCCCGGTTTAGAGGCGGATGGGCCGCCCGGAGGAGCCCCCGGTTGTCCCCGGTGCTCCGGAGATGGAGGTAAGGCCGGGCTCGGTGAGCCGGGCCTGGCTGCGGGGTCCGGCGGGAGCGGCGCCGGGGCTTCCCCCGGTACCGAACCGGCCGCTCCCGGTGGGTCCCGGGGCTGGGAGGGCACCGAGAGGGGGGACCGGGAGGGGGCACCGAGAGGAGGGACCGGGAGGGGGCACCGGGAGGGGGCACCGGGAGGGGGGACCGTGCTCCTTGTGCCCGCCGAGGAACGGCTGCACCGGGAACAGCCAGGGTGGGGACCCCCGAGGGAGTCCCGGGACGGCGGGGACGAGGCCGGGTTCGGGCCGGGAGGGAGCGGGGACAGCCCGGGGACACCGGGGACAGCCTGGGGACACCGGAGACAGCCTGGGGACACGGGGGAGTGTGAAAATATGGGGGAGTGTGAAAATATGGGGGAGACACTGAGGGGACACCGGGAACAGCCTGGGGACACCGGGGACAGCCCGGGGACACCGGGAACAGCCTGGGGACACCGGGAACAGCCTGGGGACACGGGGGAGTGTGAAAATATGGGGGGGAGACACTGAGGGGACACCGGGAACCGCCTGGGGACACCGGGAATAGCCCGGGGACACCGGGAACAGGCTGGGGACGCCGGGGGAGTGAGGAAATATGGGAGGGACACTGAGGGGACACCGGGAATAGCCTGGGGACACAGGGGGAGTGTGGAAATATGGGAGGGACACTGAGGGGACACCGGGGACAGCCTGGGGACACCGGGGACAGCCCGGGGACACCGGGAATAGCCTGGGGACACAGGGGGAGTGAGGAAATATGGGAGGGACACTGAGGGGACACCGGGAACAGCCTGGAGACTCCGGGGACAGCCCGGGGACACCGGGAATAGCCTGGGGACACCGGGAACAGCCTGGGGACGCCGGGGGAGTGTGAAAATGCGGGGGGACACTGAGGGGACACCGCGGGGGCTGTGAGGAGACACGAGGGGACCGTGAGGGGACACTGAGGGGACACCGGGCACTGTGAGGGGACACCGGGGAACCGTCCACGGGTACGGAGGGACTGGCACGACAGTACGGGGACACGGGGGGACGGTGCGGGGACACCGAGAATTGTTTGGGGACACCGGGAGCTGTGTGGGGACACTGGGGGGAGACTGTGTGGGGACACTGGGAGTCGGACAAAAAACCCAGGGACTGTGAGGGGACAACGGGGACACTGTGAGGGGACATCGAGGGGACAGTGAGGGGACACGGGTGAAGGTGAGGGGACAATGGGGACAGTGCAGGGACACGAGGGGACAGTGTGAGCGGGCACGGCCACACGGCCGCGTGGGCAGCTCTGTGACCGGCCACCCCCGCCGTGCCCTGGGTGGCGGGTTCGGGGTGGCTTTTAGGGACACCAGTGTGCCCACCCCGCAGTGGGTGTCCCCGCGGGACCGTGAGTGCTTTTTGTCACCCGGGGCCACCCTCGGGGACATGCCCGTGTGTCCCCAGCCCGGTCGGGCCCGCGCTGGCCCGGGCAGCACCGGTTTCGTTACTCCCGGGGAGCCCCGGGGGTGTCCCGGGTGGGGCGGGTTGGGGACACCCCCCGACACCTTGGGGACACGCCAGCCTCGGGCCTGGCTGTCCCCAACCCCGCCAGGCTCTCTCGAGGTTGGGCGCGCTCCTCCGGCCTCGCCCGCTCTGATTAAAAAAAAAAACATAAATTAAGGAATTAAACGAAATTAAAGGGAATTAAACGAAATCGGGGCGGGGCGGTGGCGCAGCCCCCCCTGGACATCCCGGTACCGACACCGAGCCCGCGGCCGAACCCGCCGGCACCGCGGGGACCCGGCCAGAGCCGCCACCCCCGGGGGTCCGCACCCCGAACGAGCCCGGGGCAGCCCGGATCCCCCCGCCTTCCATGGATCCCGCTCCTGGATCGCCGCCTTGGGTGTCACCGTTGAGGGGGTTCCGATCCTGCCATCCTGATCCTGGGATCTCCTCTGGGATCCCGCTCCTGGGATCCTAAACATGGGATCTCCTCCTCTGGCCAACCCTGTTCCTGGGATCCTAAACCCGGGACCCTAAACCTGGGATTTCCTCTTCTGTCATCCGTGTTCCTGGGATCCTAAACCTGGGATCCTAAACCTGGGATCTTAAACCAGAAATCCTAAACTTAGGATCCTAAACCTGGGATCTCCTCCTCTGCCATCCCTGTTCCTGGATTCCCGCTCCTGGAAGCCTAAACCTGGGATTTGCTCTTCTGCCGTCCCCGTTCCTGGAATCCTATAGCTGGGATCTCCCCCTCTGGCCAACCCTGTTCCTGGGATTCTAAACCCGAGATCCTAAACTTGGGATCCTAAACCCGGGACCCTAAACCTGGGATTTCCTCTTCTGTCATCCGTGTTCCTGGGACCCTAAACCTGGGATCCTAAACCTGGGATCTCCTCCTCTGCCATCCTTGTTCCTGGGATCCTAAACCTGGGATCCTAAACATGGGATCTCCTCCTCTGCCATAGCTGTTCCTGGATTCCCGCTCCTGGGATCCTAAACATGGGATTTCCTCTTCTGTCATCCCCGTTCCTGGGACCCTAAACATGGGATCTTAAACCAGAGGTCTCCTCCTCTGCCATCCCCGTTCCTGGGATCCTAAACCTGGGATCCTAAACCTGGGATCTCCTCCTCTGCCATCCCTGTTCCTTGGATTCCCGCTCCTGGAAGCCTAAACCTGGGATTTGCTCTTCTGCCGTCCTCGTTCCTGGGATCCTGTTCCTGGGATCCTAAACCTCAGGTCCTAAACATGGGATCTTAAACCTGGGATTTCCTCTTCTGCCATCCCCGTTCCTGGAATCCTAAACCTGGGATCCTAAACCTCGGGTCCTAAACATGGTGATCCTAAACCTGGGATCTCGCTCCTGGGATTTCCTCCTCTGCCATCCCCGTTCCCGGGATCCCTCCCGGTTCCCGGGATCCCCTCTCCCTCCCCATCCCCACCATCCCGGCTGCTCCCTCAGGGATCCCAGCTCCAGGAATTCCTCTCCGGAATCCCCCGGTTTGTGTGTCCCACCCCCCAAACCCCAAACACCACCCCCCAAACCTCATCGGTGCCTCAGTTTCCCCCTCTCCACAGCACCCACGGGGAAGGGAGGGGGTCCAGCCCGCTCCCCGTTCTTGGGGACGCTGGTGTCACCCCCACAGCGAAGGGGACACCAGGAGGACCAGGAGGACCAGGAGGGACCCCAAAAACCCCCAGCAGGGGCTGGGGGGGGCTCTGTCACCCCCCGGAGGGTTTTGGGGTGACCCCGGGCAGAGAAGGGAGGGAGGGTCTGGAGAGGGGGACAGGAGGGGACAGCGAGGCGGTGACACGGGGACAGGGAGGTGGTGGCCGCCTGTGCCTGTCACTGCTGTCACTGGCAGGGGACACGCAGGGGACACTGATGGGGACACTGCTGGGGACACTGAGGGGACATCGCTGGGGACATCACTGGGGACATCGCTGGGGACACTCAGGGGACATGCAGGGGACATCGCTGGGGACACTGCTGGGGACACCACTAGGGACACGCAGGGGACACTGCTGGGGACACTGCTGGGGACACTGCTGGGGACACTCAGGGGACATCGCTGGGGACACTCAGGGGACATGCAGGGGACATCGCTGGGGACACTCAGGGGACATGCAGGGGACACTGCTGGGGACATCGCTGGGGACATCACTGGGGACATCGCTGGGGACATCACTGGGGACGTCGCTGGGGACATCGCTGGGGACATGCAGGGGACATCGCTGGGGACATCACTGGGGACACTGCTGGGGACATCGCTGGGGACATGCAGGGGACATCACTGGGGACGTCGCTGGGGACACTGCTGGGGACACTGCTGGGGACATCGCTGGGGACATCACTTGCGACATCGCTGGGGACACTCAGGGGACATCACTGGGGACATCACTGGGGACACCGCTGGGGACACCGCTGGGGACACCACTGGGGACACCACTGGGGACATCGCTGGGGACATGCTGGGGACACTGCTGGGGACACTGCTGGGGACACCGCTGGGGACACTGCTGGGGACCCCCTGGGCCGGCTGAGGTGGCCGGGGGAGTCCTGGGAATCCCGGGCGGGGAGGATCCTAACGGGGAAAAATTGGGAATTGAGGAATTGAGGAATTGTCTCCTAAAGGGGATGGGAGCAGGGCCTGGTGAGGGACACGGGTGTCACAGGGGCATGGGGACAGTGACACCTCTCACAGGGGTGTCACACAGGGATGGGGACAGTGACACTGTGACACTGCTCACAGGGGTGTCACAGGGGGATGGGGACAATGACACCGCTCACAGAGTGTCACCCTGCATGGGGACAGTGTGACACTGCTCCCAGGGCTGTCACACGGGGATGGGGACAGTGACACCGCTCACAGAGTGTCACCCTGCATGGGGACAGTGTGACACTGCTCCCAGGGCTGTCACACAGGGATGGGGACAGTGACACTGTGACACTGCTCCCAGGGGTGTCACACGGGGATGGGGACAGTGTGACACTGCTCACAGGGGTGTCACACGGGGTTGGGGACAATGACACCGCTCACAGAGTGTCACCCCGCATGGGGACAGTGTGACACTGCTCCCAGGGCTGTCACACAGGGTTGGGGACAATGACACTGTGACACTGCTCACAGGGGTGTCACTGTGCATGGGGACAGTGGTGTCACAGGGGGATGGGGACAGTGACACCGCTCACAGAGTGTCACCCTGCATGGGGACAGTGTGACACTGTGACACTGTTCACAGGGGTGTCACTGTGCATGGGGACACTGTGACACTGTGACACTGCTCACAGGGCTGTCACTGTGCATGGGGACAGTGTGACACTGCACACAGGGGGTGTCACCCTCCATAGGGACAGTGACACCACTCACAGGGGTGTCACCCTGCATGGGGACACTGTGACACTGTGACACTGCTCACAAGGGGGTGTCACCACTGCATGTGGATAGTGACACCGCTCACAGGGTGTCACTCTACATGGGGACAGTGACACTGCTCCCAGGGCTGTCACACAGGGATGGGGACAGTGACACTGTGACACTGCTCACAGGGGTGTCACCCTACCTGGGGACAGGGACACCACTCACAGGGTGTCACTCTGCATGGGGACAGTGACACTGCTCCCAGGGGTGTCACACAGGGATGGGGACAGTGACACTGTGACACTGCTCACAGGGCTGTCACTGTGCATGGGGACAGTGTGACACTGCACACAGGGGGTGTCACCCTCCATAGGGACAGTGACACCACTCACAGGGGTGTCACCCTGCATGGGGACAGTGTGACACTGTGACACTGCTCACAGGAGTGTCACTCTACATGGGGACAGTGACACTGCTCCCAGGGGTGTCACACAGGGATGGGGACAATGACACTGTGACACTGCTCCCAGGGGTGTCACACAGGGATGGGGACACTGTGACACTGCTCCCAGGGGTGTCACCCTACATGGGGACACTGTGACACTGTGACGCTGCTCACAGGAGTGTCACTCTACATGGGGACAGTGACACCGCTCACAGGGTGTCACATGGGGATGGGGACAGTGACACTGTGACACTGCTCACAGGGGTGTCACAGGGGGATGGGGACAGTGACACTGTGACACTGCTCACAGGGTGTCACTGTGCATGGGGACACTGACACTGCTCACAGTGGTGTCACAGGGGGATGGGGACAATGACACCACTCACAGAGTGTCACCCTGCATGGGGACACTGTGACACTGTGACGCTGCTCACAGGGGTGTCACTGTGCATGGGGACAGTGTGACACCACTCACAGGGCTGTCACTGTGCATAGGGACACTGTGACACTGCTCACAGGGGGTGTCACCCTGCCTGGGGACACCATGACACCTCTCACAGAGTGTCACCCTGCCTGGGGACACTCTGACACTGCTCACAGGGGTGTCACTCTGCATGGGGACAGTGACACTGCTCACAGGGGTGTCACAGGGGAATGGGGACAATGACACCACTCACAGGGTGTCACCCTGCATGGGGACACTGTGACACTGTGACACTGTGACACTGCTCACAGGGGTGTCACCCTACATGGGGACACTGTGACACTGCGACACTGCTCACAGGGGTGTCACCCTGCATGGGGACACTGTGACACTGTGACACTGTGACACTGCTCACAGGGGTGTCACCCTACATGGGGACAGTGACCCTGCTCACAGGGTGTCACTCTACATGGGTACAGTGACACCGCTCACAGGGTGTCACTCTGCATAGGGACACTGTGACACTGCTCACAGAGTGTCACCCTGCCTGGGGTCACAGTGACACCGTGACACCCCTCACAGTGTCACCCTGCCTGGGGACACTCTGACACCGCTCACAGGGGGTGTCACCCTGCCTGGGGTCACAGTGACACCGTGACACCCCTCACAGTGTCACCCTGCCTGGGGACACTCTGACACCGCTCACAGGGGGTGTCACCCTGCCTGGGGTCACAGTGACACCGCTCACAGGGGGTGTCACCCTGCCTGGGGGGACACAGTGACACCCCTCACAGTGTCACCCTGCCTGGGGACACTCTGACATCGCTCACAGAGGGTGTCACCCTGCATGGGGTCACAGTGACACCGTGACACCCCTCACAGTGTCACCCTGCCTGGGGACACTCTGACACCGCTCACAGGGGGTGTCACCCTGCCTGGGGTCACAGTGACACCGCTCACAGGGGGTGTCACCCTGCCTGGGGGGACACAGTGACACCCCTCACAGTGTCACCCTGCCTGGGGACACTCTGACATCGCTCACAGAGGGTGTCACCCTGCATGGGGTCACAGTGACACCGTGACACCCCTCACAGTGTCACCTTGCCTGGGGACACTCTGACACCGCTCACAGGGGGTGTCACCCTGCCTGGGGGGACACGGTGACACCCCTCCCAGACCTGTCACCCCACACGGTGCCACCGGCGCCGCTGTCCCCTCCCTGGCGGGGCTCGCTGCCGGCTCCGGGCGCTCCGGGCCGGGATTACGGGCGGGCAGCAAATCCGTGCCCCGCTGCACGCCGGAACGCCCGGCACGTTCGTCCGCGCCCGGTGACAAATCCGCGGCCTCCCGTTCACCTCCTGACCTGCCCTGATTGCCGGGGCCCGCCCCGGGCGCCATGTGACGGCGGGATTTGGCTTAAGGCGAGCGGGGAGGGGAGGGAAGGAGCTGGGAGAGGGCCCCGAGGTGATGGCTGGCTGCGTGCCCGCCGCAGGGGCGTTCCTGCGGGGCTGGCACGGGTTAAAGCAGCCGGGAACACCGGTTCCTGCGGGGCTGGCACGGGTTAAATCAGCCGGGAACCCCGGTTCCTGCGGGGCTGGCGCGGGTTAAATCAGCCGGGAACCCTGGTTCATGTAGCGCTGGCACGGGTTAAATCAGCCGGGAACCCTGGTTCCTGCGGGGCTGGCACGGGTTAAAGCAGCTGGGCGCACCAATTCATGCGGGGCTGGCACTGGTTAAAACAGCCGGGAACCCCGGTTCCTGCGGGGCTGGCACGGGTTAAATCAGCCGGGAACCCCGGTTCCTGTAGCACTGGCACGGGTTAAAGCAGCCGGGCACACCAATTCCTGCAGCGCTGGCACGGGTTAAAACAGCCGGGAACCCCGGTTCCTGTAGCGCTGGCACGGGTTAAATCAGCCGGGTACCCTGGTTCCTGCGGGGCTGGTACGGGTTAAAACAGCCGGGAACCCCGGTTCCTATACCGCTGGCACGGGTTAAAGCAGCCGGGAACCCCGGTTCCTGCGGGGCTGGCACGGGTTAAAACAGCCGGGCACACAAATTCCTTCTCCCTACTTTTCCTATGAGTTCCTGTGGTGCTGGCACGGGTTAAATCAGCCGGGAACCCCGGTTCCTGCAGGGCTGGCACGGGTTAAAACAGCCGGGCACACAAATTCCTTCTCCCTACTTTTCCTATGAGTTCCTGTGGTGCTGGCACGGGTTAAAACAGCCGGGAACCCCGGTTCCTGCGGAGCTGGCACGGGTTAAAACAGCCGGGAACCCCGGTTCCTGCATGGCTGACACGGGTAAAAACAGCCGGGCACACAAATTCCTTCTCCCTACTTTTCCTATGAGTTCCTGCGGGGCTGGCACGGGTTAAATCAGCCGGGAACCCCGGTTCCTGTAGCGCTGGCACGGGTTAAAACAGCCGGGAACCCTGGTTCCTGTAGCGCTGACACGGGTTAAAACAGCCGGGCGCACCAATTCCTGCAGGGCTGGCACGGGTTAAATCAGCCGGGAACCCCGGTTCCTGTACCGCTGGCACGGGTTAAAACAGCCGGGAACCCCGGTTCCTGTAGCGCTGGCACGGGTTAAATCAGCTGGGAACCCCGGTGTAGCGCTAGCACAGGTTAAATCAGCCGAGAACCCTGGTTCCTGCATGGCTGACACGGGTAAAAACAGCCGGGCACACAAATTCCTTCTCCCTACTTTTCCTATGAGTTCCTGCGGGGCTGGCACGGGTTAAATCAGCCGAGAACCCCGGTTCCTGCGGGGCTGGCACGGGTTAAAACAGCCGGGAACCCTGGTTCCTGCAGGGCTGGCACGGGTTAAAGCAGCCGGGAACCCCGGTTCCTGCGGGGCTGGCACGGGTTAAATCAGCTGGGCATCTCAGTTCCTGTAGCACTGGCACGGGTTAAAACAGCCGGGCACACAAATTCCTTCTCCCTACTTTTCCTATGAGTTCCTGTGGTGCTGGCACGGGTTAAAGCAGCCGGGAACCCCGGTTCCTGCGGGGCTGGCACGGGTTAAAACAGCCGGGGACCCCGGTTCCTGTGGTGCTGGCACGTGTTAAATCAGCCGGGAACCCCGGTTCCTGTGGGGCTGGCACGGGTTAAAACAGCCGAGAACCCCGGTTCCTGTAGCGCTGGCACGGGTTAAAACAGCCGGGAACCCCGGTTCCTGCGGGGCTGGCACGGGTTAAAACAGCCGGGGACCCCGGTTCCTGTAGCGCTGGCACGGGTTAAAGCAGCCGGGAACACCCGTTCCTGCGGGGCTGGCACGGGTTAAATCAGCCGAGCACACCAATTCCTGCGGGGCTGGCACGGGTCAAAGCAGCCGGGCACATCAGTTCCTGCAGCGCTGGCACGGGTTAACCCTTCCATACACCCCAGTCCCTTCGGTCCTGGCACGGGTTAGAGCATCACAACACCCCAATCCCTGCAGTCCTGGCACGGGTTAGAGCACCACGAAATCCCAATCACTGAGGTTCTGGCACGGGTTAGCCCTTCCATGCACCCCAATCCCTTCTCCCCACTTTTCCCGGGAGTTCCTGCAGTCCTGGCACGGGTTAGAGCACCACGACGCCCCAATACCTGCAGTCCTGGCACGGGTTAGAGCACCACGACACCCCAATCCCTGCAGCCCTGGCACGGGTTAGAGCATCACGACACCCCAATCCCTGCAGTCCTGGCACGGGTTAGAGCATCACAACACCCCAATCCGTGCAGTCCTGGCACGGGTTAACCCTTCCATGCACCCCAATCCCTTCTCCCCACTTTTCCCGGGAGTTCCTGCAGCCCTGGCACGGGTTAGAGCACCACGACACCCCAATCCCCGCAGCCCTGGCACGGGTTAACCCTTCCATGCACCCCAATCCCTGCAGTCCTGGCACGGGTTAGAGCACCACGACACCCCAATCACTGAGGTCCTGGCACGGGTTAACCCTTCCATGCACCCCAATCCCTTCTTCCCACTTTTCCCGGGAGTTCCTGCAGCCCTGGCACGGGTTAGAGCATCACGACACCCCAATCCCTGCAGTCCTGGCACGGGTTAGCCCTTCCATGCACCCCAATCCCTGCAGCCCTGGCACGGGTTAGAGCACCACGACACCCCAATCCCTGCATCCCTGGCACGGGTTAACCCTTCCATGCACCCCAATCCCTTCTTCCCACTTTTCCCGGGAGTTCCTGCAGCCCTGGCACGGGTTAGAGCATCACAACACCCCAATCCCTGCAGTCCTGGCACGGGTTAGAGCATCACAACACCCCAATCCCTTCGGTCCTGGCACGGGTTAACCCTTCCATGCAACCCAATCCCTGCAGTCCTGGCACGGGTTAGAGCACCACGAAATCCCAATCACTGAGGTCCTGGCACGGGTTAACCCTTCCATGCACCCCAATCTCTTCTCCCCACTTTTCCCGGGAGTTCCTGCAGCCCTGGCACGGGTTAGAGCATCACGACACCCCAATCCCTGCAGTCCTGGCACGGGTTAACCCTTCCATGCACCCCAATCCCTGCAGTCCTGGCACGGGTTAGAGCACCACGACACCCCAATCCCTGCAGTCCTGGCACGGGTTAACCCTTCCATGCACCCCAATCCCTTCGGTCCTGGCACGGGTTAACCCTTCCATGCACCCCAATCCCTTCTCCCCACTTTTCCCGGGAGTTCCTGCAGTCCTGGCACGGGTTAAAGCATCACGACACCCCAATCCCTGCAGCCCTGGCACGGGTTAACCCTTCCATGCCCCCAATCCCTGCAGTCCTGGCACGGGTTAACCCTTCCATGCACCCCAATCCCCGCGGCTCCCCACCTTTCCCAGCTGCCCCACAGAGTTTCGGGATCTCCGGAGCTCTGCCCCATCCACCGCTCCAGGACACCCCAAACCCGCCGGGATCACCCCCAAACCGCGGGATCCCAACCCCGCCGCGCTGCCGGGAACAGCCGGAACCTCTCCCCCGGCTCCACGGGGGATCCAGGCTGGAATTCCCGAGCTCCGGGAGAGGGAGAAGGGGGAGCGGAGGGACCCGCGCCGGGGGCTCGGGGGGCGCAGGTGGCCGAGGAGGACGCGGGGTGGTGGCGCCGGGGGTGGCGGCTCCGGAGCGCGGGGTCCCCGCAAAGGTGACCGCCAGCCCCGGGCAGGGAGCGGCCGGGTCGCCGCTGTCACCAGCTGGGCGCAGGTGACAAAGTTTGACCCCGCCGCCCCTGGGTGCTCGCGGGGATGGAGGAGGGGACGGGAGGGGAAGGGAGGGTGGCGTCACCTCCGCTTTGTCGCCAAGCCCTGCCAGCGCGCTGTCACCAGGCTGCCACCCTGCTGGCCGGCACGCCACCGGAGTGGGGACAGGGACGGGAATGGGGACAGGGTGGGGATAATGAGAGAAGAGGGGACAGGGATGGGGATGAGGAGAGAAATGGGGACATGGATGGGGACGGGGACAAGGGTGGGGACGGGGACAGGGTGGGGACAGGGGTAGGGATGAGAGGAGAGGGGACAGGGATGGGGATGAGGAGAGAAATGGGGACAGGGATGGGGATGGGGACAGGGAGGGGACAGGGATGGGGACAGGGATGGGGACGGGGACAGGGTGGGGATGAGAGAAGAGGGGACAGGGATGGGGATGAGGAGAGAAATGGGGACAGCGATGGGGACAGGGACAGGGATGGGGACAGGGACAGGGTGGGGACAGGGGTTGGGAGGAGAGGAGAGGGGACAGGGATGGGGATGAGGAGAGAAATGGGGACAGGGATGGGGACGGGGACAGGGTGGGGACAAGGATGGGGACGGGGACAAGGATGGGGATGGGGACAGGGTGGGGACAAGGATGGGGATGAGAGGAGAGGGGACAGGGATGGGGATGAGGAGAGAAATGGGGATAAGGATGGGGACAGGGACAAGGATGGGGACGGGGACAGGGTGGGGACAGGGATGGGGATGGGGACAGGGTGGGGACAGGGATGGGGATAGGGATGGGGACGGGGACAGGGTGGGGACAAGGATGGGGACAGGGATGGGGATGGGGACAGGGGTGGGGATAATGAGAGAAGAGGGGACAGGGATGGGGATAGGGACAGGGTGGGGACAGGGATTGGGATGGGGACAGGGATGGGGATGAGGAGAGAAATGGGGACAGGGATGGGGACGGGGACAGGGTGGGGATAATGAGAGAAGAGGGGACAGGGATGGGGACGGGGACAGGGATGGGGACAAGGATGGGGCCAGGGATTGGGATGAGGAGAGAAATGGGGACAGAGATGGGGACTGGAATTGGGACAGGCATGGGGACAGGAGTAGGGAGGAGAGGAGAGGGGACAGGGATGGGGATGAGGAGAGAAATGGGGACAGGGGTGGGGACAGGGACAGGAATGGGGACAGGAATTGGGACAGGGACTGGGATGGGGACAAGGATGGGACTGGAGATGGGGTTAGGGACAGGGATGGGGCTGAGGAGAAAAATAGGGACAGGGATGGGAACAGGAGTGGGGTCAGGAATGGGGATAGGGACAGGGATGGAGATAATGAGAGAAGAGGGGACAGGGATGGGGACAGGAATTGGGACAGGCATGGGAACAGGGACAGGGATGGGAATGGGGACAAGGATGGGGATGGGGACAGGGGTGGGGACAGGAATTGGGACAGGAATTGGGATGAGGAAATAGGGGCAGGGATGGGGACAGGGATAGGGACAAGGATGGGACTGGAGATGGGGATGGGGATAGGGATGGGGACAGGTATGAGGGCAGGAGTGGGAACAAGGATGGGGACAGGAATAATCACGGGGATGGGGACAGGGATGGGCCTGGAAGTGGGGATGTGGATGGGGATGGGGACAGGGATGGGCCTGGAAGTGGGGATGTGGATGGGGACAGGGATGGGGACAGGGATGGGGATGAGGAGAGAAATGGGGACAGGGATGGGCTTGGAAGTGGGGATGTGGATGGGGATGGGGACAGGGATGGGCCTGGAGGTGGGGATGTGGATGAGGCTGATGATGGAAGTGGGAACAAGGACCAGAACAGGGACGGGGACAGGACTGGGGACAGGGATAGGGACAGGGATGGGGACAGTGACAGGAATGGGGACAGCCCAGCATCCTGCTCTGGCAGCAGAACAGGCAGAGACGGGGAGGGGGGGATTAAACACCCACAGCAGCCGCGGATCCCAAATCCCCCTCCCATTCCCGGGAAGCTCCAGCTCCATATCCCAAAGCCGCGGCTGGAGCCGTGTCCGGCGGCGAGGTGGCTGCAGAGTGACCTCTAACGGCAGCGGGGACACGGCCGGAGGGGACACGGGCCAGCTGCCACCATCAAGCCGCGTCCCCAGCGCCAGGTCCCTTCACCCCAGCACCCAGGGGACACGGGTGGCTCGTGTCCCCCTCTCCAAGGGGACACCGGGACGGGTGGCAGCAGCACGGCAGTGACAAGCAGGATGTTCCCAGCACCGGGAAGTTCGGTTTTATTATTTTCCCAGGATTTTCCAGCCCGGAGCTGTCAGCGGCGCTTGGCACGCCAGGTGGCGACCAGAATCCGTCGGGAAGGGATGAGGGGCTGGAGTGGGGCCCGGGAATCCCCAGGGGAGTCCCTGGCTCCAGCCAGGATTGGGAAATTCCAGCGGCCGCAGCTGGGCTGGGGTCCAAGAGACACCAGGTCAAGAGGCTCCGTCCATCTGGAAAAGATTGGGAGTGGCTGGGGACACTGTGCCAATGGTTGGGGACACCCTGCCCATGTCTGGGGACACTGTCCTTGGCTGGGGACACTGTGTCCATGGGTGGGGACACTGTACCCATGTCTGGGGACACCCTGCCCATGTCTGGGGACACCCTGCCCATGGGTGGGGACACCCTGCCCATGTCTGGGGACACTGCCCAAGGCTGGGGACACTGTGTCCATGTCTGGGGACAGCCTGCCCATGGGTGGGGACACTGTGCCCATGGCTGGGGACACTGTGTCCATGGCTGGGGACACCCTGTCCATGTCTGGGGACATTCTGTCTGTGTCTGGGGACACTGTGCCAATGGCTGGGGACACTGTGCCAATGGCTGGGGACATCTTGTCTATGTCTGGGGACACTGCCCAAGGCTGGGGACACTGTACCCATGTCTGGGGACACCCTGCCAATGGCTGGGGACACTGCCCAAGGCTGGGGACACTGTGTCTATATCTGGGGACATCCTGTCCATGGTTGGGGACACTCTGTCCATGACTGGGGACATCCTGTCCATGGTTGGGGACACTCTGTCCATGACTGGGGACACCCTCTCCATGGCTGAGGACACCATGCCAATGGCTGGGGACACTGCCCAAGGCTGGGGACACCCTGTTTATGTCTGGGGACACCCTGTTCATGGCTGGGGACACCCTGTCCACATCTGAGGACATTCTGTCCATGTCTGGGGACACCCTGTCCACGTCTGGGGACACCGTGCCAATGGCTGCGGACACCCTGTTTATGTCTGGGGACACTGTCCTTGGCTGGGGACAGCCTGCCCATGGGTGGGGACACTGTGCCCATGGGTGGGGACACTGTGCCCATGGGTGGGGACACTGTGTCCATATCTGGGGACATTCTGTCCATGTCTGGGGACACTGTGTCCATGTCTGGGGACAGCCTGCCCAAGGCTGGGGACACTGTACCCATGTCTGGGGACACCCTGCCAATGGCTGGGGACACTGCCCAAGGCTGGGGACACTGTGTCTATATCTGGGGACATCCTGTTCATGGTTGGAGACACTGTCCATGACTGGGGACACCCTCTCCATGGCTGAGGACACCGTGCCCAAGGCTGGGGACACCCTGTTTATGTCTGGGGACACCCTGTTCATGGCTGGGGACACCCTATCCACATCTGAGGACATTCTGTCCATGTCTGGGGACACCCTGTCCATGGGTGGGGACATTGCACCCATGGCTGGGGACACTGTGTCCATAGCTGGGGACACTGTCCTTGGCTGGGGACAGCCTGCCCATGGGTGGGGACACCCTGCCCATGTCTGGGGACATTCTGTCCATATCTGGGGACATTCTGTCCATGGTTTGGGACACCCTGCCTATGTCTGGGGACACCGTGCCAATGGCTGGGGGCACCCTGTGTTTTGCTAGGGACACTCCTTCCATGGCTGGGGACACTGCCAGTGTCTTGGGACACTGTTCCCAAGACTGTGGACACTTTGTCCATGGCTGGGGACACCCTGTCTATGTCTGGGGACATTCTGTCCGTGGTTGGGGACATTCTGTCCGTGGCTGGGGACACCCTCTCCGTGCTTGGGGACACTGAGCCAATGGCTGGAGACGCTCTGTCCGTGTCTGGGGACACCCTGCCCATGGCTGGGGACACTCCATGGGGACAGAGGTGCATCCCGAGCATCCCTGGAGGGGCTGGCATCCATCTGTGCCACGGAGCTCCTCTGGAATGAGGCTGGCACAGGGATTTGGGGTCCTGAGAGCTCCGGGGACCCCAGGGCTGTCCCAGGGCCGTCCCCAGCGCTGTCACCACTGATGTCCCCTGCGTTGTCCCCACCTGTGGCAGGTCCTGTTTGCTGCTCAGCTCCAGGGTGTCCTCGGCACGGGACCAGCTCCGGAACTTCCTGATCCTGGCAGGGAGCGCAGGGAGCTGCCACCCCTGTGCCACCACCCCGGGGTCCTCGTCACCGTGCCAGTGTCACTGTGACACCCTGGGGTCCCTGTTCCCCCACCCTGGGGTCCCTGTGCCACCCTGGGGATCCTTTTTGTGACATCGGGGTCACTGTCCCACCACCTCGGAGTCACTGTCCCACCACCCCAGGGTCCTGGTCCTAACACCAAGGTCCCTGTCCTGATGCCAGGGTCCCTGTGCCACCCCAGGGTCCCTGTCCCCAGATCCTGAGATCCCTGTGCCACCCTGGTGTCCTTGTGCCACCCTGAGGTCCCTTCACCCTGGTGTCCCTGTGCCACCCTGGGGTCCCTGTGCCACACCGGGGTCTGTGTGTCACTCCGGTGTCCCTGTGCCACCCCGGTGTCCCTGTGCCACACTGGGGTCTCTGTGTCACCATGGGTCATGGGTCTCTGTGTCACACCGGGTGTCCTTGTGCCACCCTGAGGTCCCTTCACCCTGGTGTCCCTGTGCCACCCTGGGGTCCCTGTGCCACCCTGGGGAACATTTTCATGACGTTGGGGTCACTGTCCCACCACCTCAGGGTCCCTGTCCTCCCACCGAGGTCCTTGTCCTGATGCCGGGGTCCCTGTCCCTTGACCCCGTGGTCCTTGTGCCACCCTGAGGTCACTGTCCCTTCACCCTGGTGCCCCTGTCCTTCCACCTTGGGGTCTCTGTCCCCTGACCTTGGTGTCCTTGTGCCACCCTGAGGACCCTGTCCCTACACCGAGGTCCTTGTCCCCATCCCAGAGCCCCTGACCTCGTGGTCCCTGTGCCACCCCGGTGTCCCTGTGTCACCCCGGTGCCCCTGTGCCACACTGGGGTCTGTGTGTCACTCTGGTGTCCCTGTGCCACACTGGGGTCTGTATGTCACTCTGGTGTCCCTGTGCCACACTGGGGTCTCTGTGTCACCCCGGTGTCCCTGTGCCACCCCGGTGTCCCTGTCCCCCCCCACCCCGCCCCATCCAGGACGTCACCTGGGCCACACCTTCATGGCCAGCAGGGCCATGATGGCCACGGCCACGGTGGCCACGAGCAGCCAGGACAGGAGGCGGTAGGTCCTCAGGTGGCCGAGAGCTGTGGGGACAGAGGTGGGGTCGGTGCCAGCGGGACCCCAAAGGGCTGGAGGGGACACCGGGGTGACAGTCAAAGCGGGGGGACTCCCCTTGGCACCCAGGGGTGAGGACAACCAGCATTTGGGGTGAGGACACACCGTCCCCCGTCCTAAAAGCCACCCCACCACCCACAGCATCCCCCGGGGACAAGAGATGTCCCCAACACCAAGCGCCACCCTCACACTTCACCCTTTGACCCCAAGCCACCTCCTCCCTCAATTCGCACCCTCCCACTCCACCTCCCACTCCCAGGGGAATTTTTTTTTTTTTTTTTTTGTTTGTTTTTAGGATTCCCGTCTCCCCCTCCGAGGTGCTCCGGCCCCGCTCACTGTGGACATCGAAGTCGGCGCTGGCCGTGGCGTTGCCCAGGGCGTTGGTGGCCACGCACACGTAGCGTCCCCCCGCCGCTGTCCCCAAGGCCACCAGCTCCAGGCGCAGGGCGTTGTGCGAGGGGACGGCGCGCACCCCCGGGGTGACAGCGGGGGACAGGCTGGTGGCCAGGAGGTGGCCGCGGTGGTGCAGGGCCAGCCGGGAGGGAGGGTGGCTCTCGGCCGTGCACAGCACGATGGCTCCGCGCCCGCTCTGGTTCTCCAGGAAGGTGCTCACCGAGACGGCCCGCGGAGGGTCTGGGAGGGGGACAAGGGAGGGTGGCACTGTGGCACCGGGGTGGCACTGTGGCACCGGGGTGGCACGGCCACCAGCCGGCCGCCAAAACGCCGTTCGAAGTGTCCCCGCGTCTGTCCCGCCCCGCTCGTCCCGTGCCTGGGGTGGGGTTGGGCCCTCTCCCGTCCTCGTTTTGCCAGCCCCAGAGCTGGAGAATCTTCCTGGCTTGGAGCTTCTGGGCTCCCAATCTGACTTTTGAGGGGGCCTCAAAAATTATTATATTGATATATTCATATAGCCTATGAAAAATTAATATCCCAAATCCCTTTCCCGAAAGCTTCCTAATGCATGGAATCGGCATCGCACCCTCCACCTCCAGAGCCCCTCGGTCTGGAGCTTTTTGGCTCCAAATCCAACTCCTGGAGGACCAATCCTAAAAAATCAAAAAGTCCTAAAAAATCCTAAAAAAAAATTTCCAAAAAAATCCTTTAAAAATCTCTAAAAATCCTAAAAAACTCCCACCCCAAATCCCCTTTCTCCAGGTCACCAAGAGTTTCCTAACCCATCCCTTCTCCGTCCTGGATCACCCCCAGCCCGTCCATCCCTGCCCTGGGGGTTTCCCGTGTTCCCCAGCCCCTTGTTCCACACCCGACCAGAGAATTCCTCGGTTTTGGAGCATTTTGGCCCCAAATCTGCCTAAAAAAAAAAAAAAAAAAAAAGACCAGAAATCCCCAAAGGGAGACGAGCAGGGAGGAAGAGGAAGAGGAAGGGGAGGGGGAAAGGGAAAGGGAAAGGGAAAGGGAAAGGGAAAGGGAAAGGGAAAGGGAAAGGGAAAGGGAAAGGAAAAGGAAAAGGAAAAGGAAAAGGAAAAGGAAAAGGAAAAGGAAAAGGAAAAGGAAAAGGAAAGGGAAAAGGGAAAAGGGAAAAGGAAAAAGGGAGAAGGGAAAGGAGAAGGGAAAGAGAATGAGGATGATGAGGATGAGGAGAAAGGGAAAGGGAAAGGGAAAGGGAAAGGGAAAGGGAAAAGGAAAAGGAAAAGGAAAAGGAAAAGGAAAAGGAAAAGGAAAAGGAAAAGGAAAAGGAAAAGGAAAAGGAAAAGGAAAAGGAAAAAGGAAAGGAAAAGGGAAAAGGGAAAGGAGAAGGGAAAGAGAATGAGGATGAGGATGAAGATGATAAGGATGAGGAAGAGGATGAGGATGAGGAGAGAAAGGGAAAGGGAAAGGGAAAAGGGAAAGGGAAAAGGGAAAAGGGAAAAGGGGAAAAGGGAAAAGGGGAAAAGGGAAAGGGAAAGGGAAAGGGGAAAAGGGATGAGGGAAAAGGGAAAAGGAAAAAGGAAAAAAGGGAAAGGGAAAAGGGGAAAGGGAAAGGGAAAGGGAAAGGGAATGGGAAAGGGAAAGGGGAAAGGGAAAAGGGAAAAGGGGAAAGGGAAAGGGGAAAGGGAAGAAGAAGAGGAGGAGGAAGAGGAAGAACTCGCCCTCACGGAGGTGACACAAGTAACCAGCGGCTGCCGACGCCCAGCTCGTGGCGGGCCGCGTCGCGCCGGGTGGCCCCGGGGACACTCACAGAGGACGCTGAGGCTGAGGGGGACAGAGGTGGCCGTGCCCCACGTCCCGCTGGCCCGGCACTGGTAGGAGCCGGCGTCGGCGCTGGACACGCGGCTGAGCACGAAGGATCCGGACGGTCCCTCCCAAAGCCACCGCCCGTCCCGGTACCAGGTGTAGTTGACACTTTTGTCCCCCCACGCGGTGGCCGAGCAGCTCATGGTGGCCCTGGCGCCCTCGGGGACCTCCTGCGAGGGCTCCACCGTCAGCGCCACCCCTGAGGAGGGACATGGAGGACTCAGGGGGCGCTCCTGGGGAAAAGTTCCCTTCCCAACGCCACAAACCCGGGGATTTTTTTTTTTTTTTATTTGGGGGACGCCTCACCTGGCACTTCCAGCCGCAGGGACGCGGAGGCCGAGCCGCGGCTGTTGTTGGCCGAGCACAGGTAGAGCCCCTGGTCCCCGGGCTCCAGCCCCGCCATCCCCACCCGCAGCGACGTGGGGGTGGCCCGCACCTCGAAGCGGGGGTCCGAGCGGCCGCGGGTGGTGGCAAGGGGTGGGTGGCCCTGTCCCCTGCTGACGGCGATGTCGGGCGGGGGGACGGCGTCGGCCGAGCAGAGCAGCACCGCCTGCGTCCCGCCGCGGGTCTCCACCAGCGCCGCGAAGCTGGGCTCCCCCGGCGCATCTGCGGCGACAAAGGACACCGAGTGTCCCCGCCACCCCGGGTGACAGAGCGGAGGTCACCCCCGACAGAGGAAGGGGCTGCGCTGTCGCCGCGTGTCGCGGGGTGGCGACACACGCCGGGCAGCGAGGTCCCCGAGGGGGTGGCGGGTTGCTGGTGTCCCCTCCCGTCCCCTCCCCTCTCCACCCAGCAGTGTGGCTCCCCCCTACTCACAGAGCACGGTGAGGGCGGCGGGGGCGGCGCGGGGACCCCGGCCCGCCCGGCAGCCGTAGAGCCCCGCGTCCGAGCGGTGGCCGCGGAGCTCCAGCGTGGGCTCGGGTCCTTCCGTCACCCACCGCCCGTTCTTGAACCAGGTGTAGAGGGTCCCCGGCCGCGCGCCAGGGGCCTGGCAGGTCAGCGTCACCGCTGTCCCCTCCGGCACCTCGGCCGAGGGTCGCACCAGCACCTTGGCGGCTGCGGGGAGCGGAGGGTTGGCCGCGTTTTCCCTTCGGAGCCCCCGATTCCCTTCGGAGCCCACCCTTGGGTGTCCCCCAGCCTCCAAACTGGGGTTCGCTGGGTCCTGCGCCCCGGGAGTGTCCCCCTTGTCCCCCGTGTCCCCCTCCTCACCTCGCACGCGGAGCGTGAGGGACGCGTGGGTGACGCCGAGGGCGTTCCGCGCCTGGCACTCGTACTCGCCCTCATCCTCCTCGGAGGTTTCCCGGAATACCAGCCGCAGCGCGTTGGGAGAGGGGGACACTCGGATGCTCTGCCGGGGGCTGTCGCCTCCCCCGGGGGGGCTGGAGGCCAGCGGGTGTCCCCCCCGGAGCAGGGTGAGCTGGGCCGGGGGGTGGCTGTCCACGGCGCACAGCAGGATGGTGGCCGTGCCCTGGCTGCTCTCGGCGAAGGATTGCAGCCGCAGGTTCCTGGGGGGGTCTGCGGGACGGGAATGGGGTGGGGGGGAAA
This sequence comes from Delichon dasypus, assembly GCA_037837765.1. NCBI lineage: Eukaryota > Metazoa > Chordata > Aves > Passeriformes > Hirundinidae > Delichon > Delichon dasypus. The sequence goes on from JBBAXF010000006.1 coordinate 72,672,400, forward strand.
AAGGATGAGCTCAGGGAGTCCAGCTGTCCCACCCGGCACTGGCCAGGCCGCCGCTGAGCGTGTCCCCAAAGTGTCACATCCCACCGGTGGAGCTCCACCACTGCGCTTCCCAGGTGGAGAATTCCCAGTACCCAACCCAAACCTCGCCTGGCACAGCCTGAGGCCGTGTCCCCTTGTGCTGTCCCTGTCCTCGCTGTCCCCTCCTGCAGAGCCAGGGTCCCCCCTGATCCCTCTTTTCTCCAGGCTGAGCCCCTTTCCCAGCTCCCTCAGCCTCTCCTGGTGCTCCAACCCCTTCATGCCAGGGATTCCCCAAGCTCCAGTGCCTCCATCCCACATTCATCAGGAAGATTTATAAATTAACACCATCTTTTTCTCATAAAAAAGGAGGAGAAAAACCAAAAAAACCCACTCACGTTCTGACTCACAACAACTTTTTTCCCCTCCCTTTTTTTTTTTTTTTTTTTTTTCTTTTTAAAACAAAGTCTGGTTTTGATTTTCCCAATCAGGGATTAAAACCTCCCCCCAGTCCTAAATCCAGCTTTAATTCCTGAAAAACCAAGAAATTTTCCTGCTGGGTTTGGTGTGGAGCACAAGGAAACTTGGAGAAGGTTTTGGGGGTCTGGGATGTAAATCTTAGCTTAATTATCCCCTGAGATACATTTTTTGATCCCCCATAATTAATTAATCTCCCCCCCAAATTAAGCCAGGCCTTACTGCCCCATCTCTCCAGCCGAGAGGTGACACAGAGTGACACCGAGTGACACCGAGTGACACGACGCTGCCCTTGGGGACTCACAGAGGACGTTGAGGGTGGCAGGGGTGGCACTGTGGTTGCGGGCCGGGGTCCGTACGGAGCACTGGTAGGAGCCGGCGTCGGAGGCGGCGATGCCAGGGAAGGTGAGATTTTGGGAAGAGCCGGTGCCCAGCCACACCTGGTTCCGGTACCAGGTGTAGCTCAGCACGTCCTGGTCCCCTCCTGCCACCGCGCAGGTGAGGGTGGCAGTGTCCCCTTCCCGCACGTCCGGGGACGGCCAGATCCAGACCCGGGCGGCTGCACGGGAAGGGAGGAAAAAGTGGTGATCCCAGGCTTTCCGGGGATGGGAATGGGGGAAAATCGTGGGAATGGTTCATCGAGTCCAGCTGTTCCCCCAGCACTGCCCAGGCCACCTCTGAGCGCATCCCCAAGCGTCACATCCCAAGGGTGGGAAAAGTCAGGGAGTTGCGGGATAGTGGGAAGCGGGAATGGCCACCACGGCCCACAGGTGACACCATTCCCGTGGTGTTCCCCAGGATTTGTTTGGGATGCTCCATCCCTGGAAGTGTCCAAGGCGAGGCTGGACGAGGCTTGGAGCAGCCTGGGATAGTGGAAGTTGTCATGGCAGGGTAGGATTGACGGGATTTAAGGTGTCTCCCAACCCAAACCATTCCACGATTCCATGATTCCATGGTTCCATGATTCCATGATTCCCGGGGTGATGGCAGCAGGGCGGTGCCATGGATGGACACAGCAAGCCAGCCCTTGGAATCACGTCCAAGTGGAGCCGTGTCCCTTTGCCACTTGCCCGGGACACCTGCAGCTCTCTGGGAATACCTCCAGCCCCATAAACATGGATTTTCCCCAGTTTTTTCCCCGTTTTCATCCTGTACATCCTATTCCAGCTGCTCTCCATGCTCCCTTCCCCTTTGTCATCCTCTCCCATTCCTTCAGTTCATCACCATAACCACAATCCCATCAATCCACCTGCTGCCTGCAGCTCCATCCCCTTCCCACCATGTTCCTCTTCCCATCCCCATCTCCATCTCCATTCCCATTCCCATTCCCATTCTCATTCCCATTCCCATTCCCATTCCCATTCCCATCCCATCCCATCCCATCCCATCCCATCCATCCCATCCCACCCCCATTCCCATCCCATCCCATCCCATCCCACCCCCATTCCCATCCCATCCTATCCCATCCCATCCCATCCCATCCCATCCCATCCCATCCCATCCCATCCCATCCCATCCCATCCCATCCCATCCCATCCCCATCCCCATCCCCATCCCTATTCCCATCCCCATCCCCATCCCATCCCATCCCACCCCCATTCCCATCCCATCCCATCCCATCCCATCCCATCCCATCCCATCCCATCCCACCCCCATTCCCATCCCATCCTATCCCATCCCATCCCATCCCATCCCATCCCATCCCATCCCATCCCATCCCATCCCATCCCATCCCATCCCATCCCATCCCATCCCATCCCATCCCATCCCATTCCCATCCCATCCCATCCCACCCCATCCCATCCCCATTCCCAATCCCATCCCATCCCATCCCCATTCCCAGTGACTCACCACCTCCGGAGAAGTTCCCGGCGGCGCTGGCGTTGCCGTGGGCGTTGGTGGCCACGCACCGGTACTCGCCCTGGTCCTGCAGCTGCACCGGGTGGACACGGACACGCAGCGCGTTGGTGGCCGAGGTGACGCTGAGCCGTGGCCGGGGCACAGGCGGTGACGGCGCCGTGGAGGCCACCAGGGCCCCGTCCTTGAAGAGGGACAGCTGTGCCGGCGGGGAGCTGTCCACGGAGCACTCCAGGATCCCGCTCCGTCCCGAGGGAGGCTCCAGGAAGGTGCTGAGCACCGGCGTGCGTGGGGGGTCTGTCCGGGAAGGGAGGGGAGAGGGGATGCAGCCAGAGAGCCCCGGGAGCCAGCGAGGTGCCAGCGTCAGGAGAGGTGCCGTCCCATCGGTGTCATCCCGGTGGTGCCGTCCCATCGGTGCCATCCCACTGGTGCTCTCCCATTGAGAACATTCCAGTGGCACCATTCCATCGGTGCCATCCCACTGGTGCCCTCCCATTGAGAACATTCCAGTGGTGCCACCCCATTGGTGCCATTCCGGTGGCACCATCCCATCGGCACCATCCCATCGGCACCATTCCAGTGGTACCATCCCATCGGTGCCATTCCCATTGGCATAATTTCACTGGTACCATTCCAGTGGCATCATTCCAGTGGTCCCATCCCATGCATCCCATTCCAGTGATCCCATCCCATCCCATCCCATCCCATCCCATCCCATCCCATGGTTCCCATCCCATGGTTCCCATCCTACGGATCCCAACCCATCCCATCCCATGGATCCCATGGATCCCATCCCATGGATTCCATCCCATCCCATCCCGTGGATCCCATCCCATGGATCCCATCCTGTGGATCCCATCCCGTGGATCCCATCCCATCCCGTGGATCCCATCCCATCCCATCCCATCCCATCCCGTGGATCCCATCCCATCCCGTGGATCCCATCCCATCCCATCCCATCCCGTGGATCCCATCCCATCCCATCCCATCCCATCCCATCCCATCCCATCCCATGGTTCCCATCCCATGGTTCCCATCCTACGGATCCCAACCCATCCCATCCTATGGATCCCATGGATCCCATGGATCCCATGGATTCCATCCCGTGGATCCCATCCCATGGATTCCATCCCATCCCATCCCGTGGATCCCATCCTGTGGATCCCGTCCCATCCCATCCTATCCCATCCCATCCCATCCCATCCCATGGTTCCCATCCCATGGTTCCCATCCTACGGATCCCAACCCATCCCATCCTATGGATCCCATGGATCCCATGGATCCCATGGATTCCATCCCGTGGATCCCATCCCATGGATTCCATCCCATCCCATCCCGTGGATCCCATCCCGTGGATCCCATCCCATCCCATCCTATCCCATCCCATCCCATCCCATCCCATCCCATGGTTCCCATCCCATGGTTCCCATCCTACGGATCCCAACCCATCCCATCCTATGGATCCCATGGATCCCATGGATCCCATGGATTCCATCCCGTGGATCCCATCTCATGGATTCCATCCCATCCCATCCCGTGGATCCCATCCCGTGGATCCCATCCCATCCCATCCCATCCCATCCCATCCTATCCCATCCTATCCCATCCCATCCCATCCCATCCCATCCCATCCCATCCCATCCCGTCCCGTCCCGTCCCGTCCCGTCCCGTCCCGTCCCATCCCATCCCATCCCATCCCATCCCATCCCATCCCATCCCGTCCCGTCCCATCCCATCCCACGGTTCTCATCCCACGGATCCCATCCCACAGATCCCATCCCGTCCCGTCCCCGCTCACAGCAGACACGCAGGGTGACAGCGGGTGACGCGCTGCTCCCCGCGGGGCCCCGGGCCCGGCAGTGGTAGAGGCCGGTGGCGGCGCTGGTGACACGGGACAGCGCCAGGACATTGTCCGGACCCTCCCGGAGCCACTGGCTGTCCTTGTACCAGGAGTAGACAGTGTCACCCCGTGGCTCTCCGGCCACCTGGCACGTCAGGGACACGTTGTCACTTTCCAGCACCTCCGAGGACGGCGAGATCAGGACTCGGGTGGCTGGAGCAGGGACAGTGCCACCTCAGAGGGGACGGGGCAGAGCTGGCCACTGCCGGTGTCCCCTCGTCACTTCCATAACTGGTGGGGTGCCATATTCCCACTCTGCCCCAGGATTTGGGATGGCTTCCATGTGGTTTTGGTGCTCCCTGTCCCCTTGGAGTGTCCCCAACTCCTCCGGGAGATGCGCGGGGCTGAGGTGTTGGAATATGGGCAGGGGGTGGCAATGGGGGGGAACCTGGTGACACGGGGAGGGATCTGGTGGCACTGGGAGGGATCTGGTGGCACTGGGATTCCAGACACGTGGTCATTCCAATGGGATAGGCCACTGGAATCCCTGGGTGGGACCTGGTGGCACTGGAAGGAATCTGGTGGCACTGGGAGCACAGACACGTGGTCATTCCAATGGGATAGGCCACTGGAATCCCTGGGTGGGACCTGGTGGCACTGGAAGGAATCTGGTGGCACTGGGAGCAGACACACTTGGTCATTCCCATGGGATGGGTTGCTCCAATCCCTGGGAGGGATCTGGTGGCACTTGGAGGAATTTGGTGACACTGGGATTGCAGACACGTGGTCATTCCCATGGGATAGGCCGTTGTGGTCCCCGGGTGGGATCTGGTGGCACTGGGAGGAATCTGGTGGCACTTGGAGGAATTCGGTGACACTGGGATTGCAGACACGTGGTCATTCCAATGGGATGGGCCACTGGAATCCCTGGGTGGGACCGGGTGGCACTGGGAGCACAGACACATGGTCATCCCCATGGGATGGGCTACTCCAATCCCTGGGAGGGATCTGGTGGCACTTGGAGGAATTTGGTGACACTGGAATTGCAGAGACGTGATCATTCCCATGGGATGGGTCACTCCAGTTCCTCGGAGGGACCTGGTGGCACTTGGAGGAATCTGGTGGCACTGGGAGCAGACACACTTGGTCATTCCCATGGGATGGGCCGTTGTGGTCCTTGGGTGGGATCTGGTGGCATTGGAAGGACCTGGTGGCACTGGGAGGGATCTGGTGGCACTGGGAGCAGACACACTTGGTCATCCCCATGGGATGGGTTGCTCCAATCCCTGGGTGGGATCTGGTGGCACTGGGAAGGATCTGGTGGCACTTGGAGGAATTTGGTGACACTGGGATTGCAGACACGTGGTCATTCCTGTGGGATGGGCTGCTCCAATCCCGGGTGGGATCTGGTGGCACTGGAAGGATCTGGTGGCACTGGGAGCACAGACACATGGTCATTCCCATGAGATGGGCCGTTGTGGTCCCTGGGTGGGATCTGGGTGCACTGGAAGGATCTGGTGGCACTTGGAGCACAGACACGTGGTCATTCCCGTGGGATGGGCTGCTCCAATCCTTGGGAGGGTTCTGGTGGCACTGGGAGGAATTTGGTGACACTGGAATTGCAGAGACGTGATCATTCCCATGGGATGGGTCACTCCAGTTCCTCGGAGGGACCTGGTGGCACTTGGAGGAATCTGGTGGCACTGGGAGCAGACACACTTGGTCATTCCCATGGATGGGTTGCTCCAATCCCTGGCGGGACCTGGTGGCACTGGGAGGGATCTGGTGGCACTTGGAGGAATTTGGTGACACTGGAATTGCAGAGACGGGATCATCCCATGGGATGGGCTGCTCCAATCCCTGGGTGGGATCTGGTGACACTGGGAGCACAGACACATGGTCATTCCCGTGGGATGGGCTGCTCCAATCCCTGGGTGGGACCTGGTGGCACTGGGAAGAATTTGGTGGCACTGGGAGCACAGACACATGGTCATTCCCATGGGATGGACCCTTCCGGTGCCTGGCTGGGACCTGGTGGCACTGGGAGGAATCTGATGGCACTGGAAGCAGAGACATGTGGTCATTCCCATGGATGGGCCACTCCAATCCCTGGGTGTGACCTGGTGGCACGGGGAAGGATCTGGTGGCAATGGGAGGAATCTGGTGGCACTGGGAGCAGACACACTTGGTCATTCCCATGGGATGGGCCACTCCAGTCCCTGGGTAGGACCTGGTGGCACTTGGAGGAATCTGTGGCACTGGGAGCACAGACCCATGGTCATTCCCATGGGATGGGTTGCTCCAATCCCTGGGTGGGATCTGTTGCACTGGGAGGGATCTGGTGGCACTTGGAGGAATTTGGTGACACTGGGATTGCAGACACGTGGTCATTCCAATGGGATGGGCTGCTCCAGTCACTGGGTGGGACCTGGTGGCACTGGGAAGAATTTGGTGCACTGGGAGCACAGACACATGGTCATTCCCATGGGATGGACCCTTCTGGTGCCTGGGTGGGACCTGGTGGCACTGGGAGGAATCTGGTGGCACTGGAAGCAGAGACATGTGGTCATTCCCATAGGATGGGCCGCTCCAATCCCTGGGTGGGATCTGGTGGCACTGGGAGGAATTTGGTGACACTGGGAGCACAGACACGTGGTCATTCCCATGGGATGGGCCGTTGTGGTCCTTGGGTGGGATCTGTTGGCACTGGGAGGAATCTGGTGGCACCGGGAACACAGAATGTGGTCATTCCCGTGGGATGGGCCACTCCAATCCCTGGGTGTGACCTGGTGGCACGGGGAAGGACCTGGTGGCACTGGGAAGAATTTGGTGGCACTGGAGCACAGACACATGGTCATTCCATGGGATGGGCCGTTGTGGTCCTGGGTGGGATCTGGTGGCACTTGGAGGAATCTGGTGGCACTGGGAGCACAGACACGTGGTCATTCCATGGGATGGGCCACTCCAGTCTCTGGGTGTGGTCTGGTGGCACTGGGAGGGACCTGGTGGCACTTGGAGGAATCTGGTGGCACCGGGAGCAGACACGTGGTCATTCCCATGGGATGGGCTGCTCCAATCCCTGGGTGGGACCTGGTGGCACTGGGAGGGATCTGGTGGCACTTGGAGGAATTTGGTGACACTGGGATTGCAGACACGTGGTCATTCCAATGGGATGGGCCACTGGAATCCCTGGGTGGGACCGGGTGGCACTGGGAGCACAAACACATGGTCATTCCCATGGGATGGGCTGCTCCAATCCCTGGGTGGGATCTGGTGGCACTGGAAGGAATCTGGTGGCACTGGGAGCAAACACATGGTCATTCCCATGGGATGTGCTGCTCCAATCCCTTGGTGGGATCTGGTGGCACTGGAAGGAATCTGGTGGCACCGGGAGCAGACACGTGGTCATTCCCATGGGATGGGCTACTCCAATCCCTGGGAGGGATCTGGTGGCACTTGGAGGAATCTGGTGGCACTAGGAGCAGAGACACGTGGTCATTCCCGTGGGATGGGCTGCTCCAATCCCTGGGAGGGATCTGGTGGCACTTGGAGGAATTTGGTGGCACTGGGATTGCAGAGACGTGATCATTCCCATGGGATGGGTCACTCCAGTTCCTCGGAGGGATCTGGTGGCACTGGAAGGAATCTGGTGGCACTGGGAGCAGACACACTTGGTCATTCCCATGGGATGGGCTGCTCCAATCCCTGGGTGGGATCTGGTGGCACTGGGAGGGACCTGGTGGCACTGGGAGGAATTTGGTGACACTGGAATTGCAGAGACGGGATCATCCCCATGGGATGGGCTGCTCCAGTCACTGGGTGGGACCGGGTGGCACTGGGAGCACAGACACATGGTCATTCCCATGGGATGGGCTGCTCCAATCCCTGGGTGGGACCTGGTGGCACTGGGAAGAATTTGGTGGCACTGGGAGCACAGACACATGGTCATTCCCATGGGATGGACCCTTCCGGTGCCTGGGTGGGACCTGGTGGCACTGGGAGGAATCTGGTGGCACTGGGAGCAGACACACATGGTTGTTCCCACAGGATGGGCTTCTCCGGTCCCTGGGAGGGCCCTGGTGGCAGGTGGAGGAAACTGGTGGTACTGGGAGCAGACACACATGGTCATTCCCATGGGATAGGTTGCTCTGGTCCCTGGGTGTGATCTGGTGGCACTGGGAGCACGCACAGGGCCATTCCCATGGGATGGACCCTTCTGATGCCTGGGACTGATCTGGTGGCACTGTGAGGGACCTGGTGGCGCCGTGAGGGACCTGGCGGCACTGGGACCACACGCACGTGGTCATTCCCGCGGGATGAACCGCTCCGCTCCCCGAATCCCGGGCTGCCCACCTTGCACGCGCAGGTACAGCCGTCGCTCCGCGGAGCCGTGCGCGTTGGTGGCCCTGCACCGGTAGCTGCCATCGTCTGCCGGCGTCACCTCCCGGATCTCCACCCGCAGCGAGTTGGGGACAGCGGAGACGCTGACCCGCGGGCTGCTCCCGCCGGCGCCGGTGGCCACCAGCTCCTGGTCCCGGAGCAGGGCCAGCTGGGCCGGGGGGTTGCTGGCCACGGAGCACTGGAAGACGGCCAGGGAGCCGCGCTCGGCCTCCAGGAAAGCCGTCAGGAGAAGGTCCCGAGGGGGATCTGTGACGGGGAAATGGGATGAGAAGATGGGAATGCCATTGGGAGAGGGGTCCTGGGGAGAGGTCAGTGCTCTGGGGTTCTGGGAGGGGATGGGATGGGAGGGAAAGGGGAAAAGGGAAAGGAAAAAAGGGAAAGGGAAAGGGAAAGGGAAAGGGAAAGGGAAAGGGAAAGGGAAAGGGAAAGGGGAAAGGGAAAAGGGAAAAGAGAAAGGGAAAATGGGAAAAGGGAAAAGGGAAAGGGAAAATGGGAAAAGGAAGGGGAAAGGGGAAAGGGTAAGGGGAAAGGTAAAGGGAAAAGAGAAAGGGGAAATGGGAAAAGGGAAAAGGAAAGGGAAAGGGAAAATGGGAAAGGGAAAAGGGAAAAGGGAAAGGGAAAATGGGAAAGGAAGGGGAAAGGGGAAAGGGAAAGGGGAAAAGGCAAATGGGAAAGGGAAAGGGAAAGGGAAAGGGAAAGGGAAAATGGGAAAGGGAAAGGGAAAGGGAAAGGGAAAGGGAAAGGGAAAGGGAAAGGGAAAGGGGAAAGGGAAAAGGGAAAAGGGAAAATGGGAAAAGGGAAAAGGGAAAGGGAAAAGGGAAAGGGAAAGGGAAAGGAAAGGGAAAGGGAAAGGGAAAGGGAAAGGGAAAGGGGAAAGGTAAAGGGAAAAGGGAAAGGGGAAATGGAAAAGGGAAAAGGGAAAGGGAAAAGGGAAAGGGGAAAGGGAAAAGGGAAAGGGAAAGGGAAAGGGAAAGGGAAAGGGAAAGGGAAAGGGAAAGGGGAAAGGGGAAAGGGAAAAGGGAAAGGGAAAAGGGAAAAGGGAAAGGGGAAAGGAAAAGGGAAAGGGAAAGGGAAGGGGAAAGGGAAAGGGAAAATGGGAAAAGGGAAAAGGGAAAGGGAAAGGGAAAATGGGAAAAGGGAAAGGGAAAATGGGAAAAGGAAGGGGAAAGGGGAAAGGGGAAAGGGGAAAGGAAAGGGAAAGGGAAAGGGAAAAGGAAAAAGGGAAAAGGGAAAAGGGAAAAGGGAAAGGAAAGGGAAAATGGGAAAAGGGAAAAGGGAAAAGGGAAAGGGAAAATGGGAAAAGGAAGGGAAAGGGGAAAGGGAAAGGGGAAAAGAGAAATGGGAAAGGGAAAGGGAAAGGGAAAGGGAAAGGGAAAGGGAAAGGGAAAGGGGAAGGGGGAAAGGGGAAGGGAAAGGAGAAGGGAAAGGGAAAGGGAAAGGGGAAAGGGAAAGGGAAAGGGGAAGCGGAAAGGGAAAGGGAAAGGGAAGGGAAAGGGAAAGGGAAAGGGAAAGAGAAAGAGAAAGGGGAAAGGGAAAGGGAAAGGGGAAAGGGAAAGGGGAAGGGGAAAGGGAAAGGGAAGGGAAAAGGGGAAAGGGAAAAGGGAAAGGGAAAATGGAAAAGGGAAGGGAAATGAGAAAGGGAAGGGGAAAGGGATAAGGGAAAGGGGAAGGAAAGGAAAGGGAAATGGGAAAAGGGGAAAGGGAAAGGGAAAGGGAAGGGAAAGGGAAGGGAAGGAAAGGGGAAGGGGAAGGGGAAAGGGAAAATGAGAAAAGGGGAAAGGGAAAGGGAAAATGGGAAAATGGGAAAGGGAAAATGGGAAAATGGGAAAGGTACGCACACAGCACATCCAGGAGGACGTCGGGAGAGCTCCGGCTGCCGCCCGCGGTGCTGCCTGGCACCGGTAGAGCCCGGTGTCGCTGCTGGCCACCGGCCGCAGCAGCAGCGAGGTGGCCGAGCCCGCGGTGACCTGCTGCCCGTTGTGGTACCAGGTGACGTTGGGGACAGCGGCGGAGACACTGCTCAGGTGACAGGTGAGGGTGGCGTTGTCACCCTCCAGCACGCGGCGGGATGGGGACACGGTGACATTGGCGGCTGCGGGCAGAAGGAAACGGGCTCTGGTGGGGTGACAACGCCCCAAAGCCACCACAGGACAGCGTCACTTGACCCCAGGGGGAAAATTCCAGTGTTCCAGAGTGCCACGGAGGGGACAGCTCTGAGCCAGGAGTGCCACCAGCTCCAGGATGTCCCTTGGCCACGTTTTGCTCAGTGCCCCTGTCACACGCAGCCAGGGAATCCCCACCAGGGGCTGGAAGGTCATGGAGGAGCCACCACATCTGGATTTCATGGACATGTGGCACTTCCATGTGGAATTTCCATGTGGAATTTCCATGTGACATTCCATGTGACATTTCCATGTGGCACTTCCATGCGACATTTCCATGCGACATTTCCATGTGGAATTTCCATGTGGCACTTCCATGTGACATTTCCATGCGACATTTCCATGTGGCACTTCATGCGACATTTCCATGTGACATTTCCATGTGACATCTCAAGTGACATTTCCATGTGACATTTCCATGCGACATTTCCATGTGACATTTCCATGCGCCATTTCCATGCGGCATTTCCATGTGACATTTCCATGTGACATCTCCATGTGACATTTCCATGTGGAATTTCCATGTGACATTTCCATGCGGCACTTCCATGCGACATTTCTATGCGACATTTTCATGTGACATTTCCATGTAGAATTTCCATGTGACATTTCCATGCGACATTTCCATGTGACATTTCCATGTGACATTTCCATGTGACATTCCATGTGGCACTTCCATGCGACATTTCCATGTGACATTTCCATGTGACATTTCCATGTGACATCTCCATGTGACATCTCCATGCAACATTTCCATGCGACATTTCCATGTGACATTTCCATGTGGAATTTCCATGTGGCATCTCCATGTGGCACTTCCATGTGACATTTCCATGTGACATTTCCATGCGGCACTTCCATGCGACATTTCCATGCGACATTTCATGTGGCACTTCCATGCGACATTTCCATGTGACATTTCCATGTGACATTCCATGTGACATTTCCATGCGACATTTCCATGTGGAATTTCCATGTGGCACTTCCATGCGACATTTCCATGCGACATTTCCATGTGGCACTTCCATGAGACATTTCCATGTGACATTTCCATGCGACATTTCCATGTGGCACTTCCATGTGGCACTTCCATGCGACATTTCCATGTGGCACTTCCATGTGGCACTTCCATGTGGCACTTCCATGTGGCACTTCCATGTGGCACTTCCATGTGACATTTCCATGTGACATCTCCATGTGACATTTCCATGCGACATTTCCATGTGGCACTTCCATGTGACATTTCCATGTGGCATTTCCATGCGACATCTCCATGCGACATTTCCATGTGACATTTCCATGTGACATTTCCATGCGACATTTCCATGTGACATTTCCATGTGACATTTCTATGTGACATTTCCATGCGACATTTCCATGTGGCACTTCCATGTGGCACTTCCATGCGACATTTCCATGTGGCACTTCCATGTGGCACTTCCATGTGGCACTTCCATGTGGCACTTCCATGTGGCACTTCCATGTGACATTTCCATGTGACATCTCATGTGACATTTCCATGCGACATTTCCATGTGGCACTTCCATGTGACATTTCCATGTGGCATTTCCATGCGACATCTCCATGCGACATTTCCATGTGACATTTCCATGTGACATTTCCATGCGACATTTCCATGTGACATTTCCATGTGACATTTCTATGTGACATTTCCATGCGACATTTCCATGTGGCACTTCCATGCGACATTTCCATGCGACATTCCATGTGGCACTTCCATGCGACATTTCCATGCGACATTTCCATGTGACATTTCCATGTGACATTTCCATGCGACATTTCCATGCGACATTTCCATGTGGCACTTCCATGCGACATTTCCATGCGACATTTCCATGTGACATTTCCATGTGACATTTCCATGCGACATTTCCATGCGACATTTCCATGTGACATTTCCATGTGGCATTTCCATGTGACATTCCATGTGACATTCCATGTGGCACTTCCGTGTGACATTCCATGCGACATTTCCATGTGGCACTTCCATGCGACATTTCCATGCGACATTTCCATGTGACATTTCCATGTGGCATTTCATGCGACATTTCTGCTCTTCCTGCCTCCCATCTCCTGAGCTTGCCTCCTTCCCCAGCATTCCCTTCCCATACTCCCTTCTCCCAGAGCATCCCCAGATGCCACAACCCTGTCTCCTGTCCCCCGTCCCCTGTCCCCTGTCCCGCGTCCCCTGTCCCCTGTCCCCTGTCCCCTGTCCCCCGTCCCCCGTCCCCTGTCCCCCGTCCCCACTCACTGTCAGCCTTGAAATCCACAGTGGCGCTGGCGCTTCCTTGGGAATTCCCAGCCTGGCACGTGTAAACCCCCTCGTCCTCCACCGCCACATCCCGGATTTCCACCTTCAGGCTGTTGTAGGACCTGCTGGCCTGGACCCTGGGGCTGGTGGCCTGGGGACAGCCCCGTGTGCAGGCGATGACATCGTCCCCTCTCCGGAGGGTGAGGCTGGACTCGGGATCGCTCTCTACGGAGCACTGGATGATGCCCAGGCGCCCGCCCTGGCTCTGCAGGAAAGAGCTCAGCACCGGCTGCCTCGGAGGGTCTGCGGGGGAAAACCGGATCCGTGAGGTCGGGAAAACTCCCCAGAATCCAAGGGATGGATGCTTCCAGCCCCGCCTGATCATCCAGGCTGGGTGGGGTTTGGGATAATCTGGGAGGGTGGGAGGTGTCCCTGCCAAGGGGAGAGGGGTTGGAATGCGAAGGGCTTCGAGGTCCCTCCCAACCCAAAACAGGGACAAAACACCGTTGGATCCATCGGGAAAACCTTCAGAATCCAAGGGATTGATGCTTCCAGTGCTGCCTGAGAAACTCTTGGAAGTCCTGGTCTCATGGGAGGTGTCCCCTGCCCACAGCAGAGGGGTCGGAATGGGATTTGGGGCCCTCCCAGCCTGTCCACGGTTCTGTGACCATTTCTTGTTCTTGGAATCCTTGGGAAGGCGGGAATTCCCCAAATTCCTCCTCCCCAAACTCCCAGATTTACCCGCCCAAGGGGATTTTTCACACTTTCCCCCCGTTCCCCGCCCAAGAGCTCCGTGTCCGGTGGGGCTGGGGGAAACCCCAGGGTGGGAGCACCCCCAGCTCCGCCCGGAATTCCCTCAGGACACTCACGGAACACTCGGAGCGGGACGGCCTCCGACGCGTCGCTGCCGTTCCTGCTCCGCACCTGGCACTGGAAGGCGCCGGCGTCGTCCCCGCGGACGGACGGGAATTCCAGGGTCGGGGACGAGCTCTCCTGGAGCCTCCGGCCGTTCCTGTACCAGGTGTAGAGCGGCTTCCGCGCCGCGTCCCCTGTCCCCACGCAGGTCAGGGTGACCGCCGTCCCCTCCGTCACCTCTGCCGAGGGCTGGATCAGGAGCCCTGCAGCTGCGGGAGGGGTGGGATATCAGGGAAGGAGGGAAATCCTTCCCATGGATCCATCCCTGTTGGGTTCCCTGGCCAGAGCCCGTGGGCTCTGTGGGTGGTGACATTCCCTGGGGACGCTGCAAAGGAAAACTGGGCCTTTCCTGACCCTTTCCTGACCCTTTCCCACTTTTTCCGAGTGCCGGGTTTATCCGGGTGACTTTTTCCCAGGACAGACTCTGTCCGCTCTTCCTGGTCCAGCTTCCAGTCCCCAAATCCAGGTTTGGTTTCTCTGGAATCAGGCCTTGAGGCCTCTTTTGGGGTTTTTTGGATGTTCCTCTCGGGCGTGGGTTTGGGGGGTTTTTATTCCGCTGTCTCTCTCACCCCAAATTATCCAGACTCGGGGATCAGGCGACAGCGACCGGTGGGGACGGATGGGGCGGAAAATTTTGGATAAATTTACTGATTTCTGCCATTTCAGGGAATCAAAACCCCTCCAGCTCCAAAGGCAGCTCTGACCCCGCTGAGGAGGGAGGGGGCACCACACAGCCCCCAGGTCACTGATGTCCCCCAGTGCCACCACAGTTGTCCCCACAATTTTGGGGGCTCCTCCTCACCCCAAGCCCAGGGAGCAGCCGCGTCGCCCCGGGACTCACCGCGGGTGACCAGGGCTTTGGCGGAGCTGGCGTTGCCGTGGACGTTGCTGGCGGTGCAGCCGTACTTCCCGCTATCCCGGGGTCCCGCGTCCCGGATTTCCAGCCGCAGGGAATTGCGGGAGGCGGTGACACCCAGGCGCCGGAGCAGGGCCGCCTCCGCCCCGCTGGCGGCCAGCACGGTGCCGTCGCGGTCGATGGCCAGGCTGGCCGGAGGGTGGCTGTCCACCGTGCAGAGGACAACGACCAGCCGCCCACCCTGGGTCTCCTGGAAGAGCGTGAGCGTGGGGATTCGCGGAGGATCTGTGGGATGCGAGAGGATGCTGAGGTCGGGATGTGTTGGAGTCCAGGGAATTCCTTTGGCTGCCCTGGAGGGTCAGGGACCTGGGGAGGAGGGTCTGGGACCCTGGCACAGAGCTCTGAGGGACACTGGCTTTGATCCCAGTCCATGGGAAAAACTTCCTGCACTGAGAGAAGGTTTACAGGCCGCAAGAATGTGAAAAATAGTAGTTTAGATTATCACAGAGTGAGAAAATAATAGTTTTAGGTTCCTAGCATTGAAGTGAATGGGGACAAGATGGAGAATCTGGGGCGTTGTCTCCTCCTTCTCCTTCTCCTTCTCCTTCTCCTTCTCCTTCTCCTTCTCCTTCTCCTTCTCCTTCTCCTTCTCCTTCTCCTTCTCCTTCTCCTTCTCCTTCTCCTTCTCCTTCTCCTTCTCCTTCTCCTTCTCCTTCTCCTTCTCCTTCTCCTTCTCCTTCTCCTTCTCCTTCTCCTTCCCTCACTCCATTTCTGCAGTGACGTTGGCACAAAGTAGTTAGTGAGGATTGGGTCAGAGTAAAGATGACCTTTTTAGTAATAGAGATAGACATTGGTAAGAAATAGTAAATAAGAAATACGTAGTAATTAGTATAAAAGATAAGGACAGCCCAGCTCGGGGGGAGACGTGAGGAATCCACGCAGCTGCCAACATCTTGTCGGACTCCGAGAAAATTGTAAGATAAGAAACAATAAACGAAGTGTGCAACATTGAAAGATCTAAACCTGAGAACTCCGTCTTTTCCTTCAGCTTGGCTTGGAGCTGTGCAGAGGAAGCAAGGACCCTGAAACCACCTTAATGATGGGGAAAGCCCCCGTCAGTCGGGGTGTGTTGGAGTCCAGGGAATTCCTTTGGCTGCCCTGGAGGGTCAGGGACCTGGGCAGAGGGGTCTGGGACCCTGGCCCAGAGCCCAGAGGGACACTGGCTTTGATCCCAGTCCATGGGAAAAACTTCCTGCACTGCGGGAAGGATTGCAGGCCACAAGAGTGTGAAAGATGGGAGTTTAGCTCATCACAGGGTGAGAAAACAATAAATTTAGATTTCTAGCATTGAAGTGAATGGGGGCAAGATGGAGGATTTGGGGCGTTGCCGGGGGCTCCTTTTCAGGAGTTTAAATTCCCCGGCATTCAGGTGGTTTTAGAGTTCTGGCCCTCTGCAAAGCTCTGTGCCAAGCGGAGGAAAAGATGGAGTCTTCAAGGTTACATGCTTCTTTTATTAGTTCTTATCTTACAATTTTCTCAGTGTCCAAAAGATGTTTGCCGCGGCTCGGACATCTGGTGGCTCCTGACTCCTCTCCTCTCCTCTCCTCTCCTCTCCTCTCCTCTCCTCTCCTCTCCTCTCCTCTCCTCTCCTCTCCTCTCCTCTCCTCTCCTCTCCTCTCCTCTCCTCTCCTCTCCTCTCCTCTCCTCTCCTCTCCTCTCCTCTCCTCTCCTCTCCTCTCCTCTCCTCTCTCGTCTCTGGGCTGTCCTTATCTTTTATACTAATTGTTACGTATTCTTTATTTACTATTTATTACCAATGTCTATCACTATTACTAAAAAGGTCATCTTTACTCTGACCCAATCCTCACTGACTACTTTGTGCCAACGTCACTGCAGAAATGGAGTGAGGGAACAAGAAGGAAGAAGAAAGAGACAACGCCCCAAATTCTCCATCTTGCCCCATTCACTTCAATGCCAAAAATCCCAAACCCACTGTTTTTTCACCCTGTGATATACCAAACTACATTTTTCACACTCTTGTGGCCTGCAATGCTTCCTGCAGTGCAAGAAGCCTCTCCCAGGGACTGAAATCAAATCCAGTGTCTCTCTGAGCTCTGGGCTCTGGGCCGGGGTCCCAGACCCCCCTGCCCAGGTCTCTGACCCTCCAGGGCAACCAAAGGAATGCCCTGGACTCCAACAGGGCGTTGTCTCCTGCTTCTTCTTTCTTCTTCCCTCACTCCGTTTCCTGCAGCGACGTTGGCACAAAGCAGTTTAAGGAGATTGGGTCAGAGCAGAGATGACCCGTTTAGTGTAAGTGATAGGTATTGGCAAATAACGATAAATAAAGAACAGGTAACAATTAGTATAAAAGATAACGACAGCCCCATTCGGGAGGAGTCGGGGAGTCACCAGATGCCCGAGCAGCTGCACAGATCTCAGCTGGGCACTGAGAAATTTGTAAGATAAGAAACAATAAACGAAGCGCGCAGCCTTGAAAATTCAGAACCTGAAGACTCCGTCTCTCTCTCTCGCGTTTGGTTCAGAGCTTTGCAGAGGGCGAAAAGACTCTGAAACCACCTGAATCTCTGAGGAGAAACCCGAGAGGGATGTCCTCGTGGAAAGGAAAATCCCGGCGCGGTTTGGTGGGAGGGGACAGTAAATCCCAGCCGGTCCCGTGGGCAGGGACAGCTTCCACCATCCCAGGTGGCTCCAGGCCCCATCCAACCTCTGCTTGGGCACTTCCAGGGATGGGAAGCGTCCCCCTCACCCGACCCGGATGTCACAATCTGCTCGTCCCGTGCCTCACCGGGTCAGATTTACCCCAAAATTGTCACAACCGACGCGTGGCTGGGTTTATTTTTCCCCCCTCAGAACCTCCTGAGCTGTTCTCATCCCGCTGGGTCCTCCGTGAGAAACCTCCCCAGATCTCACGGAACGGAGAGGATCGGCAGGAGATGCTGCCACGGACACATCCCAAATCTCCCTTAGTGCCACCTCCACACCTGGCTCGTGGCCAAAATTTATTGCATTCCCATAAAATTCCCAACCAAGGTGGAGGGGGGGGCGCTCAGGGAGAGTCTTTGCCACGGATTTTTTTTGGGGGGGGGGGGATTTCCTGGATTTTTTGGGGGGTTTGCGGGGCCCCACGTGGCAGGAGCCGGCGGCACTCACACGTCACGCTGAGGCTGATGGCCGGGGCGGTGTCGCTGCCCTGGCTGTTGGTCACCTGGCAGGAGTAGTAGCCGGCGTCGGCGGCGGCCACGGCGGGGAAGAGGAGGGCGTGGGCCGGGCCCTCCTTGAGCCAGGCGCCGTTCTTGTGCCAGGTGTAGGTCAGCTCCTCGGGGTGCTCCTCCCGCCCGGGCACCTCGCAGGACAAGGTGGTGGCCGTCCCCTCCAGCACCTCGGCGGCGGGGCTGGCCGAGATCTGCGCGGCTGAGGGAGGAGGGACGCGTGTCACCCTGGTTCTTCCGAGTTTCTTTATTAGCCTTTTGATTTTCATAAATGGAGTCAGATCTTTTAGCTACCGTAGGATATTAGAGCGGTTTTCTACCTTTCCCACAGATGTAACACAAACAAATCCTTTGGTTTTCATTCTCTGTCCTTTGTTTGCGTATTTCTAACCTGAAAACAATTGTAACTGACAATTGGTCTGGCCACCGAGGCTGAGGAGTGGAAACCCCAAAATGCCAATCTTCTGCTGGACCCACAAATGTATAAAAAGTAAGAAAATAAACAGAGGGGGCTCTTCTTCTCTCGTCTTTCAGCTGTGAGCTGGGGTCGGAAGGAGCTCTGCCTTGCGAAATCTCGTCTGCCTGTGACTGCTTTGTGCGTCTCTGTGACAGATGCGGTCAGGATGGCTCCGGAGACGGGAAAACAGACCCCAAATCCCTCATTCCAGAGCCTGGGAGAAGATGGGGTGACAACAGAGCTTGGGGACAACAGAGTCTGGGTTTGTCACCAGCTGGGGACACCTGGCTTCAGAGCAAAGCCCCGGAGGCCAAAATCGTGGTGGGTGGGGAAGGGCCTTTCACGTTTTGGGGTGGCCCAGGGGGGTTTGGGGGCTCTGGGGGGAGATGGGCCCTGTGGGGTTCCAGCTCAGCCGGGGATTTGTCTTTGCTGCCGGGATCTGGTGGGAAGGGGAACGTCTTCCCTGTGGGGATGGGGAAGGGCTGGGCTGGAATTCCCAGATTTACTGTGGCTGCCCCTGGATCCCTGGAAGCGTCCAAGTCCAGGCTGGAATTCCCAGATTTGCTGTGGCTGCCCCTGGATCCCTGGAAGTGTCCAAGGCCAGGCTGGAATTCCCAGATTTACTGTAGCTATCCCTGGATCCCTGGAAGTGTCCAAGGCTGGGCTGGAATTCCCACATTTACTAGGGCTATCCCTGGATCCCTGGAAGTGTACAAGGCCAGGGTGGAATTCCAGATTTGCTGTGGCTATCCCTGGATCCCTGGAAGTGTCCAAGGCCAGGCTGGAATTCCCAGATTTGCTGTGGCTGCCCCTGGATCCCTGGAAGTGTCCAAGGCCAGGCTGGAATTCCCAGATTTACTGTAGCTATCCCTGGATCCCTGGAAGTGTCCAAGGCCAGGCTGGAATTCCCAGATTTACTGTGGCTATCCCTGGATCCCTGGAAGTGTCCAAGGCTGGGCTGGAATTCCCAGATTTACTGTAGCTATCCCTGGATCCCTGGAAGTGTCCAAGGCCAGGCTGGAATTCCCAGATTTACTGTGGCTATCCCTGGATCCCTGGAATTGTCCAAGGCTGGGCTGGAATTCCCAGATTTGCTGTGGCTATCCCTGGATCCCTGGAATTGTCCAAGGCTGGGCTGGAATTCCCAGATTTGCTGTGGCTGCCCCTGGATCCCTGGAAGTGTCCAAGGCCGGACTGGAATTCCCAGATTTGCTGTGGCTATCCCTGGATCCCTGGAATTGTCCAAGGCCAGGCTGGCATTCCCAGATTTGCTGTGGCTATCCCTGGATCCCTGGAATTGTCCAAGGCCGGGCTGGAATTCCCAGATTTGCTGTGGCTATCCCTGGATCCCTGGAAGTGTCCAAAGCTGGGCTGGAATTCCCAGATTTGCTGTGGCTGCCTCTGGATCCCTGAAATTATCCAAGGCCGGGCTGGAATTCCCAGATTTGCTGTGGCTATCCCTGGATCCCTGGAATTGTCCAAGGCTGGGCTGGAATTCCCAGATTTGCTGTGGCTATCCCTGGATCCCTGGAAGCATCCAAGGCCGGGCTGGAATTCCCAGATTTACTGTGGCTGCCCCTGGATCCCTGGAATTGTCCAAGGCCAGGCTGGAATTCCCAGATTTGCTGTGGCTATCCCTGGATCCCTGGAAGTGTCCAAGGCCAGGCTGGAATTACCAGATTTACTGTGGCTATCCCTGGATCCCTGGAAATGTCCAAGGCCGGGCTGGAATTCCCAGATTTACTGTGGCTATCCCTGGATCCCTGGCAACATCCAAGGCCAGGGTGGAATTCCCAGATTTACTGTGGCTATCCCTGGATCCCTGGCAACATCCAAGGCCAGGCTGGCATTCCCAGATTTGCTGTGGCTATCCCTGGATCCCTGGAAGTGTCCAAGGCCGGGCTGGAATTCCCAGATTTACTGTGGCTGCCCCTGGATCCCTGGAAGTGTCCAAGGCCAGGCTGGAATTCCCAGATTCGCTGTGGCTGCCCCTGGATCCCTGGAAGCATCCAAGGCCAGGCTGGATGGACTTGGATCCACCTGGGATTGCAGGAAGTGCCCACGGCAGGGCTGGGAATGATCCCTAAGTTCCCTTCCCACCATGGCTCTGGATCCCCTCAACCTCCCAACCCTTTCCCAGCTCCCTCTCCTCGCCTGGAAATCCCTCCCCGTTTCCAAGACAAGGGACACAGGCCTGGCACCAACGTGGCCACCGCCCTCCTCCCGCCATTCCCAACCGCCTCCGTGCCGATCCGTGCCACCCCAGCCCCGCCGGCACTCACAGAAGACGCGGAGGGTGACGGGCGGTGACACCCCGGTGCCCAGGGCGTTCTGGGCCTGGCACTGGTAGCTCCCGTGGTCCTCACGCCTCACGCCGCGCAGCGCCAGCTCCCGCCCGGTGCCCACGGCCTCCCCGTCCTTGTACCAGCGGTACCCCGAGACCGGCGGGTGGCTGCTGCCCACCCGGCAGCTCAGGGTCACCGCGTCGCCCACGCCGATGTTGCCCGAGGAAGGGCTCAGCGACACCCGGGTGTCCTTGGGGGCGTCTGCGGTGGGGACAGGGCGCCGTCACCAGCCTGGAAACGGGGAGCCGGGCGGCAGCTGGTGGCACCTAAGGGACAGCAGGTGGCCAGGGAGCGGGGGACGGAGGGAGAAGCGGGAGGAGAGCGCTGCAGGGAAGGAGGTGGGGTGGCAGAGCCCCCCGTTGTCCCCGTTGTCCCCACCCCACGTACGCCTGACCCGCAGCACCACCTCCGCGCCGGCCCTCTTGGATCCGTCGGAAACCTGGCAGAGCAGCTTCTTGGAATGGTCCTCCCAGGAGAAGGAGCTGGTCAGGTTCACCTGGCGGCCGACCCCGCCGGTGTCCAGCTGGACGCGGTCGGACACCTCGGACACCCGCGGGTCGTAGCCCTCCCAGTGCAGGGCGATGTCACCCGCGGGACAAACGTAGGGTGTGGAGCACTCCAAGGTGGCCTTCTGTCCCTCGGTCTGCTCCTGGCTGCCGGTGACACTGGGAGGCTCCAGATCCTCTGGGAAGCAGAGCAGAGGGGCAGGGTGACGGCACGGAGAGGGCAGGGAGGGAATTTTTTTTTTTTTTTTTTTTTTTTGGGAATGGGGAATTCGGGTGTTTTTTTTTACCCACCCGAAACGCTCAGGGCCACGTCCCGCGACGCCGACCAGCGGTCGCCGTTGACGATCTCGAAGCGGAACCTGTAGAGCCCGCTGTCCCCCGGTGTCACCCCCCGCAGCAGCAGGGTGCAATTCCGGGCCATGGGATCCCCCAGGAGCTGGGCGCGGCCCCCGAAACGGGGATCCACGTCCCGGGGCGTGACGGAGTGGAACACCAGCGTCCGCTGGCCCTCGTAGTCCTTGTACCAGATGGCCACGATGCCGTCGGCGGTGGCCACGTCGGCCGGGTAGCTGAAGGTGCAGGGGACAACCAGGCAGGACCCGCTGCTGGCCTTCAAGGACTCGGGGTAGGAGACGCCCCAGGAGCCGAGGGCTGTGCGGGGAAAATCGGGATCAGGGAGCCGCAGGACGCGTCGGGGACGCGTCGCCTCTGCTTGACACGGAAGGTGGGAGGAGAGGCGGGATTTGGGATAAACCCCCCTGAAAGGATGTTTTGGGGTGGAGAAGGGGGAGATAGCCGGGAAAAGCTGGATGTTTTGGGCCTAAATAACGAGGAAAAAGGGGAAAGGGACTTTCTGGCCGCCTGAATTTGTTTCCTCACCCCCTTTCCTCACGCTGGCTCCTTGTCCTTGCTGCCATGGCCTGGCTGTCCCCTTGTCACCCCCTCCCTGCCCGCAAATCCCCCCTGGAAAATCTGCTGGTCCAGGAGCAGCCTTGGGATCCCCCAAATTCCTGCCTGGCTCCTACTCCCACCCACGCCGGGGCCGATCCCAGCCTCCAGACCCGCAGGGGACAATCCCGAGGGTGTCACCGTCCCCGTACCTGGCGGGATGAGGCTGGCCAGGAGCACCAGGCAGCGGGGCAGGCGCATGGTGGCACCGCCGGGGGACACGGGGGACACGGGGGACACGGGGGACACGGAGTCACGCTGGCACAGGGGACCCTGGGGACAAGAGGAGGGGCCTGAGGAGTTGGGAATGGGTGGGGTGGACCCCTGTGGGGTAAATCCCGCTGGAAGCACCGCTGGAATAGGAGCAGCGCCCGACAGAGGGGGGAAAACAAAATGGGAGGGAAGGGAAAAGGGGAAAGGGGAAAAGGGGAAAAGGGAAAGGGGAAAGGGAAAAGGGGAAAAGGGAAAGGGAAGGGGAAAGGGAAAAGGGAAAAGGGAAAGGGGAAAGGGAAAAGGGGAAAGGGAAAAGGGAAAAGGGAAAAGGGGAAAGGGAAAAGGGGAAAGGGGAAAGGGGAAAGGGGAAAGGGGAATGGGAAAAGGGGAAAGGGGAAAAGGGAAAGGGGAAAGGGGAAAAGGGGAAAAGGGAAAGGGGAAAGGGAAAAGGGGAAAAGGGAAAGGGAAGGGGAAAGGGAAAAGGGAAAAGGGAAAGGGGAAAGGGAAAAGGGAAAAGGGAAAAGGGAAAATGGAAAAGGGAAAAGGGAAAGGGGAAATGGGGAAAGAGAAAATGGGGAAAGGGAACAGGGGAAAGGGGAAAGGGGAAAGGGGAAAGGGGAAGGAAGAAAAAGGAAAAGAAAAAGAAAGAGAAAGAAAAAATAAAAGAAGGAAAAGAAAAAGGAAAATTGAAAGGGAAGAAGGAATAAATAAAAGGGAAAGGGAAAGGGAAAGGGAAAGGGAAAGGGAAAGGGAAAGGGAAAGGGAAAGGGAAAGGGAAAGGGAAAGAAGAAGAAGAAGAAGAAGAAGGAGAAGGAGAAGAAGAAGAAAAAGAAAAAAAAGAAAAAGAAAAAGAAAAAGAAAAAGAAAAAGAAAAAGAAAAAGAAAAAGAAAAAGAAAAAGAAAAGGAAAAGGAAAAGGAAAAGGAAAAGGAAAAGGAAAAAGGAAAAGAAAAAGAAAAAAAAAGAAGAAGAAAAATAAAAAGAAAAAGAAAAAGAAAGAGAAAAAGAAAAAGAAAAAGAAAAAGAAAAAGAAAAAGAAAAAGAAAAAGAAAAAGAAAAAGAAAAAGAAAAAGAAAAAGAAAAAGAAAGAGAAAGAGAAAGAGAAAGAGAAAGAGAAAGAGAAAGAGAAAGAGAAAAAGAAAAAGAAAGAGAAAGAGAAAGAGAAAGAGAAAGAGAAAGAGAAAAAGAAAAAGAAAAAGAAAAAGAAAAAGAAAAAGAAAAAGAAAAAGAAAAAGAAAAAGAAAAAGAAAAAGAAAAAAAAGAGAGGAAAACAAAAAACCCCCAGAGAACCATTTAAAACTTTTCATGACTTTTTGCAGCTCCAGACACACTCCTGACCCTCCCCTCAGCTTCGCCCCTCGTCGCTCTGTGACAAACCAGAGTAACTTCACCCTGAATCGCCTCCCGGAGTGGCGGCAGCCAGCGCTCAGCTCCCATCCTTCCCTGAGCTCTCCTGGATCTCTCCCTGCGGATCGAGGCCTCTCCCAGCCCCCTGCTCCGGCCTTTCCCTCTCCACCGTTCCCTCCTTCTCCGATACCTCCTTTTCCCACATCTGTGTCCAATTTCCTCCCTGCTCTTTGGGTTTTGGGATGGATTTCCCGCTCCGAAGAGCTTTGCTTGGGATATTTTTTTTTTTTCCTGGACTACAAGCCCACAGAGAGGCCGGGGTGGTCCCTGGGTGTCGATGCTCGCAGGGGGGACGATGTGAAGCCACAAACTGTCACGGGATTCATGCCCGAAGAGGAAGGAAGAGCCGGGATCCAGCCCCCGACTCGTGCTGGTGCCGAGTTTCGTTTCTTCTCTCCTGGGTTTCTCCCGGTTTCGATTCCCGGGGGCCCCTCGGGGCCGGGATGGGATTCCCTCGGGATGGGGACCCAGCAGGGGAAGCGGCCCGCGGTGGGGCCCTGCCGCTCCCGGAATTCCAGGGGTGGTAAAGGTTTCTGGGAAAACGCTTTTTGGTGTGGGGCTGGATGGGGCTCGGAGCGATCTGGGGAGGGGAAGGTGTCCCTGGTTGTCCCTAAATGGGATTTAAGGGATGGGCTGGGATGGGAGGGATGGAAATCTCATCTCATTCCCGATGTCAAGGACAACTCTCACCATCACAGGTGGCTCCAAACCCTGTCCAACCCGGCCTTGGACACTTCCAAGGATCCAGGGCCAGCCTCGGCAAATCTGGGAATTCCATTCCAGGACATTCCCACCCCCAGAGGGAGGAATTTTTTCCCAGTCTCCCACCCATCCCCGCAGTTTGAAGGTCACTTTTTGGCACTGGAATGAGCACGGAGAGGGAACATTCCCGGTGTGACACCCTTCGGCTCCATCACATCCCAAACCCCAGAGAAACAGGGACCGCGGGGTGGTGGGACACCGTTCCTCGGGACCAGGGATGGATGCCACCCTCTCCAAGCCTGGATCTGATTCCCGGGGTTCCAGGTGCTTCCCTGGCTCCTGGCGGGAGATGGATGAGGCTCATCCCAGACCCCGGAATTCCCGTCCTTCCCCATCCCTGGAGAACCACGGCGTTACCTGGCGGCGGCGGCGGCTCCGGCGGTGCCACCTCCGGAGCGGTGGCATCGGGAAGTGGAGTGTCCCCGCGCCCAGGGACGTCCCTTTATCAGCGGGGGGAGGAGGGAGGGGAGCCCCAAACCGCGGCACTTCCCTCTTCAATGTCCCTGCCCCGGTTTTTGGGAAGTGGCGGCAGCGGCAGATTTTCCCCTGATTCCGTGTTTTTATTTTGGGGGGGGGGTCAGGGTGGGTCCGGAGCGCTCCGAGGTCTCGGGGTTTAGGGTCCCGCTGGGGACGGTTCGGGATTTGCGCTGATAATCCTGGAATGTTTCTGTGGTGTCGTGGATGGAATCGAGGGCGGCTCTGCCCTCGCCATGCTGGGCAGGGGGTGGGAATGCGCCGGGAATTGGGGGGACACGGACGGGAAAACCGATCCCAACCCACCCCAGGGATATCCTGGATCATGTGGCTCCATGATCCACTCAGAGGATAAACCGGGAAAGAAGGAAAGGGGAATGGTGGCAGTGATGGTGTTTGTCCTCCCATGTCGCCAAGATGGATCCTGGTTATCCTGGGAATGCTGAAGGCTCTGAGGGCTGGAGCACCTCAGCTCTGGGAGAGCTGGGAATGTTTCCCTGGAGAAGGGAAAAATCCAGGGAATCCTCAGAGTCCCTGAAGGGGCTCCAGGAGAGCTGGAGAGGGACTGGGGACAAGGGCTGGAGGGACAGGACACAGGGAATGGCTTCCAGTGGGAAAGGGGAGATTGGGCTGGGATCTTGGGAATTGGGAATTCCTGTCTGGGAGGGTGGGGAGGGGCTGGGAATTCTGGAATTCCCAGATTTACTGTGGCCGCCCCTGGATCCCTGGCAGTGTCCAAGGCCGGGTTGGACACTGGGGCTTGGATTCACCTGGGATCATGGGAGGTGTCCCTGAACATGGGATGGGGTGGGAATGGGATGGGATTTAAAGTCCCTTCCCATCCAAACCATTCCAGGATTCTGGAGCCCCTCTGCCATGGAGCCAGGCTGGGAGAGCTGGGAATGTTCCCCTGGAGAAGGGAAAAATCCAGGGAATGCTCAGAGTCCCTGAAGGGGCTCCAGGAGAGCTGGAGAGGGGCTGGGGACAAGGGCTGGAGGGACAGGACACAGGGAATGGCTTCCAGTGGGAAAGGGGAGATTGGGCTGGGATCTTGGGAACTGGGAATTCCTGTCTGGGAGGGTGGGGAGGGGCTGGGAATTCTGGAATTCCCGGCTTTGCTGTGGCTGCCCCTGGATCCCTGGCAGTGTCCAAGGCCAGGCTGGATGGACTTGAATCCACCTGGGACAGCGGGAAGTGTCCCCAAAGACAGGAGAGGCCTCTGCCACAGGAAATTCCCAAATTTCCCTGAATTCCCAGAGGAATTCTCAGCTGGGCACCGCAGGGGATGTAGAGGCTGATCCAGCTGTCCTGGAGCAGGATCCAGATCCAACCTCCGCCACCTGGAATAGAGACTGGTGGCACCGATGACACCGATGGCACCGATGGCACAGATGGCACCGATGGCACCGATGGCACCGATGGCACTGGTGGCTCTGGGTGACACTGATGGCACCGATGGCACTGGGTGACACCGATGGCACCGATGGCACTGGGTGACACTGGCCCGTGGTGACCCCTCGGGGTCAACGTCCGGCCTCGTGCCCCGGCAGTGTGGGAACGTGCCAGGCGGGATGCTGAGTCAGCAGGGAATGCCCACGGCCCCGGATCCCGCTGGGGGTCACTGGTGTGGGGCTGGGCCAGCCCGGGGGGCTTGGATCTGGGAGCTGTGTGAGTCTGGGGCGGGGTTTGGGTTTGGGAGCTGTGCCAGCCCTGGTGGGATCCTGGATTTGGGATCTGAGTGAGTCTGGGGGGGTTTTTGGATTTGGGAACCGTGCCAGTTCCAGTGGGCTTTTTGGGTTTGGGAGCTGTGTGAGTTTGGGAGCTGTGCCAGCCCTGGTGAGCTCGTGGATTTGGGATCTGAGCGAGTCTGGGGGGGTTTTTGGATTTGGGAACTGTGCCAGTTCCAGTGGGCTCTTGGATTTGGGAGCTGTGTGAGTTTGGGGTTTGGGTTTGGGTTTGGGAACTGTGCCAGCCCTGGTGGGCTCCTGGATTTGGGATCTGAGTGAGTCTGGGGGGGTTTTGGGTTTGGGAACTGTGCCAGTTCCAGAGGGCTTTTTGGATTTGGGAGCTGTGCCAGCCCTGATGGGCTTGTGGATTTTGGAGCTGTGCCAGCCCTGGTGGGCTCGTGGATTTGGGAGATGTGTGAGTCAGGGTGGGGTTTTGGGTTTGGGAACAGTGCAAACTCCAGTGGACTCATGGATTTGGGATCTGTGTGAGTCTGGGGTTTGGGTTTGGGTTTGGGAGCTGTGCCAGCCCAGGTGGGCTCCTGGATTTGGGATCTGAGTGAGTCTGGGGGGGTTTTTGGGTTTGGGAACTGCGCCAGTTCCAGTGGGCTCTTGGATTTGGGAGCTGTGTGAGTTTGGGAGCTGTGCCAGCCCTGGTGGGCTCGTGGATTTGGGATCTGTGTGACTCAGGGTGGGTTTTCGGGTTTGGGAACTGTGCCAGCTCTGGAGGGCTCTTGGATCTGGGAGCTGTGCCATCCCAGTGAGCTCCTGGATTTGGGAGCTGTGAGTTTCGGTGGGTTTTTGGATTTGGGAGCTGTGCCAACCCTGGTGGGCTCATGGATTTGGGAGATGTGTGAGTCTGGGTGGGTTTTTGGGTTTGGAAACTGTGCCAGTTCCAGTGGGGTCTTGGATATGGGAGATGTGAGTCTGGGGGTGTTTTTGGGTTTGAGAGATGTGCCAGCTTCAGTGGGATCTTGGATTTGGGAGCTGTGAGTTTGGGTAGGTTTTTGGATTTGGGAGCTGTGCCAGCCCTGGTGGGCTCGTGGATTTGGGAGATGTGTGAGTCTGGGTGGGTTTTTGGGTTTGGGAGCTGTGCTAATTCCAGTGGGCCCTTGGATTTGGGAGCTGTGTGAGTTTGGGAGCTGTGCCAGCCTTGGTGGGGTCGTGGATTTGGGAGCTGTGTGAGTTTGGGAAGTGTGCCAGCCCTGGTGGGCTCGTGGATTTGGGAGCTGTGTGAGCCTGGGTGGATTTTTGGATCTGGGAGCTGTGCCAATGCTGGTGGGCTCTCGGATTTGGGAGCTGTGTGAGTATAGGTGGGTTTTTGTGTTTGGGAACCGTGCCAGCTCCAGTAGGGTCTTGGATTTGGGAGCTGTGTGAGTTTGGGTGGGTTTTTGTGTTTTGGAAGTGTGCCAGCTCTGGTGGGCTCGTGGATCTGGGAGATGTGTGAGTCTGGGGAGGGTTTTGGGTTTGGGAAGTGTGCCAATTCCAGTGGGCTCATGGATTTGGGAGCTGTGTGAACTTGGGGGGGCGGGGGGGGGGGGGGGGGTTGGATTTGGGAGCTGTGCCAGCCCTGATGGGCTCGTGGATTTTGGAGCTGTGCCAGCTGTGGTGGGCTCGTGGATTTGGGAGATGTGAGTTTGGGTGGGTTTTTGGGTTTGGGAACAGTGCAAACTCCAGTGGACTCATGGATTTGGGATCTGAGTGAGTCTGGGGGGTTTTTTGGGTTTGGGAACCGTGCCAGTTCCAGTGGGCTCTTGGATTTGGGAGCTGTGTGAGTTTGGGAGCTGTGCCAGCCCTGGTGGGCTTGTGGATTTGGGATCTGTGTGACTCAGGGTGGGTTTTCGGGTTTGGGAACTGTGCCAACTCTGGAGGGCTCTTGGATCTGGGAGCTGTGCCATCCCAGTGAGCTCCTGGATTTGGGAGCTGTGAGTTTCGGTGGGTTTTTGGATTTGGGAGCTGTGCCAACCCTGGTGGGCTCGTGGATTTGGGATCTGTGTGAGTCAGGGTGGGTTTTTTGGTTTGGGAACTGTGCCAGTTCCAGTGGGGTCTTGGATATGGGAGATGTGAGTCTGGGGGTGTTTTTGGGTTTGAGAGATGTGCCAGCTTCAGTGGGATCTTGGATTTGGGAGCTGTGAGTTTGGGTGGGTTTTTGGATTTGGGAGCTGTGCCAGCCCTGGTGGGCTCGTGGATTTGGGATCTGTGTGAGTCTGGGTGGGTTTTTGGGTTTGGGAGCTGTGCTAATTCCAGTGGGCCCTTGGATTTGGGAGCTGTGTGAGTTTGGGAACGGTGCCAGCCCTGGTGGGCTCGTGGATTTGGGATCTGTGTGAGTCAGGGTGGGTTTTTGGGTTTGGGAGCTGTGCTAATTCCAGTGGGCCCTTGGATTTGGGAGCTGTGTGAGTTTGGGAAGTGTGCCAGCCCTGGTGGGCTCGTGGATTTGGGAGCTGTGTGAGCCTGGGTGGATTTTTGGATCTGGGAGCTGTGCCAATGCTGGTGGGCTCTCGGATTTGGGAGCTGTGTGAGTATAGGTGGGTTTTTGGGTTTGGGAACCGTGCCAGTTCCAGTGGACTCATGGATTTGGGAGCTGTGTGAGTTTGGGAGGGTTTTTGTGTTTTGGAAGTGTGCCAGCTCTGGTGGGCTCGTGGATCTGGGAGATGTGTGAGTCTGGGGAGGGTTTTGGGTTTGGGAAGTGTGCCAGTTCCAGTGGGCTCCTGGATTTAGGAGCTGTGTGAACTTGGGGGGGGGGGGGTTGGATTTGGGAGCTGTGCCAGCCCTGGTGGGCTCGTGGATTTTGGAGCTGTGTGAGTCTGGGTGGATTTTTGGATCTGGGAGATGTATGAGTCTGGGTGGGTTTTTGGGTTTGGGAGCAGTGCCACTGCTGGTGGGCTCGTGGATCTGGGAGCTGTGTGAGTTTGGGTGGATTTTTGGATTTGGGAACAATGCCAATTCCAGTGGGCTCATGGATTTGGGAGCTGTGTGAGTCTGGGTGGGTTTTTGGGTTTGGGAGCTGTGCCAGCCCTGGTGGGCTCATGCATTTGGGAGCTGCGTGAATTTGGGAAGTGTGCCGGCCCTGGTGGGCTCGTGGATTTGGGAGCTGTGTGAGTCTGGGTGGGTTTCTGGATTTGGGAGATGTATGAGTCTGGGTGGGTTTCCGGATCTGGGAGCTGTGCCATCCCAGTGAGCTCCTGGATTTGGGAGCTGTGAGTTTCGGTGGGTTTTTGGATTTGGGAGCTGTGCCAACCCTGGTGGGCTCGTGGATTTGGGAGCTGTGTGAGTCTGGGTGGGTGTTTGGGAACTGTGCTAATGCTGGTGGGTTCCTGGATTTGGGAGCTGTGTGAGTCTGGGTGGGTTTTTGGGTTTGGGAAGTGTGCCAGTTTCGGTGGGCTCTTGGATTTGGGAGCTGTTCCAGTCCCGGTGGGATCCTGGTGTGGGAGCTGTGCCAAGTCCCGTGGGTTGTTGGTGTGATGTCTGTTCCAAACCCGGTGGGCTCTTGGATTTGGGAGTTTTTCCAGGCCTGGCAGCTTTTGGAACTGGGAACTCTTTCAACCACGGAATGCAGGGCTGTGCCAGGCCTGTGGGTTCTTGGGCTTTGAAACTGCGCCAGTCCCAGTGGACTCTTGGAAATGGGACTCGTGCCAGTCCTGGTGTGCTGCCAGGGTGGGGGTTTTGCCAGTCCGCGTGGGCTTTTGGAGCTGGGAATTGTGCCAGTCCTGGATTTGGGATCTCATCCAGTCCTGGCGGGCTCCTGGATTTGGGATCTGTGCCAATCCCAGTGGGATCCTGGATTTGGGATCTGTGCCAATCCCAGTGGGATCCTGGATTTGGGATCTGTGCCAATCCCGGTGGGATCCTGGATTTGGGATCTGTGCCAATCCCAGTGGGATCCTGGATTTGGGATCTGTGCCAATCCCAGTGGGATCCTGGATTTGGGAGCTGTGCCAGCCCTGGTGGGCTCTTGGTGTGCGGGTTATGAGGGTCTCTGTGGGTTTTTGGATCTGGGAGTTGTGCCAGTCCTTGTGGGCTCCTGGATTTGGAAATGATCCAGTCCCAGTGGGAGATGGGAGCTGTGCCAATCCCAGTGGACTCCTGGATTTGGGATCTGTGCCAATCCCGGTGGGATACAGGATTTGGGATCCATTCCAATCCCGGTGGGATCCTGGATTTGGGATCTGTGCCAATCCCGGTGAGCTCCTGGATTTGGGAGCTGTGCCAATCCCAGTGGGATCCTGGATTTGGGAGCTCTGCCAATCCTGGTGAGCTCCTGGATTTGGGATCTGTGCCAATCCCGGTGAGCTCCTGGATTTGGGATCTGTGCCAGTCCTGGTGGGATCCTGGATTTGGGATCTGTGCCAATCCCAGTGGACTCCTGGATTTGGGATCTGTTCCAGTCCTGGTGGGATCCTGGATTTGGGAGCTGTGATAATCCTTGTGGGATACTGGATTTGGGATCTGTTCCAGTCCTTGTGGGATCCTGGATTTGGGATCTGTGCCAATCCCGGTGATCTCCTGGATTTGGGATCTGTTCCAGTCCTGGTGGGATCCTGGATTTGGGATCTGTGCCAATCCTGGTGGGATACCGGATTTGGGATCTGTGCCAATCCCAGTGGACCCCTGGATTTGGGATCTGTGCCAGTCCTGGTGGGATCCTGGATTTGGGAACTCTGCCAGTCCTGGTGGGATCCTGGATTTGGGATCTGTGCCAGTCTTGGTGGGGTCTCAGTGTGGAGCTGTGCCAATCCCGGTGGGATCCCGGATTTGGGAGCTTTGCCAATCCTGGTGAGCTCCTGGATTTGGGATCTGTGCCAATCCCAGTGGGATCCTGGATTTGGGATCTGTGCCAGTCTTGGTGGGGTCTCGGTGTGGAGCTGTGCCAATCCCGGTGAGCTCCTGGATTTGGGATCTGTGCCAATCCCAGTGGGATCCTGGATTTGGGATCTGTTCCAGTCCTGGTGGGATCCTGGATTTGGGAGCTGTGATAATCCTGGTGGGATCCTGGATTTGGGATCTGTGCCAATCCTGGTGGGCTCCTGGATTTGGGAGCTGTGCCAATCCTGGCGGTCTCTCAGAACTGGGATCTGTGCCAGCCCGGAGCCAGGAGCACCAGGAGCACCAGGAGCACCAGGAGCACCAGGAGCACCAGGAGAGCTCCGTGTTTTCCCTGGGCAGGAAAGGCCGGAGCGGCCTGACCCAGCTCCAGCCCCTCTCTGCCCCCTCTTCCAGAGCCTCCGCTTCCCTTCCTCTTCCCCCGGAGCAGCGCCCTGCCCGCCGTGCCCCGGCAAGGATGGGACCCCTGGATGGGCCAGGAGCTTCCCGGCATTCCCATGGGATCCAGAAGGAGAAAGGTCCATCCCAGGCCCTTTCCTTGGATAGCTGCACCCTTTTCCTGGACATCCAGGAGCCTCTGGAGTCTCATCCCACGCCAGGTTTGGAGCTTCCGGAGCTTCCATGTGCAGCCCCATCCAGTTCCTCTTTCCAGGCCCAGGGTGGGAGCAGCTGGAAAAAGGAACCACCCCGGGAAGCTAAAATGAATGGGAAATCAGGGAAATCAGGGAAAGGGATGGAAAAACCAGTGGGTGTCTCCTGGGGAGGAAGGAGATCGGCTTCCTCCTAGGAATGGGGATCAGTGTCCTCCTGGGAATTGGGATCAGCTTCCCCTGGGAATGGGGATTGAATTCCCCCGGGAATGGGGATTGACTTCCTCCTGGGAATGGGGATCAGCTTCCTTCTGGGAATGGGGATCGACTTCCCCTGGGAATGGGGATTGACTTCCTCCTGGGAATGGAGATCAGCTTCCTTCTGGGAATGGGGATCAGCTTCTTCCATGGGAATGGGGATTGGCTTCCCCCTGGGAATTGGGATCGGCTTCCTCCTGGGAATGGGGATCAGCTTCCCCCTGGGAATGGGGATCAGCTTCCCCTGGGAATGGGGATTGACTTCCTCCTGGGAATGGGGATCAGCTTCCTTCTGGGAATGGGGATCGACTTCCCCTGGGAATGGGGATCGGCTTCCTCCTGGGAATGGGGATTGGCTTCCCCCTGGGAATTGGGATCGGCTTCCTCCTGGGAATGGGGATCAGCTTCCCCCTGGGAATGGGGATCAGCTTCCCCTGGGAATGGGGATTGACTTCCTCCTGGGAATGGGGATCAGCTTCCTCCTGGGAATGGGGATTGACTTCCTCCTGGGAATGGGGATCAGCTTCCTCCTGGGAATGGGGATCGGCTTCCCCCTGGGAATGGGGATCAGCTTCCTTCTGGGAATGGGGATCAGCTTCCTCCTGGGAATGGGGATCGGCTTCCCCCTGGGAATGGGGATCAGCTTCCTCCTGGGAATGGGGATTGAATTCCCCCTGGGAATGGGGATCAGCTTCCTTCTGGGAATGGGGATCGACTTCCCCTGGGAATGGGGATCGGCTTCCTCCTGGGAATGGGGATTGAATTCCTCCTGGGAATTGGGATCGGCTTCCTCCTGGGAATGGGGATCGGCTTCCCCCTGGGAATGGGGATTGGCTTCCCCCTGGGAATTGGGATCGGCTTCCTCCTGGGAATGGGGATCAGCTTCCCCCTGGGAATGGGGATCAGCTTCCCCTGGGAATGGGGATCGGCTTCCTCCTGGGAATGGAGATCAGCTTCCTCCTGGGAATGGGGATTGAATTCCTCCTGGGAATGGGGATTGAATTCCTCCTGGGAATTGGGATCAGCTTCCTCCTGGGAATGGGGATCGGCTTCCCCTGGGAATGGGGATTGGCTTCTTCCATGGGAATGGGGATTGGCTTCCTCCTGGGAATGGGGATCGGCTTCCCCCTGGGAATGGGGATCAGTGTCTTCCTGGGAATGGGGATCAGCTTCCCCTGGGAATGGGGATCTTCCTGGGATTGAGCATCCTCCTGGGACCAACACCGTCCTGGAGATCAGGATCTTCCTGGGGAATGGGAACCTTCCAGGAAACCAGGATCCTTCTGGGAATGAGAACCTTCCTGGAGATCAGGATTGTCTGGGAATGAAAACCTTCCTGGGAATGAGAACTTTCCTGGGGATCAACACTCTCCCAGGACCAGCGTTTTCCTGGGAGCAACATCCACCTGGGAATGAGAACTTTCCTGGGAATGAGAACCATCCAAGGGGACCAACACTCTCCTGGAACCAGCATCCACCTGGGAAAGAGAACCTCCCTGGGAATGAGAATTTTCCAGGGGACCAACATCCTCCTGGGACCTGCATTTTCCTGGAAGTGAGAACCTTCCTGGGAATGAGAACTTTCCTGGGAATAAAAACTTTCCTGGGAATGAGAACTTTCCTGGGAATAAGAACTTTCCTGGGCATGAGAATTTCCCAGGGGACCATCATCCTCCTGGGACCAACATTTTCCTGGGAATGAGATCTTTCCTGGGGACCACCATCCTCCTGGGACCAGCATTTTCCTGGGAATGAGATCTTTCCTGGGAATGAGAACTTTCCTGGGAATAAGAACCTCCCTGGGAATGAGAACTTTCCCAGGGACCAGCATTTTCCTGGGACCAGCATTTTCCTGGGGATGAGAACTTTCCTGGGAATGAGAACTTTCCTGGGGACCATCGTCCTCCTGGGACCAGCATTTTCCTGGGAATGAGAACTTCCCTGGGAATAAAAACTTTCCTGGGAATGAGAACTTTCCAGGAGACCAACATCCTCCCAGGACCAGCATTTTCCTGGAAGTGAGAACTTTCCTGGGAATAAGAACCTCCCTGGGAATGAGAACTTTCCTGGGAATGAGAACTTTCCTGGGGATGAGAACTTTCCTGGGGACCACCATCCTCCCGGGACCAGTATTTTCCTGGGAATGAGAACTTCCCTGGGAACGAGAACTTCCCAGGGGACCATCATCCTCCTGGGACCAGCATTTTCCTGGGAATGAGAACTTTCCTGGGAATAAGAACCTCCCTGGGAATGAGAACTTTCCTGGGAATGAGAACTTTCCCGGGGACCAGCATTTTCCTGGGACCAGCATTTTCCTGGGGATGAAAACTTTCCTGGGAATGAGAACCTTCCTGGGAATGAGAACTTTCCTGGGAATGAGAACTTCCCAGGGGACCATCATCCTCCTGGGACCAGCATTTTCCTGGGAATGAGAACTTTCCTGGGAATGAGAACCTCCCTGGGAATGAGAACTTTCCTGGGGACCAACAGCTTCCTGGGACCTGTATTTTCCTGGAAGTGAGAACTTTCCTGGGAATGAAAACATTCCTGGGAATGAGAACTTCCCTGGGAATGAGAATTTCCCTGGGAATGAGAACTTTCCTGGGAAGGAGAACTTTCCTGGGAATGCGAACTTTCCTGGGGACCAACAGCTTCCTGGGACCTGTATTTTCCTGGAAGTGAGAACTTTTCTGGGAATGAGAACCTTCCTGGGAATGAGAACTTCCCAGGGGACCATCATCCTCCTGGGACCAGCATTTTCCTGGGAATGAGAACTTTCCTGGGAATAAGAACTTTCCTGGGGATGAGAACTTTCCTGGGAATAAGAACTTTCCTGGGGATGAGAACTTTCCTGGGAATGAGAACTTTCCTGGGAATGAGAACTTTCCCGG
The DNA here is from genome assembly GCA_037837765.1 of Delichon dasypus. Lineage (NCBI taxonomy): Eukaryota > Metazoa > Chordata > Aves > Passeriformes > Hirundinidae > Delichon > Delichon dasypus. The sequence goes on from JBBAXF010000006.1 coordinate 72,707,820, forward strand.
GGACCAGCATTTTCCTGGGACCAGCATTTCCCTGGGAATGAGAACTTTCCTGGGAATAAGAACCTCCCTGGGAATGAGAACTTTCCCGGGGACCAGGGTTTTCCTGGCACCAGCGTTTTCCTGGCACCAGCACCTTCCCGGGACAAAGCCTCTCCCTTTCCCCGCGTGGCTCCGGCCGTGTCCCGCTCTCCTTCCCGGGGCGGGTGGAGCGCAGCCGCGGGACGGGCGGCTCATTCCGTGCCCAGCAGGAATGTGGGATGGGCGGCGAGCCGGGGAGATAACCGGGAATTCGGGTGTGGGAGAGGAAAACAGTGATGGGAAAGAGCGGGAATAAATCACTCGTCCCCTCGGCCGCGCCAGGGACCCCCGGAATCCGGGGCGAAATCCCGTATTTTGGAAGCGGAAGGGGGATTCGGGATGGAAAACCCCTTCCTTGGCGTTTCCCGACGCGGAGCGGGAGGAAGAGGAGGCAGCGCTGCGGGATGGGTGCGATTCCCCTCCAGCCCCTCCCGCCTTCCTCCCTTTCCCTTTCCTGGCGTGAAAAGCAGAAGGAAAAGGACGAATCCAACAAATCTGGGCTCGGCGGGGACCCGAGTCAGCACACGCCGGTTTTCTTTGGATGGCGGGGAAGAGCCGTGAGGCTCCAAACCGAGGGGGGAAAAAAAAAAAAAACCAAACAAACAAATTTGGGAATCCCGGCGCATTCCCGAGGTCCTCAGACAGATGTTGGGGGCTCCCTGCCCCGAGCACATCTGGATTCCCTCCGGCTGGAATGCGCGGCGGTTCCAGAGGGAGGGGGGGGGGGGGTGGCAGGTATGGAATGCTGCCCTTCCAGCGCCACCCCCGCGCTGTCCCCTCCCCGGCCAGGGGTCACCCAGGCCTGGGAAATGTTTGCTTTGGAATGGGGAACGAGCTTGGGCGGCTCCCCGCCTCCCCTCGGCTCCTCCCGCATCCCGCCGCGATCCTCCAGCTCCTCCCGGCCGCTCCCGACCCCCTCGATCCCGCTCCCGGTACTCCCAGTTCATCCTGGTGCTCCTTGTTTCTGCTCTTCCCGGCTCCCTGCCAGCTCCCACTGCCTCAAAATCCCTCCCAGTTCTCCCAGTTACCCCAGTTCATCCTGGTTTCTGCTCTCCCCGGCTCCCTGCCAGCTCCTACTGCCCCCAATCCCTCCCAATTTCTGCCAGTTCTCCCAGTTCCCCCTTCTCCTGCTCTCTCTGGTCCCCCCCAGCTCCCCTCAATCCCACTCCATTATTCCCAGTAAACTCCTGCTCCCCCGTGCCCCAAATCGCTCCCAGTTTCCCCCAGTTCCTCCCAGTTCTTCCCAGTTCCCCCAGTTCCCCCTTCTCCTCCTGCTCTCTCTGGTTCTCCCCAGCTCCCCTCAATCCCACTCCAGTATTCCCAGTAAACTCCTGCTCCTCCCTGTCCCAAATCTCTCCCAGTTCCTCCCAGTTCCTCCCAGTTTCCCCTGGTCCCGCTGGGCTCCTCCAGCTCCTCCCGGCTCCTCCGGCTGCTCCAGACACCCTCGATCTCGCTCCCAGTCCTCCCAGTTACCCCAGTTCATCCTGGTTTCTGCTCTCCCCGGCTCCCTGCCAGCTCCTACTGCCCCCAATCCCTCCCAATCCCTCCCAGTTTCTCCCAGTTCCTCCCAGTTCCTCCCAGGTTCCCCCAGTTCCCCCTTCTCCTCCTGCTCTCTCTGGTTCTCCCCAGCTCCCCTCAATCCCGCTCCAGTATTCCCAAAAAACTCCAGCTCCCCCTGTCCCAAATCCCTCCCGGTTCTCCCAGTTCCTCCCAGTTCTTCCCAGTTCCCCCAGTTCCACTGTCTCCTCCTGCTCTCTCTGGTTCTCCCCAGCTCCCCTCAATCCCACTCCAGTAAACTCCTGCTCCTCCCTGTCCCAAATCCCTCCCAGTTCCTCCCAGTTCCTCCCAGTTTCCCCTGGTCCCACTGGGCTCCTCCAGCTTCTCCTGGCTCCTCCGGCTGCTCCGGATCCCCTCGATCTCACTCCCAGTCCTCCCAGTTACTCCAGTTCATCCTGCTCCTCCTGGTCCCTGCTCTCCCTGGCTCCTTCCCAGCTCCCCCTGCCCCAAATCCCTCCCAATCCCTCCCAGTTTCTCCCAGTTCTTCCCAGTTCCCCCAGTTCCCCCTTCTCCTCCTGCTCTCTCTGGTTCTCCCCAGCTCCCCTCAATCCCGCTCCAGTATTCCCAGTAAACTCCTGCTCCTCCCTGTCCCAAATCCCTCCCGGTTCCTCCCAGTTCCTCCCAGTTCATCCTGCTCCTCCTGGTCCCTGCTCTCCCTGGCTCCTTCCCAGCTCCTCCTGCCCTAAATCCCTCCCAGTTCCCCCAGTTCCCCCTTCTCCTGCTCTCTCTGGTTCTCCCCAGCTCCCCTCAATCCCAATCCAGTAAACTCCTGCTCCTCCCTGTCCCAAATCTCTCCCAGTTCCTCCCAGTTCCTCCCAGTTTCCCCTGGTCCCACTGGGCTCCTCCAGCTCCTCCCGGCTCCTCCGGCTGCTCCAGACACCCTCGATCTCACTCCCAGTCCTCCCAGTTACCCCAGTTCATCCTGGTTTCTGCTCTCCCCGGCTCCCTGCCAGCTCCTACTGCCCCCAACCCCTCCCAATTTCTCCCAGTTCCTCCCAGTTCCTCCCAGTTCCTCCCAGGTTCCCCCAGTTCTCCCAGTTCCCCCTTCTCCTCCTGCTCTCTCTGGTTCCCCCCAGCTCCCCTCAATCCCACTCCAGTATTCCCAGTAAACTCCTGCTCCCCCTGTCCCAAATCCCTCCCAGTTCTCCCAGTTCCTCCCAGTTTCTCCCAGTTCCCCCAGTTCTCCCAGTTCCCCCTTCTCCTGCTCTCTCTGGTTCTCCCCAGCTCCCCTCAATCCCGCTCCAGTATTCCCAGTAAACTCCTGCTCCTCCCTGTCCCAAATCCCTCCCAGTTCCTCCCAGTTTCCCCTCCAGCTCTCCCCAGCCCAAATTTCCACCCTGGGAGTGTTTGGGATCTTTCAAATCCAGGGATTCACAATGTCCCAACTCCTTATTTCACCTTGGGGATGTTTGGGATCTTTCAAAATCCAGAGATTCACAATGTCCCAGCTCCTTATTCTTGTGAATCCAGGGATTCACAATGTTCCAGCCCAAATTTCCACCCTGGGGATGTTCAGGATCTTTCAAATCCAGGGATTCACAATGTCCCAGCTCCAGTTTCCACCCTGGGAGTGTTTGGGACCCCAAAATCCAGGGATTCACAATGTTCCAGCCCAAATTTCCACTCTGGGGATGTTCGGGATCTTTCAAATCCAGGGATTCACAATGTTCCAGCCCAAATTTCCACCCTGGGGATGTTTGGGACCCCAAAATCCAGGGATTCACAATATTCCAGCCCAAATTTCCACCCTGGGAGTGTTTGGGATCTTTCAAATCTAGAAATTCACAACCCCCAGCCCCAGTTTCCACCCTGGAGGTGTTTGGGACCCCAAAATCCAGGGATTCACAATGTCCCAGCTCCTTATTTCACCATGGGGATGTTCGGGACCCCAAAATCCAGGGATTCACAATGTTCCAGCCCAAATTTCCACTCTGGGGATGTTCGGGATCTTTCAAATCCAGGGATTCACAATGTTCCAGCCCCAGTTTCCACCCTGGAGATGTTTGGGGCCTACAAAATCCAGGGATTCACAATGTTCCAGCCCAAATTTCCACCCTGGGAGTGTTTGGGATCTTTCAAATCCAGGGATTCACAATGTTCCAGCCCAAATTTCCACTCTGGGGATGTTCAGGAACTTTCAAATCCAGGGATTCACAATGTTCCAGCCCAAATTTCCACCCTGGGGATGTTCGGGATCTTTCAAATCCAGGGATTCACAATGTCCCAGCCCCAGTTTCCACCCTGCAGATGTTTGGGATCTTTCAAATCCAGGGATTCACAATGTCCCAGCTCCTTATTTCACCATGGGGATGTTTGGGACCCTCAGAATCCAGGGATTCACAATGTTCCAGCCCAAATTTCCACCCTGGGGATGTTCAGGATCTTTCAAATCCAGGGATTCACAATGTTCCAGCTCCTTATTCTTCCCTGGGGATGTTCGGGACCCCAAAATCCAGGGATTCACAATGTTCCAGCCCAAATTTCCACTCTGGGGATGTTCAGGATCTTTCAAATCCAGGGATTCACAGTGTCCCAGCTCCAGTTTCCACCCTGGGAGTGTTTGGGACCCTCAAAATCCAGGATTCACAACCCCCAGCCCAAATTTCCACCCCGGAGATGTTTGGGCCCCCAAAATCCAGGGATTCACAATGTCCCAGCTCCTTATTCCACCCTGGGGATGTTCAGGACCCCAAAATCCAGGGATTCACAATGTTCCAGCCCCAGTTTCCACCTTGCAGATGTTTGGGACCCTCAGAATCCAGGGATTCACAATGTCCCAGCCCAAATTTCCACCCTGGGGATGTTCGGGACCCTCAAAATCCAGGGATTCACAATGTCCCAATTCCTTATTCTTCCCTGGGGATGTTTGGGACCCCAAAATCCAGGGATTCACAATGTTCCAGCCCAAATTTCCACTCTGGGGATGTTCAGGATCTTTCAAATCCAGGGATTCACAATGTTCCAGCCCAAATTTCCACCCTGGGGATGTTCAGGATCTTTCAAATCCAGGGATTCACAATGTTCCAGCTCCTTATTCCACCCTGGGGATGTTCAGGACCCCAAAATCCAGGGATTCATAATGTTCCAGCCCAAATTTCCACCATGGGGATGTTTGGGACCCAAAATCCAGGGATTCACAAACCCCCAGCTCCAATTTCCACCCCAGCTCCTGGACTTATTCCAGAAGGAATTTCAGGCTGAGCTGGCGCCCGGCTCCAAGGAAACATTTCTTTGGGTCGGATTCCGCTCATCCCGGGGTCTCGTCCGTTCCCGCCTGCGCGAGCTTCCGAGCGGAAAATCGATTCCTAATGCACAGACCTGACTTTTACATTTCGGGAACGCCGGGATGGAGCGGTCTCGAGTCAGTGATCCCAAACGCCTCATTAGCTGCGGAGCGAGCCGGGCTCCCGGAGGAGGAATGGGATGTGAATTATTCCTGCGACACCGGGAGCGACAGCGGTCCGAGGTAATGGGACGTGACACGGCCCCGCTCCTGCCGCGCCGATTCCCGATTCCCGAAAACCTGCCGCAGTGCCGGGGCCAGGCAGGGACGCTCTGCGGGATCCAAGGGACCGGCGGCACCGCTCCGAATCCCGAATCTGAAATCCCAAATCCTAAATCCCAAATCCCAAGGTTTGCTTTTCCTGATCAGTGTCTACCTGGACAGAGGTCCCTGTCCATGAGGGGATCCCAAATCCTGCTGTCACAGCCCTGTTCTGGCTTGGGATGATGTTCCACATTCCCAGATCTGGATCCAGGACAGTTCCATCCTGGCTTGGGATGAACAAAAATCCCAGACCTAGATCCAGGACAGCTCCATCCCGGCTTGGGATGATGTTCCACATTCCCAGATCTGGATCCAGGACAGCTCCATCCTTCCTCAGGATGATGTTCCAAATTCCCAGACCTGGATCCAGGACAGCTCCATCCTGGCTTGGGATGATCCAAATTCCCAGATCTGGATCCAGGACATCTCCATCCTGGCTTGGGATGATGTTCCAAATTCCCAGATGTGGATCCAGGACAGTTCCATCCCAGCTTGGGATGATCCAAATTCCCAGACCTGGATCCAGGACAGCTCCATCCTGGCTTGGGATGATGTTCCACATTCCCAGATGTGGATCCAGGACAGCTCTATCCTCCCTCAGGATGATGTTCCCTCCTCTCGCCCCCAGAGCCACAGAATTCCCATCTCCCTTTAGGATAATGCTCCAATCTCCCGAACCCGGAGCCACGGTGTCCCTTGGGATGATGTTCCAACTTCCAGACCCAGAGCCACAAAATTCCCAACCTCCTTTGGAATCATCCTCCATTTTCCCACCCCTGGAGCCACGGCATTCCTGTCCTTTCTCAGGAATGTTTTCCATCCTCCCACGCCTAGAACCACGACATTCCCTCGGGATAATGCTCCATCCCTCCCGGTGTCCCAGCAGCTCCGCCCCAGGGCAGCGGGGCTGCTCCCAGCAGCATTCCAGCAGCATTCCAGGAGCTCCAAACCCCCTCCAGGTTCCGCTGAGGGGTGACAAAGGCCCTTGGGAATGTTTTGCTCCGAGGCCCGGGGTTGGATGTGGGCAGGATCCCGCTTTTCCCAGCTCTGGAATTTGGGGATCCCAAGCACTCCAGCATCCCGCTGGAATACGGAATGCTGGAGCACAGGGAGGCAGAGCTGCCCTTGTTCCATCCCGGCCCGAATCCTGAGGGATCAAACCCTCAGCTCCAGCGGGCCATTCCCACCCTCTGGAGCCGCCAAAATTCCCCCTCACTCCCACCTGTGGTGCTGCTGGGATGGGATTTTCCCGGCGGAAAATCATCCCAGGGACTCATCTCCCCCCGGAGTTTTGCCTTTGTCCCGTTTTCCCACCCACAGAACCCCCGGGACCCTCTTGGGATCCTTGGGATGAGCCCCTGGGTGCCGGGAGATTCCCGCTGCGGCGATTCCAGAGGCCGAGGGACGGAGCGTGGGATGAGGAACGGCTTTTCCCCTCCGAGGGAGGTTTGGCGAGCAGCAACAGCAGCAGCTTTGGGCTGGAAACCTCTCGGTTTGGCAGGAAAAGGCCGTTCCTGCCCGAAACTCCTGGCAGGAAAACCGCGGCCTGGAACCCCCGCCGGCTCGCGGGGGAGTTCAGGGAAAGCAGCTTCCTTGGGAATGTTCCAGGCATCCTCCCCTCATCCCGGTGTTCCCCGAGGTGCTCCCAGCTCCGGGGACGCGGCGGCATTTCCCCCCTCCCAACCCCCTCTCCAGCTCTCGGAGCCAAAACTTTGGGAATTCTCGGCTCCCGACCGCTCCCGCCCCCTCCTGAAGATTCCTGGGGTAGGGATGAGGATCCCAAAGTGCAGGATGTGTTTAACATCGCTCGGGGATGGCCGCTGTCACATCGATGTCCCCGACACCGCTCTCGCTTCCAGCACCGCCGGCGCCGCGGGAATTGCGGCGGCTGATCCGTGTTCCCAATCCCTGTCCCCGGCTCGGCGACATCCTTTCGCATTTTGCTCCTGGTTTTTTGCACTTTTCACGCTTTTCAGGACGAGAACCATCAGCCCTGGCAGCTGGAGGCGGCGGGAGCTCCCCCTTTTCCCGCCGCAGGGATGCGGGAGAGCGGGAGGAGACGATTTTCACCCGAATCCGCAGTTTTCCTCCCCAAGGAGTGGCTGTGGTGGTGGTGGGGGGCTGCGAGATCCTGGGGAATTCCCAGCTCCCCAAATCCCTCCGGCCTCATCCAGCCTGGAGAGATCCCTGAGGCTGGGGGGCTCCAGAGGCAGGGGGACAGGGAACGCTCGGGAAATGTGGGAGATGAGGGAAATGTGGGAAATGGGAATGCTGCCACACAGGACAGATCCCAGACAGGGTGGGAGTCACTTTTCCCCCCCCACTCCCTCAACTCCAGGACTGGAATTTCTGGATTCAACCCCTCACAGGAGGTGACAAAGATCCTTGTGGAAGATCAAGCCCCCATCCCAAGCCGTCCCGTCTCCCTCGTTCCCAAAATCCCGGCTCCGAGGAGGGAAGGGGCCTTTGGTGGCGCAGGGCCGGCGGGGTGGGGGGACACCGGGACACATCTGGGCACAGCTGGGCACGGGGAGGGGGCCCGGGGGACCCCAAAGTCCCCGCGCTCCCATCCCGTGCCCCTCACGGTTTGTTTTCCTTTCCCGGAGAATTCCAGCTGAGCCGGGGCCGGGAAGAGCCGGGCGGGAGCCCCGGAGCAGCCCCCGGAGCAGCCCCCTGCCCTCGGAAATGCTCGCAGCTGCTTCCTCCTCGCCCTCCTCTTCCTCAGGAGGGGCTGGGGGACACCGTGACACGGGCAGGGACACCGGGGACACCGTGACACGGGCAGGGACACCCGGAGGGGACACGGGGGACACCGTGACACGGGCAGGGACACCGGGAGGGGACAGAGGGACAGGGGGACACCGTGGAATGGCAGGGACACCCTGGAAGGGGACACAGGGACACGGGGGACACCGTGACACGGGCAGGGACACCCCGGGAGGGGACAGAGGGACAGGGGGCCACCCCGGGAGGGGACAGGGAGACAGAGGGACAGGGGGCCACCGTGGAACCGGCAGGGACACCCCGGAGGGGACACGGGGACACTGGGACACCGTGGAATGGCAGGGACACCGGGAGGGGACACGGGGACATGGGGACAGGGGGACACCGTGACACTGGCGGGGACACCCGGGAGGGGACACGGGGACACGAGGACACGGGGACACTGGGACACCATGGAATGGCAGGGACACCCCGGGAGGGGACACGAGGGAGGGGTGGAGGTGCGCGTGCACGTGGGCGCGTTTGTGCGTGTGCAAACGGGGGCCGGGTGCGCGCACACGCGTGTGAACACGCGGGCGTGAGCGTGGGGGTGTGTGTGGTGTGTGTGAACACGTGTGTGCTGGGTGTGCACGTGTGTGTGTGTGAGTGACGGCTGTGCACATGGGTGTGTGTGTGCATGGTGGCTGTGCACGTGGGTGTGCACACGAGGGGTGTCGACACACGTGTGTGCACTGTGTTCACGTGTGCTGATGCGCAAATGAGGGCTGTGTGTGAACACGTGTGTGCTGGGTGTGCACGTGTGTGTGTGCTCACGTGTGCGGATGTGCAAATGGGAGCTGTGTGTGTGAACATGTGTGCACGTGTGTGCGTGCATGTGGCTGTACGCGTGTGTGCACAACAGGAGTGCATGTGTGTGTGTGCTCGTGTGTGTGGATGTGAAGACGGGGACTGTGCGTGTGAACACGTGTGCGTGTGTGTGTGTGCATGTGGCTGTACACGTGTGTGTCCACACCGCCTGTGCATGTGTGTTTGTACACGTGTGTGTAGATGTGCAAATGGGGGCTCTGTGTGTGAACACGTGTGCACATGTGTGCGTGCATGTGGCTGTACATGTGTGTGTCCACACCGCCTGTGCATGTGTATGTGTACACGTGTGTGTAGATGTGCAAATGGCGGCTGTGTTTGTGAACACGTGTGCACGTGTGTGTGTGCATGTGGCTGTACGCGTGTGTGCACACTGTGTGTGCACGTGTGTGTGTGCATGGTGGCTGTGCACAAGTGTGTGCACACGAGGGGTGTCGACACACGTGTGTGCACGTGTGTGCAGATGTGCAAATGGCGGCTGTGTGTGTGAACATGTTTGCACGTGTGTGCGTGCATGTGGCTGTACGCATGTGTGTGCACGGTGTCTGTGCACGTGGGTGTGGATGTGCATGTGTGGCTGTGCCCATGGGAGTGCACACGGGGTGTGCACGTGTGTGTGTTCATGTGTGCAGATGTGCAAATGAGGGCTGTGTGTGAACACGTGAGCACGTGTGTGCGTGCATGTGGCTGTACGCGTGTGTGCACACTGTGTGTGCACGTGTGCGTGTGCACGTGTGCGTGCGCACGGTGTCTGTGCACGTGGGTGTGGATGTGCGTGTGTGGCTGTGCCCGTGGGAGTGCACACGGGGTGTGCACGTGTGTGTGTTCACGTGTGCATATGTGCAAATGAGGGCTGTGTGTGTGAACATGTGTGTGCGTGTGTGCGTGTGGCCGTACACATGTGTGCGCACACTGGCTGTGCACGTGTGCGTGTGCTCGTGTGTGTGTGCATGTGTGTGCGCACACCGGCTGTGCCCGTGGGCGTGCACACGGGGTGTGCACGTGTGTGTGTTCATGTGTGCAGATGTGCAAATGAGGGCTGTGTGTGAACACGTGTGCGCGTGTGTGCGTGTGGCCGTACACATGTGTGTGCACACTGGCTGTGCACGTGTGCGTGTGCTCGTGTGCGTGTGCATGTGTGTGTGCACACCGGCTGTGCACGTGGGCGTTCACACGGGGTGTGCGCACACACGGGGTGCACACGCGTGTCTTTACGCGCACGTGGCGCCTGTGCTGGTGTGGGCGTGCAAAGGCGGGTTGCGTGTGTGAACACGTGTGTGCCCGAATTCCCGATCCCAAAAATCCCACAAATCCACCCCGGGCACTGCGCTGGGGTGGGGAGAGTGGAGGGAGCCCGGGGGGATCCCGGGAATGTGGGAACGGCGGATTTGGGATGGGATGGGATTGGATGGGATGGGATGGGATGGGATGGGATGGGGTGGGATTGGGGTGGGATGGGATGGGATCCGTGGGATGGGACGGGATGGGATGGGATGGGATGGGATGGGATGGGATGGGATGGGATGGGATGGGATGGGATCCATGGGATGGGACGGGATGGGATGGGGTGGGATTGGGGTGGGATTGGGGTGGGATTGGGATGGGATGGGATCCATGGGATGGGACGGGATGGGATGGGATGGGATGGGATGGGATGGGATTGGAGTGGGATGGGATGGGATGGGATTGGGGTAGGATGGGATGGGATCCATGGGATGGGATGGGATGGGATGGGATGGGATGGGATGGGATGGGATGGGATGGGATGGGATGGGATGGGATGGGATGGGATGGCCACAGGGAACAGGGAATGGCAGATTTGGGATGGGATGGCAATGGGGAATATGGGAACGGCAGATTTTGGGATGGGCTGGCAGCCAGGAATCCGGGAATGGCAGATTTGGGATGGGATGGCCACAGGCAACGTGGGAATGGCAGATTTGGGGTGGAATGGCAGAACTTGGGGTGGGATGGCTGCTGGGAATATGGGAACGTCAGGTTTGGGATGAGATGGCTGCCAGGAATACGGGAATGGCAGCTTTGGGATGGCATGGCAGCCGGGCATGGCAGATTTTGGGATGGCACGGCTGCAGGGAATGGCAGATTTAGGATGGCCTGGCCTCCAGAAATATGGAAATGGTAGATTTGGGATGAGATGGCCGCAGGGAATGGGGGATTTGGGATGGGCTGGCAGCCGGGAATCCGGGAATGGCAGCTTTGGGATGGTGTGGCCGGGAACGCGGGAATTCGGGTGGCACCGCCGTCCCCTCGGGCGCGCTGCCCTTGGCGGGGCACGGGAAGGAAGCGATCCAGCCCTTCCCAGGCTGGGTGGGATCCAGCCCCGCTCCCGGAGCGCCGGCAGAGCCGGGAAAAAGGGAAAAGGGGAAAAAAGGGGAAAGGGGAAAAGGGAAAGGGGAAAGGGAAAGGGGAAAAAAGGGAAAAGGGGAAAAGGGGAAAAGGGGGAAAGAAGAAAAGGGGAAAAAGAGGAAAAAGGGGGAAAAGGGGGAAAAGGGAAAAGGGGAAAAAGAGGAAAAGGGGAAAAGAGGAAAAGGGGAAAGGGGAAAAGGGGGAAAAGGAGAAAAAGGGAAAAAGGGGAAAAGGGGAAAAAGGGGAAAAGAGGAAAAAGGAAAAAGGGAAAAAGGAGAAAAAGGGGAAAAGGGGAAAAAGGAAAAAGGGAAAAAGGAGAAAAAGAGGAAAAGGGGAAAAGGGGAAAAAGGGAAAAGGGAAAAAGGAGAAAAAGGGGAAAAAGGGGAAAAGGGAAAAAAGGGGAAAAGGGAAAAATGGGAAAAATGGGAAAAAGGGAAAAATGGAAAAAGGGAAAAAGGGAAAAAGGGGAAAAGGGGAAAAAGGGAAAAGGGGAAAAAGGAGAAAAAGGGGAAAAAGGAGAAAAAGGGAAAAAGGGGAAAAGAGGAAAAGGGGAAAAGTGAAAAGGGGAAAAAGGGGAAAAGAGGAAAAGGGGGAAAAGGGAAAAGGGGGGCTGCCCCCCGTCCCTGCGGGGTCCCCTCCGCACTGAGGTCACCACAGTGGGCTGGGGACAATGTCTCCCATCCCAGCTGACCCTCAGTTTCTCCGATCAGCCGGTTCCGTGCGGGACAGCTGGGACGAGCGGGATGCCGAGGATGAGGATGGTGAAGGCTCCTCTCAACCCGCTGCAGGTCCCGGCCCGGTTTGTCCCGGGAAAGGCTGGGAAGGAGCGAACTGGGAGCACTGGGAGGGAGGGGAGGGGCTGTGCCACCCTGTCCCCGGCTCCCGGCTTGGGGACGCGGTGCCACCCGCACGTCCTGGCGGGGGACACCGCTGTCCCCCACTGGGTCCGGGCTGGGCTCCGGCCTCGCTTCCATTCCCGGTTCTCCGGGTTTCCTGTCCCGGCGGCATTTCCATGGGCAGGGCCTCAATTCCCGGAAAGCGCTACCTCATCCCTGTCGGGGAGCCAGGGACGCAAACACGGGCGGAGCCCCGGCCCTTGTCCCTGTCCCCCCCCCTCCAGAACCTTCTCCGGCTCCGGGACAGCGGTGCCAGGCACGGCCGGGGGGGGGCTGGGACACCTGGACCCCCCAAAATCCCAGAACGGCCCCAGAATGATCCCAAATGCCGCTCTGAAATCCTTCAGGGTTCGGAGGTGCTCTGGCTCAGGAGCTCCCCTGGGACTTTGTCCCCTCCTCGCTGTCCCCCACCGGTGTCACCGCTGTGGTCACGGCACCTCCCGCTCCAGGCCACCGCGTTCCCTCGATCCCAATGATCCCAGTGATCCCAACCCTCAATGATCCCAACCCCCCAGTGATCCCAAGTGACCCCAGCAATCCCAGTGATCCAAATTATCCCGATTTTCCCCGTGTTCCGAACGGTCTCACCCATCCCAGTGATCCCAACAGCCCCAATTACCTGGGTGATCCTAATAATTTAAAACAATCCAAATTATCTCAGCCATCCCGACAGGCTCAGTGACCCCAGTGATCCAAAGGATCCCAGTTTTCTCAACCATCCCAAATTATCTCAGCGCTCCCAGCTCGGTGATCCCCACCATCCTGAATATCCCGATCGTCGGAACGATCCCGACATTCTGCCCGTGCTTTTGAGGCTCACACGGGTGGATTCTTCCCAGCGTGGGGATTTTTTGGGAAGGACAGGATGGACCCTTTGCCTCCTTCCCTTGGGTTTTCACAGCTCCAATCCCAAATCTGGGATCCCCCAGGCTCTGCTCCCACCCTGGGGATCTCCCAGCTCTGATCCCAAATCTGGGATCCCCCGGGCTCTGATCCCAAATCTGGGATCCCCCGGGCTCTGCTCCAAAATCTGGGATCCCCTGGGCTCTGCTCCCACCCTAGGGATCTCCCAGCTCTGATCCCAAATCTGAGATCTCCTGGCTCTGATCCCAAATCTGGGAACCCCCGGGCTCTGATCCCAAATCTGGGGATCTCCCAGCTCTGATCCCAAATCTGGGATCCCCCGAGCTGTGCTCCCATCCTGGGGATCTCCCAGCTCTGATCCCAAATATGGGATCCCCTGGGCTCTGCTCCAAAATCTGGGAACCCCCGGGCTCTGATCCCAAATATGGGATCTCCCAGCTCTGATCCCAAATATGGGATCCCCTGGGCTCTGCTCCAAAATCTGGGAACCCCCGGGCTCTGATCCCAAATCTGGGATCCCCTGGGCTCTGCTCCAAAATCTGGGATCCCCTGGGCTCTGATCCCAAATCTGGGATCCCCCGGGCTCTGCTCCCACCCTGGGGATCTCCCAGCTCTGATCCCAAATCTGGGATCCCCACATCAGATCCCACCCCCGGGCTCTGCTTCCCGGCACGACCCCACCCGGGATCCTCCTTTGGGAACGGGAACGACCCCGGGGAGGAGAATCCCGGGACAATCCCGAGCTCGGCGCGGGGGGGACAGAGCCGATGTCACCGGGGCCCGCGCAGCCACGAACCCTGCGGAGCGATTTGGACAAATTCAGGGCGACACCGGGGCCTGTTCGGGACCCCCGTCCCCCCCCTCGGTGGCGGGGAGCCGAGGTTCCGCTGCCGGCGGGACCGGGGCTGGCCCTGCCTCCTCCTCCTCCTCCTCCTCCTCCTCCTCCTCCCGCCGCTCCCGCTCCCACATCTGCAGCTGGAATTGCAATTTGAGGCGCTGCCTGGGCCGGGACAGGGAGTGGGAGGAAGCGGGAGCGCGGGGGGCTGCGCGGGGCCCCGACGGGGACGGAGCGGCGGGCAGGACGGGGACGGAGCCGCGGCCACCAGCCGGGGTGACAAAGCACCGAGTGTCCCCAGCCCGTGTCCCCCTGCCCGGAGCGGTGAGTGGCCCGAGGGAGCCGGGGGACAGCAGGGCGTGGGGACGCGGGGAGCGGTCCGGTCCCCTGGCCCAGGGGAGGGTGGCACCGCCCCCGGGGTCTCTGCTGGGTTCGGGGACACCAGGGGGGGGGTGGCAGGAGACCGCGGCCTCTTCCCGGTGGGAATGGGGGGCTGCGGGAACGGGGAGGGGGGGAACGGGGATGGAGGGTGGGGCATTGTCCCCGTGTGTCCTGTCCTGGGGGACACCGCTGTGACCACTGGGGACACCGCTGGGACCATCGGGGACACTGCTGGGACACTGTCCCCGTGTGTCCTGTCCTGGGGGACACGGCTGTGACCATTGGGGACACCGCTGTGACCATAGGGGACACTGCTGGGACCATGGGGGACACCACAGGGACACAGTCCCCGTGTGCCTTGTCCTGGGGGACACTGCAGGGACCATTGGGGACACTGCTGGGACACTGTCCCCATGTGTCCTGTCCTGGGGGACACCGCTGTGACCATTGGGGACACGGCTGTGACCATTGGGGACACCTCTGGGACCACTGGGGACACTGCTGGGACACTGTCCCCATGTGTCCTGTCCTGGGGGACACCACTGGGACCCTTGGGGACACCGCTGGGACACTGTCCTCATGTGTCCTGTCCTGGGGGACACCACTGGGACCGTTGGGGACACTGTTGGGACACTGTCCTCATGTGTCCTGTCCTGGGGGACACGGCTGTGACTATTGGGGACACCTCTGGGACCATTGGGGACACTGCTGGGACCATCGGGGTCACTGCTGGGACACTGTCCCCGTGTGCCCTATCTTGGGGTCACAACTGGTACCATTGGGGACACGGCTGTGACCATAGGGGACACTGCTGGGACCATGGGGGACACCACAGGGACACAGTCCCCGTGTGCCTTGTCCTGGGGGACACTGCAGGGACCATTGGGGACACTGCTGGGACCATTGGGGACACTGTTGGGACCATTGGGGACACTGCTGGGACACTGTCCCCATGTGTCCTGTCCTGGGGGACACCACTGGGACCGTTGGGGACACTGCTGGGACACTGTCCTCATGTGTCCTGTCCTGGGGTCACAACTGGTACCATTGGGGACACCACTGTGACCATCGGGGACACCGCTGGGACCATTGGGGACACTGCTGGGACCATTGGGGACACTGTTGGGACACTGTCCCCATGTGTCCTGTCCTGGGGGACACTGCTGTGACCATTGGGGACACCACTGGGACCATTGGGGACACCACTGGGACACTGTCCCTGTGTGCCTTGTCCTGGGGGACACTGCTGTGACCATTGGGGACACCGCTGGGACCACTGGGGACACTGTTGGGACACTGTCCCCATGTGTCCTGTCCTGGGGGACACTGCTGTGACCATGTGGGACACTGCTGGGACCATTGGGGACACTGTTGGGACACTGTCCCCGTGTGCCCTATCTTGGGGTCACAACTGGTACCATTGGGGACACCACTGTGACCATCGGGGACACTGCTGGGACTGTTGGGGACACCGCAGGGACCATAGGGGACACTGCTGGGACACTGTCCCCATGTGTCCTGTCCTGGGGGACACTGCTGTGACCATTGGGGACACTGCTGTGAGTATTGGGGACACCGCTGTGACCATCGGGGTCACTGCTGGGACACTGTCCCCATGTGTCCTGTCCTGGGGGACACCGCTGTGACCATTGGGGACACCGCAGGGACAGTGCCAGCTCGGCGCAGGGGTGGCAGCCCGTGCCGGGGACACCCCTGGGTGGCTCCCGTGTCCCAGCCGTGGCCGAGGGGACAGGGAAGGGCTCCAGGGAACCCCGGCGGGTTCTCTGGAGGGTTTGGGGTGTCCCCAAGGTGGCACAGCGGGGACAAACAGCTGCTTCTGTCACAGCACATCTGGATCGGGGCCCCACAGCTGCCCCGAGACTCCCAGGTGTCCTGCGGGGACACACCGAGTTTGTGGGGTCACACCGAGTTTGTGGGATCATCCCGAGTTTGTGGGGTCACACCGAGATGTGGGGTCACACCGAGTTTGTGGGGTCACACCGAGTTTGTGGGGTCACACCGAGTTGAGGGATCATCCCGAGTTTGTGGGGTCATCCCGAGTTTGTGGGGTCACACCGAGTTGTGGGGTCACACCGGGTTTGGGGTCCCCCCGAGTTTGTAGGATCACACCGAATTTGTGGGGTCACCCCGAGTTTGTGGGGTCACACCAAGATGTGGGAACAACCTGAGTTGTGGGGTCACCCCGAGTTTGTAGGATCACACCGAGTTTGTGGGATCACCCTGAGTTTGTGGGGTCACACCAAGATGTGGGAACAACCTGAGTTGTGGGGTCACCCCGAGTTTGTAGGATCACACCGAGTTTGTGGGGTCACACTGAGATGTGGGAACACCCTGAGTTGTGGGGTCACCCTAAGTTTGTGGGGTCACACCGAGATGTGGGAAACCCCTGAGTTGTGGGGTCACCCTGAGTTGTGGGGTCACACCGAGTTGTGGGGTCACACCGAGTTGTGGGGTTGCCAGGAGTTTGTGGGATCACCCCGAGTTTGTAGGATCACCCTGAGTTATGGGGACACACTGAGTTGTGGGGTCCCCCCGAGTTTGTAGGATCATCCCGAGTTCTGGGATCATCCCTAGTTTGTGGGATCACACCGAGTTTGTAGGATCACCCCGGGTTTGTGGGATCACCCCCAGTCTGTGGGATCACACCGAGTTTGTAGGATCACCTCGAATTATGGGGACATCCCGAGTTTGTGGGGTCCCCCCGAGTTTGTGGGATCACACCGAGTTTGTGGGAACACCCCCAGTCTGTGGGATCAAACCGAGTCGTAGGATCACCTTGAGTTATGGGGACACCCTCAGTTGTGGGGTCCCCCCGAGTTTGTAGGATCACCTTGAGTTTGTGGGATCACCCCGAGTTCTGGGATCACACCGGGTTTGTAGGATCACCCCGCGTTTGTGGGATCACCCCCAGTCTGTGGGATCACACCGAGTTTGTAGGATCACCCTGAGTTCTGGGGCCCCCCGAGTTTGTGGGGTCACACCGAGTTTGTGGGATCATCCCGAGTTCTGGGATCACCCCTAGTTTGTGGGATCGCACCGAGTTTGTAGGATCACCTTGAATTATGGGGACATCCCGCGTTTGTGGGATCCCCCCGAGTTTGTGGGAACACCCCCAGTCTGTGGGATCACACCGAGTTTGTAGGATCACCCTGAGTTATGGGGTCACCCTGAGTTCTGGGGCCCCCCCGCGTTTGTGGGGTCCCCCCGAGTTTGTGGGATCACCTTGAGTTTGTGGGATCACCCCGAGTTCTGGGATCACCCCTAGTTTGTGGGATCACACCGAGTTTGTAGGATCACCCTGAGTTGTGGGGCCCCCCCGAGTTTGTGGGATCATCCCGAGTTCTGGGATCACCCCCAGTCTGTGGGATCACACCGAGTTTGTAGGATCACCCTGAGTTATGGGGTCACCCTGAGTTTGTGGGGTCTCCCCGAGTTTGTGGGATCATCCCGAGTTCTGGGATCACACCGAGTTTGTAGGATCACCTTGAATTATGGGGACATCCCGCGTTTGTGGGGTCCCCCCGAGTTTGTGGGATCCCCCCCGAGTTTGTAGGATCACCCCGAGTTTGTGGGATCCCCCCGAGTTTGTGGGAACACCCCCAGTCTGTGGGATCAAACCGAGTCGTAGGATCACCTTGAGATATGGGGACACCCTCAGTTGTGGGGTCCCCCCGAGTTTGTGGGATCACCTTGAGTTTGTGGGATCACCCCGAGTTCTGGGATCACACCGAGTTTGTAGGATCACCCTGAGTTATGGGGTCACACTGAGTTGTGGGGTCCCCCCAAGTTTGTAGGATCATCCCGAGTTCTGGGATCACCCCGAGTTTGTGGGATCACACCGAGTTTGTAGGATCACCCCGGGTTTGTGGGATCACCCCCAGTCTGTGGGATCACACCGAGTTTGTAGGATCACCTCGAATTATGGGGACATCCCGAGTTTGTGGGGTCCCCCCGAGTTTGTGGGGTCACACTGAGTTTGTGGGATCATCCCGAGTTCTGGGATCACACCGAGTTTGTGGGGTCACACCGAGTTTGTGGGATCACACCGAGTTCTGGGATCACCCCGAGTTCTGGGATCACACCGAGTTTGTGGGATCACACCGAGTTTGTAGGATCACCTTGAATTATGGGGACATCCCGAGTTCTGGGGTCCCCCCGAGTTTGTGGGGTGCCCCCGCCCGGCCCAGCCGCTGTCCCCGTGCCCCTCCCGGCCGTGTCACATCCCCGGGCTCCGCTCCCTCCTCCTCCGCCCCGATCCCGTCCCAAACTCCGTTTCCTTTCCCCGTTTCCGCGAGCCCCCGCAGAGGCGGAAATGGTGGGGAAAAATAATAATAATAATTAAAAAAAACCCTCAAAAATCGCTGCTCCGGCCGCGGGGATCCCGGGAAAACCGGCGGGATCCCGGCCGGGAAGGGACCCCCAGGGTCGGGGGGCTTCGAGGGGGGGGTGACAACATCGCCGTCACCGCCCCGCGCTTGGGGACACCTGGAGGCCACCCGCCCGCCTGGCCAGGGAGGGGACCGGCACCTTGGGGACAGGGGTGGCTCCCGGCCACCCCCCGCCAGCCCTGGAGGAGGAGGATTTTGGCCCCGGGGTGACCCCCAGGACCACCCCCGTGGCCACCAGAGCGCGGGGTTGGGGACAGCGGGGACACGGCCCGAAGGACAAACCCGAGCCCCAGGGAGAGGGGAGAAGGAGGCAAATTCCGTGCTGAATTCCGGAGCGTGTCCCTGCAGGAAAAGCTCCTGGAAGGCCACGTTTGGGTGGAAAAGCACCGTTTTGGTGGGAAAAAACCCCCCATTTTAGTGAAAAAAAAAATCCCCATTTTGGTGGAACCCCACCCCATTTTGGTGGAAAAAAACCCCATTTTGGTGAAAAAAATCCCCATTTTGGTGAAAAAAATCCCCATTTTGGTGGAACCCCACCCCATTTTGGTGGAAAAACACCCCATTTTAGTGGAAAAAATTGGTGGAACCTCCCTCCCCCCCAATTTTGGTGGAAAAAACCCCCATTTTGGTGAAAAAAAAATTGGTGGAAAACTCCCCCATTTTGGTGGAAAAAAACCCATTTTGGTGCAAAAACACCCCATTTTAGAGGAAAAAAAATTGGTGGACATCCCCCCCGCCCTCCCCTTTTGGTGGAAAACCCCCCCATTTTGGTGAAAAAAATCCCCATTTTGGTGAAAAAAAACCCCCATTTTGGTGAAAAAAATCCCCATTTTGGTGGAACCCCACCCCATTTTGGTGGAAAAACACCCCATTTTAGTGGGAAAAAAATGGTGGAACCTCCCCCCCCCCCCCCCATTTTGGTGGAAAAAACCCCCATTTTGGTGAAAAAAAAAATTGGTGGAAAACTCCCCCATTTTGGTGGAAAAAACCCCATTTTGGTGAAAAAACACCCCATTTTAGAGGAAAAAAAAATTGGTGGACAACCTCCCCCCTCTCCTTTTGGTGGAAAACCCCCCATTTTGGAAAAACACCCCATTTTAGTGGAAAAAAATTGGTGGAACCTCCCCACCCCCCCATTTTGGTGGAAAAAACCCCATTTTGGTGGAAAAAACCCCATTTTGGTGGAAAAACACTCCATTTTAATGGGAAAAAAATGGTGGAACACCCCCCCCCCCCCCCCCCCCCCCCATTTTGGTGGAAAAAACCCCATTTCGGTGAAAAAAAATCCCCATTTTCGTGGAAACCCACCCCATTTTGGGGAAAACCCTCACCATTTTGGTGAAACCCCCCCTCATTTTGGTGGAAAAAAAACCCATTTCGGTGTAAAAATCCCCCCCTCCCACCACCAATTTTGGTTGGAAAAAAAAATTGGTGGAAAACTCCCCCATTTTGGTGGAAAAAAACCCATTTTGGTGAAAAAACCCCCCATTTTGCTGGAAAAACACCCCATTTTAATGGGAAAAAAATTGGTGGAACACCCTCCCCCCCCCCCCCCCCCCCCATTTTGGTGAAAAAAATCCCCATTTTGGTGGAAACCCACCCCATTTTGGTGAAACCCCCCCTCATTTTGGTGGAAAAAAACCCATTTTGGTGAAAAAAATATATCCCCATTTTGGTGGAAACCCCCCCATTTTGGGGAAAACCCTCACCATTTTGGTGAACCCCCCCCTCATTTTGGCGGAAAAAAAACCCATTTTGGTGAAAAAACCCCCCATTTTGCTGGAAAAACACCTCATTTTAATGGGAAAAAAATTTGGTGGAACACCCCCCCCCCCCCCCCCCCCATTTTGGTGGAAACCCCCCCCATTTCGGTGAAAAAAAATCCCCATTTTCGTGGAAACCCCCCCCATTTTGGGGAAAACCCTCACCATTTTGGTGAAACCCCCCCTCATTTTGGTGGAAAAAACACCCATTTCGGTGTAAAAATCCCCCCACCACCAATTTTGGTCGGAAAAAAAAAAAAAATGGTGGAAAACTCCCCCATTTTGGTGTAAAACACCCCCCCCCCCCATTTTGACGGGAAAAACCCCGTTTTGGTGTGAAAAACCATCATTTTGGCGTAAAAACGAACCCCTAGACCACCCCCAGGACCCCCCCGTGTGTCACCGTTCCGGGGAAAACCCTCCCCACCTGCCGCCGGTATCCCGAGGGATGGTGTTTTTTTGGGAAGAGGGGAGGCCGCGGGGGTTCCCGATGAGCTCAGCCCCATCCCGGGGATTTGCGGGGTGAGAGCTGTTGTGGGGCTGGGAGGAAAGGAGCCAGGAGCTGGCGGGGGTTTGATGCCGGGAAGAAGGTTTGGAGTCGGTCCAGGTGCCGGGAAAGAGCCAGGATCCCTTCGGCCGCCCCCGCTTCCGAATCGGGGAAAGAAGTTGGGGGTTTTTCCTAAAGAAGTCCTGCACCCCCCGCAAAAAAAAAAACACCAAAAAAACCAGAAGGGGTTTGGTTGAGGGTAAAAATGTGCAGGAGCAGCGATTTCCACACAGCTGTGTCCCTCACATCCGGCTCGCGTCCCTGTCCCCACCGTGGCTGTGACATCTGGGGACACCGCGGACGGTGACCATCACCTGTGCCCCAAACTCTTGGGACAGCTCTTGTGAGATGGGATTTTTTGGGGATCCCTTCCCGCTGTGAATCCCAGCCTCATTCCCCGGTGTGGGGTTTTTTGGGGGGGGATTGGGGTCAAGGCTGGGGTGACGCTGAGGGGACACCGGCGGGGACGCGGGGATGGATTTTGTCCCTTCCTTTTCCAGGCGGGCAGCGAGGCCATGGCGATGCTCCTGGAGCCCGGGATGCAGAGCCTGCGGATGGGTAAGGGTGTCCCCGGGGGGTGGCGCGGGCTGAGGTGTCCCCTGTCCCGCCCACACGGTCATTCCATGTCCCTGCTGTCCCCCCTCCGTGTCCCCTCCGCGGCTGCCGCGTCGGGATAACCAGGAACAGCTGTGGGAGGAAACCTGATCCCCCTATCCCAGACCTTATCCCCCCATCCCAGACCTGATCCTGCAATTCCCAGACCTGATCCTGCTCTCCCAGACCTGATCCTGCTATCCCAAACCTGATCCTGCTATCCCAAACCTCATCCTGCCGTCCCAAACCTGATCCCACTATCCCAGACCTGATCCTGTGATTCCAAACCTGCCCCTGCT
Source organism: Delichon dasypus (assembly GCA_037837765.1). NCBI lineage: Eukaryota > Metazoa > Chordata > Aves > Passeriformes > Hirundinidae > Delichon > Delichon dasypus. The sequence continues at coordinate 72,729,545 of JBBAXF010000006.1, forward strand.
ATTCCAAACCTGATCCTGCAATTCCAAACTTGCCCCTGCCATCCCGGACCTGATCCTGCTATCCCAGACCTGATCCCGCTATCCCAGACCTGATCCTCCAATTCCAAACCTGATCCTGCCATCCCAAACTTGATCTGCTATCCCAGACCTGATCCTGCAATTCTAAACCTCATCCTGCCATCCCAAACCTGCCCCTGCTATCCCAGACCTGATCCTGCAATTCCCAAACCTGATCCTGCCGTCCCAGACCTGATCCTACTATCCCAAACCTGATCCCCCAATCCCAGACCTGCCCCTGCTATCCCAGACCTGATCCTGCTATCCCAAACCTGATCCTGTGATTCCAAACTTGCCCCTGCCATCCCAGACTTGATCCTGCTATCCCAAACCTGATCCCGCTATCCCAAACCTGATCTCACTATCCCAGACCTGATCCTGCAATTCCAAACCTGATCCTGCCATCCCAAACTTGATCCCGCTATTCCAGGCCTGATCTTGCTATGCCAGACCTGATCCTGCTATCCCAAACCTGCCCCTGCTATCCCAAACCTCATCCTGCTATCCCAAACTTGATCCAGCTATCCCAAACCTCATCTTCCTATCCCAATCCTGATCCCGTCACCCCAAACCTGATCCCTCCATTCCAGACCTCATCCCACCATCCCAAATGTCATCCCGTCATTTCAAACCTGATCCTGAAATCCCAAACTGATCCCATGATCCCAGACCTGATCCCACGATCCCAAACCTGATCCTGCTATCCCAAACCTGATCCTGCTATCCCAGTCCTGATCCTGCTATCCCAGTCCTGACCCTGCAATCCCAAACCTGACCCGATCCTGCCATCCCAAACCTCATCCCACCATCCCAATCCTGATCCCGCCACCCCAAACCTGATCCTGTCATCCCAAATCTCATCCCTCCATCCCAAACCTCATCCCGCCACCCCAAACCTCATCCCTCTATCCCAAACCTCATCCCTCTATCCCAAACCTCATCCCGCCACCCCAAACCTCATCCCTCCATCCCAAACCTCATCCCGCCACCCCAAACCTGATCCTGTCATCCCAAACCTCATCCCGCCACCCCAAACCTCATCCCTCTATCCCAAACCTCATCCCTCCATCCCAAACCTGATCCCTCCATCCCAAACCTCATCCCTCCATCCCAAACCTCATCCCGCCACCCCAAACCAGATCCTGTCATCCCAAACCTCATCCCGCCACCCCAAACCTGATCCTGTCATCCCAAACCTCATCCCGCCACCCCAAACCTGATCCTGTCATCCCAAACCTCATCCCACCATCCCAAAACCAACCAGGAGTGTGGAGGCCCGGGCAGGAATTACCCCCCCCGATCCCGATCCCGATCCCGATCCTTATCCGCAGGAACGAGTTTTCATGTCCAAGGCTCTCCAGAGCCCCCCGGGGGGGTCACGGCTCCCCCCGGCTCCGTCGCACGCGGAGGCGGCGGCGAGACCGCTCCCGTTTGTCTGGGATCAAATATTTATGGGACAGACACGGATACAGGGAAAAGCACTTAGGGAGCAGGTGTAGGGAACAGCAGATGCGTCACCGCCGGCGGTGGGGACACGGCGGCCACTGTCCCCAACTCTGTGGTGTGGCTCTTCCCCAGACACGGAAAATCGGGATCAGACCCATCCCAATCCCAATCCCAATCCCAATCCCCCAGCTGCTGGTTTGGGAGGGTCCCAGAGTATTCCCGGAGCGCTCCCCGGGGCTCCGGAGCTTCCCGAGGGTGTCCCAGTGGCTGTCCCAGTGCAAACTGGTGGCACTGGGAGCTGGGGGGGGGTTGTCCAGGCACGGGCAGGGAGAGAAGGAGTCTTGCTCTTCCCTGAGGAAGCTCCGCTGTTCCCAAATCTCTCCAGCCATGGAACCTCCTCTATTCCCAAATCTCTCCATCCGTGGAACTTCCTCTGCTGAGTTCCCAAATCTCTCCAACCATGGAATCTCCTCTGTTCCCAAATCTCTCCAGCCATGGAACCTCCTCCTCCGTTCCCAAATCTTTCCATTCATGGGGCCTCCTGAGTTCCCAAATCTTTCCAACCATGGAACTTCCTGTGTTCCCAAATCTCTCACGCCATGGAGCCTCCTGTTCCCAAATCTCTCCAGCCATGGAACCTCCACTGTTCCCAAATCTTTCCAACGATGGAAATTCCTGTGTTCCTGAATCTCTCCCACCATGGAACCTCCTGTGTTCCCAAATCTCTCCCGCCATGGAACCTCCTGAGTTCTCAAATCTTTCCAACCAGGGATCTTTCTGTTCCCAAATCTCTCCAACCCTGGAACCTCCACTGTTCCCAAATCCTTCCATTCATGGAGCCTCCTGAGTTCCCAAATCTTTCCAACCATGGAACTTCCTGTGTTCCCCAATCTCTCACGCCATGGAGCCTCCTGTTTCCAAATCTCTCCAACCCTGGAACCTCCTCTGCTGTTCCCAAATTTCTCCAACCATGGAATCTCCTCTGTTCCCAAATCTCTCCAACCATGGAACCTCCACTGTTCCCAAATCTTTCCATTCATGGAACCTCCTGTGTTCCCAAATCTCTCCAGCCATGGAGCCTCCTGAGTTCCCAAATCTTTCCAACCAGGGATCTTTGTGTTCCCGGATCTCTCCAACCATGGAACTTCCACTGTTCCCAAATCTCTCCAACCATGGAATCTCCTGAGTTCCCCAATCTTTCCAACCATGGAACTTCCTGTGTTCCCCAATCTCTCCTGCCATGGAGCCTCCTGTTCCCAAATTTCTCCAACCATGGAACCTCCTCTGCTGTTCTCAAATCTCTCCAACCATGGAACCTCCACTGTTCCCAAATCTCTCCAACCCTGGAACCTCCTCTGCTGTTCCCAAATCTCTCCAACCATGGAATCTCCTCTGTTCCCAAATCTTTCCATTCATGGAGCCTCCTGAGTTCCCAAATCTTTCCATTCATGGAACCTCCTGTGTTCCCAAATCTCTCCAGCCATGGAGCCTCCTGTTCCCAAATTTCTCCAACCATGGAACCTCCACTGTTCCCAAATCTTTCCAACCATGGGACTTCCTGTGTTCCCGAATCTCTCATGCCATGGAGCCTCCTGTTCCCAAATCTCTCCCGCCATGGAGCCTCCTGAGTTCCCAAATCTTTCCAACCAGGGATCTTTGTGTTCCCGGATCTCTCCAACCATGGAACTTCCACTGTTCCCAAATCTCTCCAACCATGGAATCTCCTGAGTTCCCCAATCTTTCCAACCATGGAAATTCCTGTGTTCCCCAATCTCTCCTGCCATGGAGCCTCCTGTTCCCAAATCTCTCCAACCCTGGAACTTCTTCCTCTGTTCCCAAATCTCTCCAACCCTGGAACCTCCTCTGCTGTTCCCAAATCTCTCCAGCCATGGAACCTTCTGTTCCCAAATCTTTCCAAACATGGAACCTCCTGAGTTCCCAAATCTCTCCAGCCATGGAGCCTCCTGTTCCCAAATCTCTCCATCCATGGAACCTCCTCTGCTGTTCCCAAATCTCTCCAGCCATGGAAATTCCTGTGTTCCCGAATCTCTCATGCCATGGAGCCTTCTGTTCCCAAATCTCTCCAACTCTGGAACTTCCTCCTCTGTTCCCAAATCTCTCCAGCCATGGAACCTCCTGAGTTCCCAAATCTTTCCAACCATGGAACCTCCTCCACTGCTCCCAAATCCCTCCGACCATGGAGCCTCCACTGCTGTTCCCAAATCTCTCCAGCCATGGAACCTTCTGTTCCCAAATCTTTCCAAACATGGAACCTCCTGAGTTCCCAAATCTCTCCCGCCATGGAACCTCCTGAGTTCCCAAATCTTTCCAACCAGGGATCTTTGTGTTCCGGAATCTCTCCAACCATAGAACCTCCTCTGTTCCCAAATCTTTCCAACCATGGAACTTCCTGAGTTCCCAAATCTTTCCAACCATGGAACCTTCTGTTCCCAAATCTTTCCAAACATGGAACCTCCCGAGTTCCCAAATCTCTCCAGCCATGGAACCTTCTGTTCCCAAATCTCTCCAGCCATGGAGCCTCCTGTTCCCAAATCTCTCCAACCCTGGAACCTCCTCTGCTGTTCCCAAATCTTTCCATTCATGGAACCTCCTGAGTTCCCAAATCTCTCCAGCCATGGAGCCTCCTGTTCCCAAATCTCTCCAGAACCCGGGTGGGGGTGGACGCTGCTCATCCCTGCTCCCATGGCCCCGATCCCAGCAGGATCCCGGCAGGATCCCGGCAGGATCCCGGCAGGATCCCGGCAGGATCGGCAATCCCAAAGGGCAGGTTTTGGGACCGACACTTCCGTCACCGCCCGCACCCCACACCCCATTCCCAACACTTTACCCCATCCCAACCCCAATTCCTTGGGAAAGCCGCTCCATCAGCTCCCCCAGCTCCTTCCAGCTGGATCCGCTCCAGCGGCTCTTCCGTGGGCGGTGATTAATTAATGCCGGCTGCTAATTGGAGCCGGGTGCCGGGGCAGCGCGGGCGGGACAGCTCCGTGTCCCCGGTGTGGGGTGGGGGACTCTGGGGTTCATCCCATCCCGATTCCGGGATCATCGGGGCTCCCCGGGGCTGGAATTCTGCTGCTGGAGGGGACAGGGATGGCTCCAGGGGGAGGAAGAGGGAAAAATCCACGGTGCCCATGATCCCTGAGGTCCCCACCCCCAGATTTTGGGATCACCAGGGGCTCTGGCAGCAGCTTCCAGGGTCTCCAGAACACCGGGATGTTCTGGGGCATGGCCGGGGATCTGAGCTGGACGCAGACTCCCTCAAATCCATGGATTTGAACCACAGACACTTCCTGTCCCTCTTCCCAAGTTTTACCCCATTCCCATGGAATCCAAACCTTTCAGCTGCTGGCCCACAGCAGCTTCCCCATCCCTGGAAGTGTCCAGGACGGTGTTGGATCCACCTGGGATAAGGGAAGGTGTCCCTGCCCACGGATGGGGTGGCACTGGATGGGATTTAGGGACCTTCCCAGCTCCAACCATCCCAACGTTCCATGGTTTTATGAACTCCACATCTGGAGCCCCCCCAGTGCCTCTGTCCCCTCCACCACCACATCTGCCCCGGATCCGTCTCCATCAGGATGTCCCAGGTGGTTTCCTTGGGGAAGAGTCTTTGGGAATGGCTGGGAATGCTTCCCACGTGGATCCGTCTCCATTGGGATGTCCTGGGTGGTCTCTCCTTGGGGAAAGGTCTTTGGGAATGGCTGGGAACCCTTCCCACATGGATCCATCTCCATTGGGATGTCCCGGGTGGTCTCTCCTTGGGGAGGAGTCTTTGGGAATGGCTGGGATCCCTTCCCACCCTGGATCTGTCTCCATTGGGATGTCCTGGGTGGTTTCCTTGGGGAAAGTTCTTTGGGAATGGCTGGGAACCCTTCCCACATGGATCCATCTCCATCGGGATGTCCTGGGTGGTTTCCTTGGGGAAGAGTCTTTGGGAATGGCTGTGATCCCTTCTCACATGGATCCATCTCCATTGCGATGTCCTGGGTGGTCTCTCCTTGGGGAAGAGTCTTTGGGAATGGCTGGGATCCCTTCCCACCCTGGATCCGTCTCCATCGGGATGTCCTGGGTGGTTTCCTTGGGGAAGAGTCTTTGGGAATGGCTGTGATCCCTTCTCACATGCATCCGTCTCCATCAGGATGTCCCGGGCACTCTCTCCTTGGAGAAAGTTCTTTGGGAATGGCTGGGATCCCTTCCCACGCGGATCCGTCTCCATCGGGATGTCCTGGGTGGTTTCCTTGGGGAAGAGTTTTTGGGAATGGTTGGGAACCCTTCCCACATGGATCCATCTCCATTGCAATGTCCCGGGCACTCTCTCCTTGGAGAAAGTTATTTGGGAATGGCTGGGAACCCTTCCCACGTGGATCCATCTCCATCGGGATGTTCTGGGTGGTTTCCTTGGGGAAGAGTCTTTGGGAATGGCTGGGATCCCTTCCCACATGGATCCGTCTCCATTGCGATGTCCCGGGTGGTCTCTCCTCTGGGAAGGGTCTCTGGGGACATTGGTGTCACCCAGACTCACGTGTCCGTGTCCCCAGGTGCCAACGGCGAGCGCTGCCCGACGCCGTCCCCGCCCGGCTCCCCGGGGACGCCCCACGACAGCTGCAGCATCGCCCCACTGACGCCCTCCCAGTCACCGGTGAGTGGGGACCAGTAGGGCCACGGGGGGACCAGTAAAGCCATTAGGGGTTTCCCAGTAAGGCTATTATGGGGTTCCCAGTAAGCCAGTTTTGGGGTTCCCAGTAAGGCTATTATGGGGTTCCCAGTAAGGCCATAATGTGGTCCCAGTAAAGGCCAGTGTGCAGTCTCAGTATGGCCATTATGGGGTTCCCAGTAAGGCAATTTTGGGGTCCCAGTAAGGTAGCTGTGAAGTTCCCAGTAAGGCCGTAGTGTGGCCCCAGTAAGGCCATAGTGGGGTTCCCAGTAAGGCAGTTTTGGGGTCCCAGTAGGGCCAGTGAGGTGTTCCTAGTAAGATCATAATGGTGTTCCCAGTAAGGCAGTTTTGGGGTCCCAGTATGGCCATCATGGGGTTCCCAGCAAGGCAGTTTTGGGGTCCCAGTATGGCCATTATGGGGTTCCCAGTAAGGCCATAGTGTGGTCCCAGTAAGGCCACAGTGGGGTTCCCAGTAAGGCCATTGTGGGGTCCCAGTGAGACCATTGTGGGGTCCCAGTAAAACCATTGTGGGGTCCCAGTAAGGCCATTGTGGGGTCCCAGTAAGGCCATTGTGGGGTCCCAGTAAAGCTGTTGTGGGATCCCAGTGAGATCACTGTGGGGTCCCAGTAAAGCTGTTGTGGGGTCCCAGTAAGGCCATTGTGGGGTCCCAGTGAGATCACTGTGGGGTCCCAGTAAAGCTGTTGTGGGGTCCCAGTAAGGCTGCTGTGAGGTCCCAGTAAGGACATTGTGGGGTCCCAGTAAGGCTGGTGTGGGATCCCAGTGAGATCATTGTGGGATCCCAGTGAGATCACTGTGGGGTCCCAGTAAAGCTGTTGTGGGATCCCAGTGAGATCACTGTGGGGTCCCAGTAAAGCTGTTGTGGGGTCCCAGTAAGGCCATTGTGGGGTCCCAGTAAGGCCATTGTGGGGTCCCCAGGGCTGTTGGGGTCTGCCCCTCTGTCTCTTCCCCCTCTGGTCCTTGCCCAGTTGCTGCTCCCCCTTCTCCCCCAGTCCGGCCTCCGTCCTCCCCCCAGTCCCGCAGGAGGGGCCACTCTATCCCCAGGACCTTTATCCATGGGATTTTTGGGATGGAGGGCTTTTCCAGCTCCGGAACGACCCACGGGGAAAAGTTTAATCCCACAAACCCCCTGCCCTCAATCCGGGGCTGCCGGCTGTGGGAGGCCGCGTTCCAGAGCCGGATCCTCCCCGGAGTTCCTCGTCCCTGCACATTCCAGCCGCCTTCTCCCTGCTGATCCCAGCGTTTTTCCTGGCCAGCTCCTGTCCTCGTTTATCAAATCCGGGGACATTAAAGGTTAACGAGGCTTTCAGCTTCCCGTGGTGACACGGGGACAGGGCCTCGTCACCTCCCTGCGGCTCCTTCGGCACGGGGACAGCCCCGGAGGGAGGGGACAGGGACACGGCCCGGGGACAGGAAAAGTGTGGGAGCAGCAGTGGGAACGTCCCAAAACTTCTGGGCCAGGGGGGTTTTCAGCTGGGTGACCCTTGGGGACACCTGGGACAAGGTGAGATTGGTGACAGGGAAGGTTTTTGATCGACTGACCCTTGGGGACATCTGGGACAGGGTGACGTTGGACACAGGGAAGGTTTTCAGCTGGGTGACCCTTGGGGACACCTGGGACAGGGTGAGATTGGTGACAGGGAAGGTTTTTGACCGTGTGACCCTTGGGGACATCTGGGACAGAGTGAGATTGGACACAGGGAAGGTTTTCAGCTGGGTGATTCTTGGGGACACCTGGGACAAGGTGAGATTGGACACAGGGAAGGTTTTTGATCAACTGAACCCTTGGGGACACGTGGGACAATGTCCCTTGGAGCAAGACTGGACACAGAAAAGGATTTTGGCTGGGTGATCCATGGGGACACCTGGGATGATGTCACCTAGTCCAAGATGGGGAGCAGGGAACAGTTTGGGTTCAAGTGACCCATGGGGACACCTGGGACAATGTCCCTTGGAGTGAGATTGGTGACAAGGAACGTTTTTGACCGTGTGACCCTTGGGGACATCTGGGACAAGGTGAGATTGGTCACAGAGAAGGTTTTTGACTGTGTGACCCTTGGGGACACCTGGGACAAGGTGAGATTGGTGACAGGGAAGGTTTTTGACCGTGTGACCCTTGGGGACATCTGGGACAAGGTGAGATTGGACACAGGGAAGGTTTTTGACTGAAAAATATTTGGGGACATCTGGGACAATGTCCCTTGGACTGAGATTGGTCACCGGGAAGGTTTTTGACCGTGTGACCCTTGGGGACACCTGGGACAAGGTGACATTGGACACAGGGAAGGTTTTCAGCTGGGTGATCCTTGGGGACACCTGGGACAAGGTGACCTTGGAGTGAGATTGGTCACAAGGGAAGGTTTTTGACTGAGTGACCCTTGGGGACACCTGGGACAAGGTGAGATTGGACACAGAGAAGATTTTTGATCAACTGATCCTTGGGGACATCTGGGACAATGTCCCTTGGAGCAAGACTGGACACAGAAAAGGATTTTGGCTGGGTGATCCATGGGGACACCTGGGATGATGTCACCTAGTCCAAGATGGGGAGCAGGGAATGGTTTGGGTTCAAGTGACCCATGGGGACACCTGGGACAATGTCACTTGGACTGAGACCGGAAGTAGGAAAGTTTTTTGGGAATCTCGGCTCCAGTTTCAGGGTCCAAGTGAGGGGGGCTCAGCAGAATAAAACCAGGACCCCCCAACCACCCTGGCTGCTCCCAAGGGCACCCATCCCTCTGCAGGGCTGCCCAAATCCCTGTGTCCCATGGGAACTTCCCCTGGGAACGACCGCAGCCACCACGTGGAATACGGGAGACCCTTTTCCCAGCGAGTTGAAGATCACCAAATTGGGTGAAAATATGGAAAAAATCCTGAGAATCCTGGGAAAATGGACGCTTCCTGGGGTTTTTAACTCCTTTTCTGGCATCAGCTGGGTGCTTGATCCCGTTCCTTGCCTTCCAGCGGAGCGAGGCGCGTTCGCAGCAGACCCCGTCCTTCTCCGTGGTGGTGGCCATCGACTTCGGCACCACCTCCAGCGGTTACGCCTTCAGCTTCACCAGCGACCCCGAGGCCATCCACATGATGAGGTGAGGACCCGCCAGAGGCCCCGGAGCTGCTCCCGGAGCACGGGAAGGGCTTTTATGGCCCCAAAATGGCCAGAGGTTGTGTTGGTGGGAGGTGATTCCTGGAAGCAGCGGGTGGAAGGTGTGGAATGAGGATACTCCAAGGCTGGAGCCCTTCTGCTCTGCAGCCAGGCTGGGAGAGCTGGGAATGTTCAAACAGGAGAAGGGAAAAATCCAGGGAATCCTCAGAGTCCCTGAAGGGGCTCCAGGAGAGCTGGAGAGGGACTGGGGACAAGGGCTGGAGGGACAGGACACAGGGAATGGCTTCCAGTGGGAAAGGGGAGATTGGGCTGGGATATTGGGAATTCCTGGCTGGGAGGGTGGGAAGGGTCTGGGAATTCTGGAATTCCCGGATTTGCTGTGGTTGCCCCTGGATCCCTGGCAGTGCCCAAGGCCAGGCTGGACATTGGGGCTTGGATCCACCTGGGATCATGGGAGGTGTCCCTGAACATGGAATGGGGTGGGAATGGGATGGGATTTAAAGTCCCTTCCCATCCAAACCATTCCAGGATTCTGGAGCCCCTCTGCCATGGAGCCAGGCTGGGAGAGCTGGGAATGTTCTCCTGGAGAAGGGAAAAATCCAGGGAATGCTCAGAGTCCCTGCAGGGGCTCCAGGAGAGCTGGAGAGGGACTGGGGACAAGGGCTGGAGGGACAGGACACAGGGAATGGCTTCCAGTGGGAAAGGGGAGATTGGGCTGGGATCTTGGGCATTGGGAATTCCTGTCTGGGAGGGTGGGGAGGGTCTGGGAATTCTGGAATTCCCGGATTTGCTGTGGCTGCCCCTGGATCCCTGGAAGTGTCCAGGTTGGACACTGGGGCTTGGATCCACCTGGGATAGTAGAAGTGGAATAGTCCCTGCCATGGAAGTGGGTGGCACTGTGTGGTCTTCAAGGCCCCTCCCAGCCCAAACCACTCTGGAATTCCATGAAGTTCCTTGGAGGATGGAGCGGGGTCACTCCTCTGCTGTTGTTCCCCTTCAAGGTCCTTCAGACCACACCCACAGAAACAAATTAAACCTGGCAGGACCCATTCCCTGGGAGTTCACCTGCTCCGGCTCCTCTTTGCAGGAAATGGGAAGGGGGGGACCCGGGCGTGGCCAACCAGAAGACCCCCACCAGCCTCCTGCTGACTCCGGAGGGGACATTCCACAGCTTCGGCTACACCGCCCGCGATTACTACCACGACCTGGACCCCGAGGAGGCCCGCGAGTGGTTCTACTTCGAGAAGTTTAAGATGAAGATCCACAGCACCAGCGTGAGTCCCTGCTCCCATCCTGACATTCCCGGTGCTCCGGGGAGGATCCTGGCCAGGCTGGGAATTGAAATGTTGGGAAAAATCCTCAAGTTTTGTCCATTTTAGGGGGTGAATTTGAGGTTCTCCCATCTGAGCTGCTGCAGGGTGGGGGGACGTGGCTGCACAAAACTTCGGGTGCCTGAGCTCCAGCTGTTCTGGTTGGCTCAGGGGGATGAGCAAATTCCCGAGGTTTGGTGATGGATCCGGCCGCCTCCCAGCCCCTCGGGTGATCCATTTGCTGTTCCCGGCAGGATCTGACCATGAAAACCGAGCTGGAAGCCGTCAATGGGAAGAAGATGCCGGCGCTGGAGGTGTTCGCCCACGCGCTGCGCTTCTTCAAGCAGCACGCGGTGCAGGTGGGGCCACCTCCATCCCCCCTCCTCCTTCCCAAACGGATTCCTCCGCGTCCTCTCCGCGCATTCCGTGCGAGGGTGGGGAGGCCCTGGAATGGAATTCCCAGATTTGCTGTGGCTGCCCTATCCCTGGAAGTGTCCAAGGACGTTGGGGCTTGGAGCCACCTGGGATAGTGGGAGGCGTCCCTGGGTGGGACAGGATGGGATTTAAGGTCCTGCCCAATCCAAACCATTCCGCGATTCACCGGGACCCCCCAGGTGTCACCTCCTGCTTGTCCCCTGGCAGGAGCTGAAGGATCAGTGCCCATCCCTGCCCGAAAACGATGCCATCCGCTGGGTCCTCACCGTGCCGGCCATCTGGAAGCAGCCGGCCAAGCAGTTCATGCGGGAAGCGGCCTACAAGGTGGGGGAACTCCGGAGAGTGACCACGTGGTGACCCTCACGGGGGCTGTGATCTCCAGGGTATCCCCTTCCTCCCTCAAACTGAATTCACACTGCCAGAGGGTGGGGTTAGGTGGGATGTTGGGAAGGAATTCCAGGCTGGGAGGGTGGGGAGGGGCTGGGCTGGAATTCCCAGATTTGCTGTGGCTGCCCCTGGATCCCTGGCAGTGTCCAAGGCCAAGTCTGGATGGACTTGGATCTGCCTGGGATAGTGGGAATTGTCCTTGCCCATGGCGGGCGCGGAATGGGATGAGATTTAAGGTCCTTCCAACCCAAACCAACCAAAAGTTTTTGGGTGGGTGGGTGGGTGGATAATTTGCCAGGTGGGTGTTTAAGTGGATGGTCGGGTGGTTGGTTGAATGGTTGGATGGATTTACAGTAGGTTGAGTGGTTGGGTGATTGGTTTGGTGGTTGGTTGGGTGATCAGGTCATTGGTTGGTTGGGTGGTTGGGTGGTCAAGTCATTGGTTAGGTGGTTGGATGGTTCATTGGATGGTTGGTTGGGTGGTCAGGTCGTTGGTTTGGTGGTTGGTTTGGTGGTCAGATCATCGGTTGGGTGGTCAGGTAGTTGATTGGTTAGGTGGTTGGTTGAATGGTTGGATTTATGGTAGGTTGAGTGGTTGGATGATTGGTTTGGTGGGTGGTTGGTTGGATGAATTTAGGGCAGGTTGAGTGGCTGGTGGTTGGATGGTTGGGTGGTTGGTTGGATAGTTGGGTGGTCAGTTTATTCGTTGGGTGGTCAGTCTATTGGTTGGTAGTGGTTTGTTGAGTGGTTGGATGGTTGGTTGGGCGGTCAGGTTGTTGGTTGAGTGATTGGATGGGTTTAGGGCAGGTTGAGTGGTTGGGTGATTCATTTGGTGGTTGGATGGTTGGGTGGTCAGTTCATTGTTTGGGTGGTTGGATGGATTTATGGCAAGTTGAGTGGTTTGGTGGTTGGTTGGGTGGTCAGTTCATTGGTTGGGTGGTTGGTTGGGTGGTTGGGTTTAGGGCAGGTCGTTGGTTGGGTGACTGGTTAGATGGATTTATGGCAGGTTGAGTGGCTGGGTGATTCATTTGGTGGTTGGTTGGATGGTTGGGTGGTCAGTTCATTGGGTGGATGGTTGGATGGTTGGTTGGGTGGATGGTCAGTTCATTGGTTTGGTGGTTGGTTGGATGGTTGGATGGTTGGTTGGATGGTTGGATGGTCAGTTCATTGGTTGGATGGTTGGTTGGACGGTTGGTTGGACGGTTGGTTGGATGGTTGGATGGTCAGTTCATTGGTTGGATGGTTGGTTGGACGGTTGATTGGACGGTTGGTTGGATGGTTGGATGGTCAGTTCATTGGTTTGGTGGTTGGATGGATGGGTTTAGGCCAGGTTGAGTGATTGGGTGATTGGTTTGGTGGTTGGATGTTTGGTTGCATGGTTGGTTGGTTGGTTGGATGGTTGGGTGGTCAGTTCATTGGTTGGATGGTTGTTTGGTTGGATGGTTGGTGGTTGGCTGGATGGTTGGGTGGTCAGTTCATTGGTTTGGTGGTTGGCTGGATGGTTGGTTGGATGGTTGGGTGTTTGGATGGTTGGATGGTTGGTTGGATGGTTGGTTGGATGGTTGGGTGGTCAGTTCATTGGTTTGGTGGTTGGTTGGATGGTTGGATGGTTGGGTGGTTGGATGGTTGGTTGGATGGTTGGGTGGTTGGATGGTTGGTTGGATGGTTGGGTGGTCAGTTCATTGGTTTGGTGGCTGGTTGGATGGTTGGATGGTTGGTTGGATGGTTGGGTGGTTGGATGGTTGGTTGGATGGTTGGTTGGATGGTTGGGTGGTTGGATGGGTGGTTGGATGGTTGGGTGGTCAGTTCATTGGTTGGATGGTTGGATGGGTGGTTGGATGGTTGGGTGGTCAGTTCATTGGTTGGATGGTTGGATGGATGGTTGGATGGTTGGGTGGTTGGATGGTTGGTTGGATGGTTGGGTGGTTGGATGGTTGGATGGTTGGTTGGATGGTTGGGTGGTTGGATGGTTGGTTGGATGGTTGGGTGGTCAGTTCATTGGTTTGGTGGATGGTTGGATGGTTGGGTGGTTGGTTGGATGGTTGGATGGTTGGTTGGATGGTTGGGTGGTCAGTTCATTGGTTTGGTGGATGGTTGGATGGTTGGGTGGTTGGTTGGATGGTTGGGTGGTCAGTTCATTGGTTTGGTGGATGGTTGGGTGGTTGGATGGGTGGTTGGATGGTTGGGTGGTCAGTTCATTGGTTTGGTGGTTGGTTGAGCGTCCGCATGGTCATCCGGATGTCTGCGTGCTTGGTTGAGCTGTTGGCTCACGGCTCGGATCCGTTGAGTTTTTGGGTGAATATTCGGCAGTTTGGTTCCTCCCGCACTCCACAATTCCATCTCCGTGCCAGCGCCAAGGGGACCTGGGCCACACCCTGAGCACCCGCAGCCCGTGTCCCCTCCCTGCCCTGTCACCGCGTGTCCCCGCGTGTGTCCCCGCAGGCCGGGCTGGTGTCCCCGGAGACGCCGGAGCAGCTGCTGATCGCGCTGGAGCCCGAGGCCGCCTCCATCTACTGCCGGAAGCTGCGGCTGCACCAACTGATGGAGCTCAGCAGCCGCCCCCCGGCACACGGGGCCGAGCCCCCCCACCCCATCGACTCCAGCTTCCGGCAAGGTGAGGGGCGCAGGGAAACCGGGAATTCCCAGGGAATGGGGTGGGGACAGGGCCGGGGGATGGAGGAGAAGGGAATGGGGTCTGGCTCTGCACGCCGGGTCTGGAGGGTCCAGCAGCTGCCGTGGCTGGGGAAATTTCAGGAGACCCCATTCCCAGAGATCCCATTCCCATAGATCCCATTCCCAGAGACCCCACTGTCCCCAGAGACCCCACTCCCAGAGACGCCTTATTCCCAGGGACCCCCATTCCCAGGGACCCCCATTCCCAGAGACCCCCATTCCCAGGGACCCCCATTCCCAGAGACCCCCATTCCCAGAGACCCCACTGTCCCCGGAGACCCCACTGTCCCCGGAGACCCCACTCCCAGAGACGCCTTATTCCCAGGGACCCCCATTCCCAGAGACCCCCATTCCCAGGGACCCCATTCCCAGAGATCCCATTCCCAGAGAAGCCTCTGTCCCCAGAGACCCCCATTCCCAGGGACCCCATTCCCAGAGATCCCATTCCCAGAGAAGCCTCTGTCCCCAGAGAACCCCCCCATAGTCAGAAATCCCCCATTCCCAGAGACTCCCCATTCCCGGAGACCCCTTGTTCCCAGAGATCCTCCATTCCCAGAGACCCCCCCATTCCCAGGGACCCCATTCCCAGAGAAGCCTCTGTCCCCAGAGAACCCCCCATAGTCAGAAATCCCCCATTCCCAGAGACCCCTTGTTCCCAGAGATCCTCCATTGCCAGAGACCACCCCATTCCCAGGGACCCCATTCCCAGAGACTTCCCATTCCCAGAGATCCCATTCCCAGAGCCTCCCCATTTCCAGAGATTCCCCATTCCCAGAGATCCCACTCCCAGACCCTCCACTCCCAGACTTCCCATCCTCACACCCCCATTCCTAGAGCCACCCATTCCCAGACCCCTCATTCCCAGAGACCCCGCCTTCCCAGAGACTTCCCGTTCCCAGACCCCTCATTCCCAGAGCCCGCCATTCCCAGAGCCCCCATTCCCAGAGACTCCCCATTCCCATGGATCCCATGGAAATGGGGTGGATCCCATGGAAACAGAGGTGGATCCCATGGAAACGGGGGGATCCCATGGAAATGGGGGTGGATCCCATGGAAATGGGGTGGATCCCATGGAAATGGGGTGGATCCCATGGAAACAGGGGTGGATTCCATGGAAATGGGGTGGATCCCATGGAAACGGAGGTGGATTCCATGGAAATGGGGTGGATCCCATGGAAACGGAGGTGGATCCCATGGAAACGGAGGTGGATCCCATGGAAACGGGGGGGATCCCATGGAAACAGGGTGGATCCCATGGAAACGGGGGGGGGGGGGTCCCATGGAAGTGGGGTGGATCCCATGGAAACGGGGTGGATCCCATGGAAGTGGGGTGGATCCCATGGAAACGGGGTGGATTCCATGGAAACGGGGTGGATCCCATGGAAATGGGGGTGGATCCCATGGAAAAGGGGTGGATCCCATGGAAGTGGGGTGGATCCCATGGAAACGGGGCGGATTCCATGGAAACGGGGCGGATTCCATGGAAACGGGGCGGATCCCATGGAAGTGGGGTGGATCCCATGGAAACGGAGGTGGATCCCATGGAAACGGGGGGATCCTGACCCCCGGCCCTGTCCCCCAGCCCGGGAGCAGCTCCGGCGATCCCGGCACAGCCGCACCTTCCTGGTGGAGTCGGGAGTGGGCGAGCTCTGGTCGGAGATGCAGGCAGGTACGAGGAGGGGCGGACACGGGTGGGGGGATCCCCACTGGAGATTCCCAGATCCCGGGATCCCCCTGGATGTCCCCTCGGTGGCAGAGCCGCCCCCAGCGTGCTCCTGTCACCGGGGTGACACGGGTGGGGTCTGACCCTTGACCCCGCAGCGCGGTGTCCCTGCCACCATCCCACCCTTTCATCCCTCCGCTCCCTTCCATTCCCAATATTCTGGTCAAAGATCCGTTTTCCTTGGGAAAACGCGGCCCCACGGCCCCGGTCCTGCTCTCGCCCCGCGGGTCGGTATCGCGGGGGGGTCACCGGGGTGACGCTGTCGCCGTCCCCCCGCAGGTGACAGGTACATCGTGGCCGATTGTGGCGGGGGGACGGTGGATTTGACCGTGCACCAGATCGAGAAGCCGCAGGGGACGCTGAAGGAGCTCTACAAAGCCTCGGGTGCGAGCAGGATCCCCGTCCGTCCTTTTTTCGGGGATCCTCCCAGGGCCCCAAACACGGGTTGGGATCCCCAAATCCAGACCGGGACCCCAAACCAGGCTGGGACCCCAAACCAGGCTGGGACCTGAAACCCGGGCTGGGACCCCAAACCAGAGCTGGGACCCCAAATCCAGACTGAGACCCCAAATATGGGTTGGGACCGCAAACGAGGCCTAGGACGCCCAAACCCGGGCTGGGATCTTCAAACCGGGGCTGGGATCCTCAAACCCAGGCTGGGATCCTCAAACCCGGGCTGGGACCCCAAAACAGGCCTGCGACCCCCAAACCTGGGGTGGGATCCCAAATTCGGGCTGGGACCCTCAAACCAGGAATGGGATCCTCAAACCCAGGCCGGGACCCCAAACCAGGGCTGGGACCCTAAATCCAGACTGAGACCCCAAATCTGGGCTGGGACCCCCAAACCCGGGCTGGGACCCCAAATCCAGGCTGGGACCCCAAACCAGGGCTGGGCCCCCCAAACCAAGCTGGGACCACCTGGGTTGAGACCCCAAAACTCAGGATAGGACCTCCAAACTCAGGCTGGGCCCCCCAGTCCGGGCTGGGACCCTCAAACCCGGGCTGGGATCCTCAAACACAGACTGGGACCCCCAAACCCGGGCTGGGACCCCAAAACAGGCCTGCGACCCCCAAACCTGGGCTGGGACCCCAAATTCGGACTGGGACCCTCAAACCAGGAATGGGATCCTCAAACCCAGGCCGGGACCCCAAATCTGGGCTGGGATCCCAAACCAGGGCTGGGCCCCCCAAACCAAGCTGGGACCACCTGGGTTGAGACCCCAAAACTCAGGATAGGACCTCCAAACTCAGGCTGGGCCCCCCAGTCCGGGCTGGGACCCTCAAACCCGGGCTGGGATCCTCAAACACGGACTGGGACCCCAAAACAGGCCTGGGACCCCCAAACCTGGGCTGAGACCCCAAATTCAGGCTGGGACCCTCAAACCAGGAATGGGATCCTCAAACCCAGGCCGGGATCCCAAACCAGGGCTGGGACCCTAAATCCAGACTGAGACCCCAAATATGGGTTGGGACCCCAAACGAGGCCTAGGGCGCCCAAACCCGGGCTGGGATCTTCAAACCCGGGCTGAGACCCTCAAACCAGGGATAGGACCCCAAATTCGGGCTGGGACCCTCAAACCAGGAATGGGATCCTCAAACCCAGGCTGGGACCCCCAAATCCAGGCCGAAACCCCAAATCTGGGTTGGGACCCCCAAATTGGGGCTGAAATCTCAATCTGGGCTGGGACTCTAAGCCCAGGCTGGGACCCCTAAACCCGGGTTGAGACCCCCAAACTCAGCTTGGGACCCCCCCAAACCCGGGCTGGGACCCCAAATCCAGGCTGGGACCCCAAACCAGGGCTGGGCCCCCCAAACCAAGCTGGGACCACCTGGGTTGAGACCCCAAAACTCAGGATAGGACCTCCAAACTCAGGCTGGGCCCCCCAGTCCGGGCTGGGACCCCCAAACCCAGGCTGGGATCCTCAAACACGGACTGGGACCCCCAAACAGGCCTGGGACCCCCAAACCCGGGCTGGGACCCTAAATTCGGGCTGGGACCCTCAAAACAGGAATGGGATCCTCAAACCCGGGCTGGGACCCCAAACCCGGGCTGGGACCCCCAAACCCGGGCTGGGACCCCAAACCCGGGCTGGGACACCCCCCCCCCCCCCCCCCCCCCGCCCCATGACAGGGTCGTGGGTGGGGCTGTGGCTCCACCTGGTGGCCGCGGGGGGAAGTGCAGGGGGACAGAGAGGGGACAGGGAGGGGACAGGGAGGGGACAGGGAGGGGACAGAGGGAAGGGGGGGATGGATTGTTGGGACAAGGTGGGGCAGGGGTGGGTTAGGGGGACAAGGTGGGGCAGGGAGGATGGGGATGGTGGGTGAGGGGGCACAGAGGGACAAGGGGCTGGTGTGGAGGGGACAGGGGCACATGGGGGACCTGGGGACACGGATGCCACAAGGACGTCGGGATGGGGCACACGGGGACGTGGTGATCCCCGAGGTGCCATGGGGATGTGGGGGACACGGGGATGTGGGGATGGGGGACACGGGGATGGGAGACACGGTGGAGACAAGGACATGGGGATGGAGGACATGCGGACATGGGAATGTGGAGATGGGGGGGATATGGAGGACATGGGGACATGGAGGATTTGGGGACGTGGTGATGTGGGACATGAGGACGTCAGGATGGGGGACAGGGGAAGGGGGACATGAGGGACATGGGGGAGAAAAGGACACGGGGATGGAGGACATGGGGACACAGGAATGTGCGGGATGTGGGGATATGGTGTGGGGGACATGGGGACATGCGGGATATGGAGGACATGGTGATGGGGGACAGAACGACATCAGGATGTGGAACGGGAAGGGAGACGGGATATGGTGGAGACAAGGACACGGGGATGTAGGATGTGGGGACACGGGGATGTGGGGATATGGGGATAAGATGTTGGTGGGACACGGGGGATATGAGGGACACAGTGATGGGGGACATGAGGACATCAGGATGGGGGACAGGGCAAGGGGGACATGAGGGACATGGGGGAGACAAGGACACGGGGATGGAGGACATGGGGACACGGGAATGTTTAGGTTATGGGGATGTGGGGATATGATGTTGGGGGAACATGGAGAATATGGAGGACATGAGGACATGGAGGATACGAGGGGCACAGTGATGGGGGACATGAGGACATCAGGATGGGGGACATGGGTGCCACAGGGACATGGGGCTGGGGGACATGAGGGACACGGGGGAGACAAGGACACAGGGATGGAGGACATGGGGACACGGGAATGTTTAGGTTATGGGGATGTGGGGATATGGTGTTGGGGGGAACATGGAGAATATGGAGGACATGGGGACATGGAGGATACGAGGGACACAGTGATGGGGGACATGAGGACATCAGGATGGGGGACATGGGACTGGGGGTGCCACAGGGACATGGGGCTGGGGGACATGAGGGACACGGGGGAGACAAGGACATGGGGATGGAGGACATGGGAACACGGGAATGTTGAGGATATGGGGATGTGGGGATATGATGTTGGGGGGAACATGGAGGATACGAGGGACACAGTGATGGGGGACATGAGGACATCAGGATGGGGGACAGGGCAAGGGGGACATGAGGGACACGGGGGAGAGAAGGACACGGGGATGGAGGACATGGGGACACGGGAATGTGTGGGATGTGGGGATTTGGGGGTATGGAGGACATGGGGACGTGGCGATGGGGGACATGAAGACATCAGGATGGGGGACATGCTGATGGGGGACATGGGAATACGTGGGACATAGGGACATGGAGATGCGGTGATGGGGGGACACGGCTGCCGTGGGGACACGGCTACCACGGGGCCACCTCCTGACCCCACCCCTGTCCCTCAGGAGGTCCCTACGGGGCCGTGGGCGTGGACCTGGCCTTCGAGAAGCTCCTGTGCCACATCTTCGGGGACGATTTCATCGCCACCTTCAAGGCCAAGCGTCCGGCGGCCTGGGTGGACCTGACCATCGCCTTCGAGGCCCGGAAGCGCGCGGCCGCCCCCAGCCGCTCCAGCCCCCTCAACGTCTCCCTGCCCTTCTCCTTCATCGACTTCTACCGCAAACACCGCGGCCACAACGTCGAGACCGCGCTCCGCAAGAGCAAGTGAGGGGCGGCGCGGGTTGGGGACGTCTCGGGAGCGCGGGGACGCGGAGGGAGCGACGTTGGGGTGGGAAAAGGGGGGAAAGGTGGGATAGGGGTGGTGGGGTGGGAGAGTAGAGGAGAGGACAGGGAAAGGGGTGGGTGGGAGTTCCCGGTCACGCCCGGGTCCCCTGTTTGTCCCCAGTGTCAACCTGGTGAAGTGGTCGTCCCAAGGGATGCTGCGGATGTCCCCCGAGGCCATGAACGAGCTGTTCCAGCCAACCATCACCCACATCATCCAGCACATCGGTGGGACATGCCCGTCCACGGGGAAACCTCCCGTCCCTGTCCCACCCCACGTCCCTGGGACCTTCTGTGTTACTGGGAGCTCCCCATTCCTGGGATCATTCCTATCCTTGGGACACCCCCTTCATCCTTGGAATCTTTCCTGTCCCTATGAGCCCCCCGTCCTCGGGACCATCCCATGTCTGAGAGATCCCCCCCATTCCTGGGACAATCCCACACTCTGGGACACCCTGTGTCCCGGAGACCCTGCCCCTTTGTCCCTCAGACCCTCCTGTGCCTGGGATCCCCCTCCATCCTTGTCCCTGGGATTCCCTATTCCTGGAACTGTCCTTGTCACTGGAATCACATTGTCCCTGGGAACCTTTTATCCCTGGAATCCCATTGTCCCCGTGTCTGGAACCCCCCTCGCTCCCGAGACCCTCCCCGTTCCTGGAACCCCCTTTTTCCCTGGAACCCTCCCCGTTCCTGGAACCCCCCCTTTGTCCCTGGGACCCTCCCCATTCCTGGAACCCCCTTTGTCCCTGGGACCATCGCTGTCCCTGGAACCCCCTTTGTCCCTGGGACCCTCCCCATTCCTGGAACCCCCTTTTTCCCTGGGACCCTCCCTGTCCCTGGAACCCCCCCTTGCCCCCGGGACCCTCCCTGTTCCTGAAACCCCCTTTGTCCCTGGGACCCTCCCTGTTCCTGGAACCCCCTTTTTCCCTGGGACCCTCCCCATTCCTGGAACCCCCTTTGCCCCTGGGACCCTCCCTGTCCCTGGAACCCCCCTTGCCCCTGGAACCCTCCCCATTCCTGGAACTCCCTTTGTCCCCAAGACCCTCCCCGTTCCTGGAACCCCCTTTTTCCCCGGACCCCTCCGTATTCCTGGAACCCCCTTTGTCCCTGGAATCCCCTTTGTCCCTGGGACCCTCCCTGTCCCTGGAATCCCCCTTTGCCCCCGGAACCCTCCCCATTCCTGGAACCCCCTTTGTCCCTGGGGCCCTCCCTGTCCCTGCAGCCCCATTCCATCCCTGGAACTGCCCCCATTCCTGGACTCCCCTCATCCCTGCCCCCCAAATCACCCCCGTCCCTTTCCCCACAGCCCTTCCTCCACCAGCCTGACCCCAAACCCCGCCTTTTCATCCCCCCTCCAGATGCCCTCCTGAAGAAACCCGAGGTCCAAGGCATCAAATTCCTGTTCCTGGTGGGCGGCTTCGCCGAGTCGGCCATGCTGCAGCGGGCGGTGCAGGCCGCCTTCGGGCACCGCTGCCGGGTGATCGTCCCGCAGGACGTGGGGCTGACCATCCTCAAAGGCGCCGTGCTCTTCGGCCTGGACCCCGGCGTGGTGCGGGTGCGCCGCTCCCCGCTCACCTACGGCGTGGGCGTCCTCAACAAGTTCGTGGAGGGCAAGCACCCGCGGGAGAAGCTGCTGGTCAAGGAGGGCAAGAACTGGTGCACCGACATCTTCGAGAAGTTCGTCACCGTGGACCAGTCGGTGGCCTTGGGAGAGGTGGTCCAGCGGAGCTACTGCCCGGCCCGGCCCGGCCAGCGCCGGACCATCATCAACATCTACTGCTGCGACACCGATGACGTGGTGTACATCACGGACCCCGGCGTCAGGAAGTGCGGCACCATCAGCCTGGAGCTGGGCGAGGCGGGGGACGCGGGCCCGGCGCGGGGCCGGCGAGAGATCCGCACCAGCATGCAGTTCGGGGACACCGAGATCAAGGTGACGGCGCTGGACACGCGCACGGCGCGCAGCGTGAGGGCCACCATCGACTTCCTGTCCAACTGAGGGGACCCTGGGAGGTGCCACCATCGACTTCCTGTCCAACTGAGACCACCCAGGATGTGCCATCATCAACTTCCTGTCCAACTGAGACCACCCAGGATGTGCCACCATCGACTTCCTGTCCAACTGAGGGGACCCTGGGAGGTGCCACCATCGACTTCCTGTCCAACTGAGACCACCTGGGACATGCCACCATCGACTTCCTGTCCAATTGAGACCACCCAGGACGTGCCACCATCGACTTCCTGTCCAACTGAGGGGACCCTGGGAGGTGCCACCATCGACTTCCTGTCCAATTGAGACCACCCGGGATCTGCCACCATCGACTTCCTGTCCAATTGAGACCACCCAGGATGTGCCACCATCAACTTCCTGTCCAATTGAGACCACCCGGGATGTGCCACCATCAACTTCCTGTCCAACTGAGACCACCCAGGATGTGCCACCATCGACTTCCTGTCCAACTGAGGGGACCCTGGGAGGTGCCACCATTGACTTCCTGTCCAACTGAGACCACCCAGGACGTGCCACCATTGGCATCCTGCCCGAGACCACCCAGGACGTGCCACCATTGACTTCCTGTCCAATTGAGAGGCCCCTGGGATGTGCCACCATCAACTTCCTGTCCAACTGAGACCATCCAGGATGTGCCACCATCAACTTCTTGTCCAAGTGAGACCACCCTGGGACATGCCACCATTGACTTCCGGTCCAACTGAGGGGCCCCTGGGATGTGCCATCAACTTCCTGTCCAACTGAGACCACCCAGGATGTGCCACCATTGACTTCCCGCCCAACTGAGACCTTCCTGGAGACTCCACCATTTGGTTCATCTCCAACTGAGACCCCCTGTCATCATGGGGACACCCCTGTGACCTGCAACCATCTACTTCCTGTCCAGCTGAGACCCTCCTGGAGATGCCACCATCGACTTCATCTCCACCTGAGGGACCCAGTCACTGGGGACACCCCTGGGAGATGCCACCATGGACTTCCCATCCAGCTGAGACTCCCTGACATGGTGGGGACAACCCCAGGACCTGCCACCATTGACTTCATCTCCAGCTGAGTGACACTGTCACTGTGGGGACATCCTGGGAGATGCCACCCTCAACTTCCTGTCCACCTGAGATGTTCCTGGAGATGCCACCATTGACTTCCTGTCCAACTCGGAGACAGTGGAGATGCCACCATCAACTTCCTGTCCAACTGAGAGTCCCTGCCATTGTGGGGACAACCCCGGGACCCGCCACCATTGACTTCATCTCCATCTGAGTGACACTGTCACTGTGGTGACACCCCTGGGAGATGCCACCTCGACTTCCTGTTGGAGGTGCCACCATTAATTTCTGGTCCAACTGAGTCTTTGTCATTGTGGGGACACCCCTGGGACCTGCCACCATTGACTTCCCGTCCAGCTGAGACCCTCCTGTAGATGCCACCATGGACTTCATCTCCACCTGAAGGATGCTGTCATTGCGGGGACACCCCTGGGAGATGCCACCTCCACTTCCTGTCCAACTGAGGAGCCTTGGGAAATGCCACCATCAGCCTCATCTCCAGTTGAGACCCCACCAACATCATGGGGACCTCTGGGACCTGCCACCACTGACTTCCTGTCCAACTGAGAACTTCCTGGAGATGCCACCACTGACTTCCTGTCCAACAGAGACTACGTGCCATCATCGACTTCCCATCTAACTGAGACCTTCCTGGAGATGCTACCATTGATTTCCTGTCCAACTGAGACCACCCAGGATGTGCCACCATCGACTTCCTGTCCAACTGAGGAGCCTTGGGAGATGCCACCATCAGCTTCATCTCCAGTTGAGACCCCGCCAACATCATGGGGACCTCTGGGACGTGCCACCATTGACTTCCTGTCCAACTGAGAACTTCCTGGAGATGCCACCATTGACTTCCTGTCCAACAGAGACTACCCAGGACGTGCCATCATCGACTTCCCATCTAACTGAGACCTTCCTGGAGATGCCACCATCGATTTCCTGTCCAACTGAGGAGCCTTGGGAGATGCCACCATCAGCCTCATCTCCAGTTGAGACCCCGCCAACATCATGGGGACCTCTGGGACATGCCACCACTGACTTCCTGTCCAACTGAGAACCTCCTGGAGATGCCACCATTGACTTCCTGTCCAACTGAGAACTTCCTGGAGATGCCACCATCGATTTCCCGTCCAGCTGAGAACTTCCCGGAGATGCCACCATTGACTTCCTGTCCAACTGAGACCTTCTGGGTGATGCCACCATGGATTTCCTGTCCAACTGAGACCTTCTGGGTGATGCCACCATGGATTTCCACCCCAGCCTGAGACCTCCTGTCATTGTGGGGGACCAACCCAAGATCCGGCACCATCGATTCCCTCCCAGACTGAGACACCCCCCTTATCCTGGGGACCCCAATCCCTGCCCCCCACCCTCTCCCCGCCCCCTTTAACTGGAATTTGCCTCGTGACCCCTCCCCATCCCCCGTCCGGGATTATTTGGGATCATCCACCTGGGGGTGTCCCAGGAGGGGGGGTCTGGGGGGCTCCCACCCCATTCCCAGTGGGATTTTCCTCCTTCCCGAGGTGGGATTTTGTACTTTAACCCCTCCCACCCCCAGGCATGTAAGATATCTTTATATTTATATATATATATATATATAGGCACATAAAACCTCCTGAAAACCGCTCCTGGCCCTTGTACCACGAGGGAAAGGAAAAAAAAAAAACCAGGAAAAGAGAGGGGAAAAAAAACCCAGGAAAAATCTGAGAAAACCAGGAACAAACAAACAAACAAACAAACAAAAAAGAGGCGCTGGCAGCAACACGAGGAAGGCGGCTGGGGGGCACACGGCCCCGACCCCAGAGCCACGGCGGGGGGACTCCCGGCTCCCGCCCCGAATTCCACGGGCAGAATTCCTCCCCCCCGCCCCAGAAAAGCGGAAAATTCCCACCCCAAGAGGCACGGTTCCCCCAAAACCCGCCCCGGGGCGCCGCGGGGTGAGGGCGAAGCGGCGGCAACGAGCGGGGGGCAGAGGGGTTGGGGGGGGTCCCTCCTCCCGCTTTGGGGGACCGTCCCGAAAACTTTTGGAGATTTTGGGGACCCCCGCCCCGGCCCGCCCCGCCGCGGGGTTCGGGGTCAGTCGAAGCCGGGCCAGTCGCTCTGCTCCGAGTCGTATTCCAGCTCGGCCGCCACGCAGCGCACCCCGTCCAGGAGCATCGGCGTCCCGTGGTGACGGTCTGGGGACAGCGGGGGACACGGCTCGGGGACGGCTCTCCGTCCCCTTTTGAGGGGGTTTTTGGGGGGCGGTTTTAGGATCGGGGAGGGTTTGTCCCGTCCCAGCAATGGCGGGGCCCCGGGATGTGCTGTCCTTGTGTCACCGCTGTGGGTCACTGCCCAGGGGTGGTGACAATCCTGGGGGGCACAGCGGGCTGGGGGGTGGCTGGGATATGGGGTGGGGGACGCGGGGAGAAAGGGGGTGTCGGGGTTTATAGGGAGGGTTCCGGCCACAAAGGGGTCCCAGGGACAGGGGACATCCCAGGGACGAAGCGGGAACGCAGCCAGGCACAGGGACCCCGGTGACATTGGGGTCACCCCCCCCACCCCCTCCCTCCTTTCACCCCTTCCCAGGGCTCTCCTCACCCCCTGGGCCGGGGAATTTTTGGGATGAAATCACCCGTTTTGGGCAATTCCTCTGCCGTGCCCTCGAGCTGGGACGACTGGGAAGAGCGGCTGAGCCTGGTGAGGGGGTGGGGGGACAGGGAGGGACCCCAGAACCCCCCCAGAGCCCCTTACCCATGACCCGGGCCTGGATGGTGACCTTGATGTGGTTGGGGCTGTGTCCGGCCAGGAGCAGCTCCTCCATCAGCACCCCCTCCTTGCTCGCCGTGTACTCGCAGCGCACGCTGTGCCCTGGGCGTGGGCACGTGGAGAGGCTGCTGGGGCGCTGCCTGTGCCCTCCTGCACCTTCCTCACCCGGCCTGCGCCTGCCTGCGTCTTCCTCACCCTGCCTGTGCCTGCCTGTGCCCTCCTCACCCGGCCTGTGCCCTCCTGCGCCTTCCTCACCTGGCCTGCGCCTTCCTCCCCCTGCCTGTGCCTTCCTCACCCTGCCTGCACCCTCCTCACCCTGCCTGCACCCTCCTCACCCTGCCTGTGCCCTCCTCACCCTGCCTGCACCCTCCTCACCCTGCCTGCGCCTTCCTCACCCTGCCTGCGCCTGCCTGCGTCTTCCTCACCCTGCCTGCGCCTTCCTCACCCTGCCTGTGCCCTCCTCACCCTGCCTGCATCCTCCTCACCCTGCCTGCGCCTGCCTGCGCCTTCCTCACCCTGCCTGCACCTTCCTCACCCTGCCTGCGCCTTCCTCCCCCTGCCTGTGCCTTCCTGTACCCTCCTCATCCTGTCTGTGCCCTCCTGCGCCTTCCTCACCTTGCCTGCACCTTCCTGTACACTCCTCACCCTGCCTGCGTCTTCCTCACCCTGCCTGCACCTTCCTCACCCTGCCTGTGCCCTCCTGCATCCTCCTCACCCTGCCTGCGCCCTCCTCACCCTGCCTGTGCCCTCCTCACCTTGCCTGTGCCCTTCTCACCCTGCCTGCGCCCTCCTCACCCTGCCTGCGCCTTCCTCACCCTGCCTGCATCCTCCTCACCCTGCCTGTGCCCTCCTCACCCTGCCTGCGTCCTCCTCACCCGGCCTGTGCCCTCCTCACCCGGCCTGTGCCCTCCTGAACCCTTCTCACCCTGTCAGTGCCTTCCTGTGCCCTCCTCACCCTGCCTGCGACTTCCTGCATCCTCCTCACCCTGCCTGTGCCCTCCTGCGCCTTCCTCACCTTGCCTGCACCTTCCTGTACTCTCCTCACCCTGCCTGCGGCCTCCTGTGCTCTCCTCAACCTGCCTGCACCTTCTGAACCCTCCTCACCCTGCCTGTGCCTGCCTGCGTCTTCCTCACCCTGCCTGCGCCCTCCTGCGCCTTCCTCATCCTGCCTGTGCCTTCCTGTACCCTCCTCATCCTGTCTGTACCCTCCTCACCCTGCCTGTACCCTCCTCACCCTGGCCTGTGCCTGCCTGTACCCTTCTCACCCTGTCTGTGCCCTCCTCACCCGGCCTGCGCCCTCCTGTGCCCTCCTCACCCTGCCTGTGCCTTCCTCACCCTCCTCACCCTGCCTGCGCCTTCCTGAGACTTCCTTGCTCTCCTGCACCTTCCTGAACCATCCTCACCCTACCTGTGCCCTCCTCACCCTACCTGCACCTTCTGAACCCTGCCTGAGACTTCCTGTGCCCTCCTCACCTGCCTGCACCCTCTTCACCCTGCCTGTGCCTTCCTGCGTCCTCCTCACCCTGCCTGTGCCCTCCTCATCCTGCCTGTGCCTTCTGAGCCCTCCTCACCCTGCCTGAACCCTCCTCACCCTGCCTGTGCCCTCCTCACGCTGCCTGTGCCTTCTGAGCCCTCCTCATCCTGCCTGCACCCTCCTCACGCTGCCTGCACCCTCCTCACCCTGTCTGCACCCTTCTGAACCTTCCCTGTCCTCCCTGAACCCTCCCTGTCCTCCCTGTCCCTCCCTGTATCTTCCCTTCCTACCTCAGCCCTGCCTGCACTGTCCTCACCCCACCTGAACCCTTCCCATCCTTCCCTGCCTGCACCTTCTGGAACTTTCCCTGCCCTTCCAGAACCCTTCCTGCCCTGCCTGTACCTGAGCCTGAGCCCTCCCATTCTTCCCGCTCTGCCTGCATCCTCCTTACCCTGCCTGCACCTTCCGGAACCTTCCCTGGCCTCCCTGAGCCCTTCCTGTCCTGCCTGAACCCTTCCCATCCTTCCCACCCTGCCGGAATATTCCCTGCCTGTCCCCTCCCTGCCCTGCCTGTCCCCCGCCAGGGCTCCTTTCCTGCACCCTAATCCTGGCTCCAATCCCGATCCCAGCTCAAATCCCAGCTCCAACCCTGATCCCAGCTCCAATCCCGATCCCGGCTCAAATCCTGATCCCATGTCCAATCCCGATCCTGGCTCAAATCCCAGCTCCCATCCTGATCCTGGCTCCAATTCCAGCGCCAATCCTGATCCCAGCTCCAATCCTGATCCCAGCTCCAATCCTGATCCCAGCTCCAATCCCGATCATGGCTCAAATCCCAGTTCCCATCCTGATCCTGGCTCCGATCCTGGCTCCGATCCTGGCTCCAACCCTGATCCCAGCTCCAATCGCGATCATGGCTCAAATCCCAGCTCCCATCCTGATCCTGGCTCCAATCCTGATCCCAGCTCCAATCCCGATCCCGGCTCAAATCCCAGCTCCCATCCTGATCCTGGCTCTAATCCTGATCCCAGCTCCAATCCCGATCCTGGCTCAAATCCCAGCTCCCATCCTGATCCTGGCTCCAATCCTGATCCCAGCTCCAATCCCGATCCCAGCTCAAATCCCAGCTCCCATCCTGATCCTGGCTCCAATCCTGGCTCTGATCCTGGCTCCAGTCCTGATCCCGGCTCAAATCCCAGCTCCCATCCTGATCCTGGCTCCAATTCCAGCTCCCATCCTGATCCCGGCTCCAATCCTGGCTCCAATTCCAGCTCCAATCCTGATCCCAGCTCCAATCCCGATCATGGCTCCAATCCCAGCTCCAATCCCGATCTTGGCTCCAATCCCGGCTCCAATCCTGATCCCAGCTCCAATCCCCATCCTGGCTCCAGTCCTGGTCCTGATCTTGGCCTCAATACTGGTCCCATTCCCGATCCCAGCTCTGATTCCGGTCCTGCTCCTGCTCCTGGCCTCAATCCTAGTTCCAATCCCGGCTCCATTCCTGTCTTTACTCCAGTCTTGATCCCAGCCCCAGATCTGGCTCTGATCCCAGTCCCGGCTCTGATCCCAGTCCTGATCCTGGTCCCAATCCTGGCTCCTGGCTCCATTCCCGGTCCTGATCCCAGTCCTGATTCTAGTCTTGATCCCGGTCCTAATCCCAGCTCTGATCCCAGTCCCGATCCCGGTTCCAATCCCAGCCCTGATCCCAGACCCAATCCTGGTTCCAGTCCTGCCCACGACCCCAATCCCAATCCCAATCCTAATCCCAATCCCAGCCCCATTTGGGAATCTCCAAACCAACCCTAAAGCTCTTTTCCGGGATGGAGGGAAAAGCGCCGTCCCCGCTGCCGGGAGGTGACACCGACGGCCCCGAGGGGACGGGGATGTGGGAAATCCCTTCCACGGGGAAGGGACGGGACCGAGGTGTCCCCAAGGAACTGCCACCCAGCCCAGGGTGACACCCAGCCGTCCCCGGAACCCCGCGGATGTCCCCAAAGTGGAGGGTGGCACCTCCTGGAGCAAATCCCTGTCCCTGGAGGCGCCTCACCCTCAGAGACCCCCGGGAAAGGCGAATCCCAACAACAACACAACGGGATTTGGGGACACCGGGGACCCCGAGGACAAGGAACTGTCACCTCCCCCAGACACCGAGGGCACACCTGTGTGCGGCCTCCCGCCCCCATTCCTTTGGAAAAAGGGCGGATCCGGGATGGGGACACCGGGGACGAGGACGCGGTACCTTCGGGCAGGGAGGTGACGCTGATGACGCGCAGGTTGGGGTTGGGGACAGGGAGGGGACAAACGTCCCTGCCCAGCGTCGGCACGGGCGGCAGCAGGAAGGTGATCTCGTACTTGTGCTGGATCCTCAGGAATCCCACCTGGAAAAGCGGGAGGTGGGGCGGGAGAAGGCGGGGGGGTGACGGCTGGGGTGACATTGTCACCCATTGTCACACACCCCCTCCCACCTTGGGGACAAGGGACACCGGAGAGTCCCCCGGGGGAAAGTGGGGGCAGCGCTCGGAGAGGGGGAATTGTATCCTAGGTGGGGTGGGATTCGTGCCCTAAAAAATTCAGGGAACAGGAAATAATTCAGGGAATGATAGGAAGAGGTGACAAACGCGAGGATTTTTGCCCCAGGAAAAACCCGCAGGAAAATGACGGATTTTTTTTTTTTTTTTTGGTGCGGATGTCACGGGAGCAGGGAGAGGTTTTCCAGCTGTCCCTGGAAAAGGCGGGAGCACCTCTTCCCATGGAATTTCTCCGCTGTCATGACAAAAACCAGAGCCCTCCGGAGCCTTGGGAAAAAAACCATTTTGGGAAGGGAGCGAGCTGGGAACGATCCCCGACAGATAAATCCGGAGGGTGGAATTCTCCCAAATCCTCCACGGGTCGGGGTCATCCCAAACAAGCTGGGAAAGGATCCGGGGAGAACCTTCCAGAACCTCAAGGGGCTCCAGGAGAGCTGGAGAGGGACTGGGGACAAGGGCTGGAGGGACAGGACACAGGGAATGGCTTCCAGTGGGAAAGGGGAGATTGGGCTGGGATCTTGGGAATTGGGAATTCCTGGCTGGGAGGGTGGGGAGGGTCTGGGAATTCTGGAATTCCCGGATTTGCTGTGGCTGCCCCTGGATCCCTGGCAGTGTCCAAGGCCGGGTTGGACATTGGGGCTTGGAACAACCTGGGATCATGGGAGGTGTCCCTGAACATGGAATGGGGTGGGAATGGGATGGGATTTAAAGTCCCTTCCCATCCAAACCATTCCAGGATTCTGGAGCCCCTCTGCTCTGGAGCCGGGCTGGGAGAGCTGGGAATGTTCTCCTGGAGAAGGGAAAAATCCAGGGAATCCTCAGAGTCCCTGAAGGGGCTCCAGGAGAGCTGGAGAGGGACTGGGGACAAGGGCTGGAGGGACAGGACACAGGGAATGGCTTCCAGTGGGAAAGGGGATATTGGGCTGGGATTTGGGAATTAGGAATTCCTGGCTGGGAGGGTGCAGAGGGGCTGGGAATTCTGGAATTCCCCGATTTGCTGTGGCCGCCCCTGGCACTGTCCACGGAACCGGGATGAGCTCCAAGCTGTTTTCCCCACCTCCCTTCCAAAACCATTCCGGGATTTATCCCTTTAAAACAGCAGAAAAACGCTCGGCACTGGGAAAATAAACAACCCAAAAAACCCAGGATCTTCTTTCCCCAGGCACGCCCCAACCCCACCGCGGCCCCCTCCCCGTGTCCCCGTGTCCCCGTGTCCCCGTGGGTGGCACTGCCACCCCCTCGATCCCCTAAGGGAACACGTGCAGCGCTGGAGCTCCGGTGGGAAAACAACAAGGGAGCTCCGGATTTGGGATGGAATTCCGGCCCCCCCCCTCTCCATCCCCCCCCCCGCCACCACCGCGCCCGCCACGAGGCTGTGACTCAGCGCTGGTGGCAGCTGCAGGTGACACACGCCGGTGGCACCGCGGGCGGCACCTGGATCCCTCCGCTGGCATCGCCCCCGGGAGCCCGCGGCTCGCACGGGAACGCGGCCGGGATCACCGGGAGAGGACGGGAGCGGCACCCGGAGCGGCCCCAGGACGGGGCGGAGGGGACAGCGCCCCGTGTCCCCCGTGTCCCCAAAGCCACCCGAGTTGTGCCGGCGGATTTTGGCGAGGAGGGGGGGGCAAAAAAAACCCGGGGACAAGTCGGCGCCCCTCAGGAACGACACGGAATTCGCCTCAAAATCCCGGAATTTTCGCGAGCTGGGAGCTCCGGAGTCCCCCAAGGGAGGGTGACGCCCCACCGTTGTCCCCAACCTTGACCAGGAAGTGTCCGTCCTTGTCCTGCGTCACCATCACGGCCGAGTCGTGCAGCTGCTCCTGGAAGTGGACGTGGCCGTGTGTCCCCTCCTGCGGGTGGCCCTGTGTCCCCTCGGTGGAGAAGCGCACTCCTGTCCCCTTCAGCTTGCTGCCTGCAGGTGACAAAGGCCCGACCCCGGTCACAGCCGTGTCCCCAAGGGGAGGTGGCCTCGCCTTGGTGACACTTGGTGGCACCGGGAGGGGATTCCCTGTCACCCTCTCCCTGTGTCGCCTGGGACACGGGGGACCTGTGGTGACCACAGCCAGCTCCTCTACGAGCAGGGACCTGCCACTGACCCGTGCCCAGAGGGTCCCCGAGTGTCCCCGAGTGTCCCCAGGTGTCCTCAAGTGTCCCCAAGCGTCCCCAGGCTCGGCAGACTCCGCTCCCTCCTGTGATGTCCTTAGGACAGGTGACACAGGCTGGGGACACGGGGACACAGGTGATTGGTGCCAGGGGACAGGTGAGAAGGGGGGAGAGTGTGGAAGTGCCACCAGCCCATGTCCAGAGGGTCCCCGAGTGTCCTCGAGGGTCCCCGAGTGTCCCTGAGTGTCCCTGAGTGTCCCCAAGCTCGGCAGACCCTGCTCCCCCCTGTTTTGTCCTTAGGACAAGTGACACAGGGACAGAGGGACACAGGTGACAAGTGACCACAGCCAGCTCTCCTCTGAGTAGGGACCGGCCACCAGCTGATGTCCAGGGGGTTCCTGAGGGTCCCCGAGTGTCCCCGAGTGTCCCCGAGTGTCCCCAGGTGTCCCCAGGCTCAGCAGACCCCACCCCCCCCGTTTTGTCCTTAGGACAAGTGACACAGGGACAGAGGGACACAGGAGACAAGTGACCACAGCCAGCTCTCCTCTGAGCAGAGACCGGCCACCAGCTGATGTCCAGGGGGTCCCCGAGTGTCCCCGAGTGTCCCCAAGTGTCCCCAAGCATCCCCAAGCTTGGCAGATCCCGCTCCCTCCTGTGATGTCCTTAGGACAAGTGACACAGGGACAGAGGGACACAGGTGACAAGTGACCACAGCCAGCTCTCCTACAGGCAGGGACCGGCCACCAACTGATGTCCAGGGGGTCCCTGAGGGTCCCCGAGTGTCCCCGAGAGTCCCCGAGTGTCCCCGAGTGTCCCCAAGTGTCCCCAGGCTCGGCAGACGGGGCGGGTGACACGGGGCAGGTGACAAGGCCAGCAGGACAAGGCCACATGGCAGCGCCGGGGCCCTGCGGGGGCGGCCACCAGCTTGGGGACAGCGCTGTCCCCACGGAGCCGCAAACGCCGTGGGATTTTCCACGCGCGCCGCTTCCATGGAAAATCCGCCCCTTCCTCCTCCTCCTCCTCCTCCTCCTCCTCCTCCCGCCGAGCTCCGCTCCCGGCTGGCAGCAGATTGTCACCGCCGCCAGCGGCAGATTGTCGCCTCCCTTGTCGCCTGAAGAAAAGGCTCTTTGTGCTCGGGAGCGCCCGGAATCCCGGGATTTAATGAGCCGGGATTTAACGAGCCGGCGTTTAACGAGCCGGGGTTTAAGGTCCCGCCGTCGTCCGGCCCCAAACCCGCGCTCCTGTGGGGTGGGGGGACAGCGAGGGACGCGGTGACAGCGCGGGGACATCCCAAAGGATGTGAGCGGGATCCCGGATCCCCCGATCCCGGGAATCCCGATCCCAAAGCCTTGATGATCCCAAAATGAAGCTTTTCGTCACCTTGGTGGCACTCGGGGACAGCGTTTGGGGACAGCGTTTTGGGGACCCCCGGCGGGCGCGGACCCTGAGGACAGAGCGGGATTTGGAGCAGGAGGAAAGTGGGGGATTTTCCCTGGGAGAATTCCCGGTGGGATCAGGGTGACTTTGGGTGGCCTCGGGAGGGGACAGCGGGGACCTGCAGGGGTGGCAGCCAGGGAATTCCCTGGATCCGGGATTTGAGGGAGCAGGGAATCCCCTGGATCTGGGATTTGTGGGAGCAGGGAATTCCCTGGATCCGGGATTTGAGGGATCAGGGAATTCCCTGGATCCGGGATTTGAGGGATCAGGGAATCCCCTGGATCTGGGATTTGTGGGATTTCTGGGAGCGGGGAGTCCCTTGGGGCGGGGATTTATGGGATCAAGGAATTCCTTGGATCCGGGATGTATGGGAGCTGGGATTTGTGGGGGCAGGGAATCCCCTGGATCTGGGATTTGAGGGAGCAGGGAATTCCCTGGATCCGGGATTTGAGGGAGCAGGGAATCCGCTGGATCTGGGATTTGAGGGATCAGGGAATTCCTGGGATCCGGGATTTCAGGGATCAGGGAATCCCCTGGATCTGGGATTTGAGGGACCAAGGAATCCCCTGGATCTGGGATTTGAGGGATCAGGGAATTCCCTGGATCCAGGATTTCAGGGATCAGGGAATTCCTGGGATCTGAGATTTGTGGGAGCAGGGATTTGAGGGATCAAGGAATCCCTTGAATTGGGGAATTATGGGATCAGGGAATCCCTGGGATCTGGGATTTGTGGGATCAGAACCTGCAGGACCCTCGGGAGAGGTTTAGGGTCCCCTCCAGGATGTCCCCAACCCTTTTTTTTTTCTTTTTCTGGGAATCTTTTGGGGTTCTCCCGGCCTCATCCCATCGGGAAGGAGCCAAAAACTCTGGGAAAATCCCTCAAATCCATGGACAGGGTCAGAGGGACCCCAAAACCTCCAGGAAAAAAAACCCCAAAATCCCTGAACAGGGGCAGAGGGACCCTAAAAACTCTGGGAAAAACCCCAAATCCCTGGATAGGGGCAGAGAAACCCCAAAAATTCCAGAAAAAAAAACCCAAATCCCTGGATAGGGGCAGAGAAACCCCAAAAATTCCAGAAACCCCCCCCCCCCCCCCCCAATCCCTGGATAGGGGCAGAGAGACCCCAAAAATTCCAGAAAAAAAAACCCCAAATCCATGGATAGGGACAGAGAGACCTCAAAAATTCCAGAAAAAAAACCCCAAATCCATGGATAGGGGTGGAGAGACCCCAAAAATTCAAGGAAAAAACACCAAATCCATTGACAGGGGTAGAGAGACCCCAAAAATTCCAGAAAAAATCCCCAAATCCATGGATAGGGGTAGAGAGACCCTAAAAACTCTGGGGAAAACCCCAAATCCCTGGATAGGGGCAGAGAGACCCTAAAAATTCCAGAAAAAAAACCCCAAATCCATGGATAGGGGTGGAGAGACCCTAAAAACTCTGGGAAAAAAACCCAAATCCATGGATAGGGACAGAGAGACCCCAAAAATTCCAGAAAAAAACCCCCAAATCCATGGATAGGGACAGAGAGATCCCAAAAATTCCAGAAAAAAACCCCAAATCCATGGATAGGGATAGAGAGACCCTAAAAACTCTGGGAAAAAAACCCAAATCCCTGGATAGGGGTGGAGAGACCCCAAAAATTCCAGAAAAAAAACCCCAAATCCCTGGATAGGGGCAGAGAGACCCCAAAAATTCCAGAAAAAAACCCCCAAATCCCGGGATAGGGACAGAGAGACCCTAAAAATTCCAGAAAAAAAAAACCCAAATCCATGGATAGGGGTGGAGAGACCCTAAAAACTCTGGGAAAAACCCCCAAATCCCGGGATAGGGACAGAGAGACCCCAAAAATTCCAGAAAAGAAACCCCAAATCCATGGATAGGGGTGGAGAGACCCCAAAAATTCCAGAAAAAAAAACCCAAATCCATGGATAGGGACAAAGAGATCCCAAAAATTCCAGAAAAGAAACCCCAAAAAAATCACCAAATCCCTGGATAGGGGAATAAGCATCCCAAAACCTCTGGGGAAAAAACAAAAAAACCCCAAATCCCTGGATAGGGGGAAGAAGGATCCCAAAAATTCCAGGAAAAAAAACCCCCAAATCCCTGGGATGGGGCAGGGCAGGGAGGGGATCTGGGTTCTCACCTTTGCCGGCTGTCGCCATCTGTCCCCCGGCGTTGTCGCTGTTCCCCAACTTCAGCGGCCCGGGGGCATCGTCCGGGAATTCTGCGGGAACGGGGCGGGAATGGGAAAGCGCGGGGACAGCGGTGGCACCGTGGTGGCACCGTGGTGGCACCGTGGTGGCACCGGGGTCCTGGCGGGGAGGAGCCTGCGGCAGCGCCGGGGCCTGGCACGGGCATTCCCCGCATCCCGAATCTCCGGGAAAAGCGGGAATTAATTCGGGAATAATTCGGGAATTCCCTCGCCGCGGCGCGTGCCTCAGTTTCCCCACTTTTTAATTTTTTTTTTTTTTAAATAATTTTTTTCCCCCCACCCAGAAAAAAAAAAAAGAATCCGTCTCCGAGGTTTGGGAATATTTTTTTTTGTTTTCCCCCCCAGGCTGGAAGAAGCAGCGCAGATCCCAAACTTGGAGCTCTTCCCAAATCGCTTTTCCCGGGATGAAGGGAGATCGCAGCGCCGGCCGGGAATTCGGGATGTGACATTCCCAAAAAACAAACACCCCCCCCCCCCCAAAAAAAAACCCCCCAAATCCCCTGGATGGAATCGGAGGGTCAGACCTCCTCCTCCTCCTCATCCCTGGAAGGACCAGACCGGGAATGCCGGCAGGAATTGGGGAAAGCGGAAACCCCCAGACCGAAACGCCGGGAAATGGAATCTACGGGGGAAAAAAAATCCCAAAATTTTGGGAAAAACGGGGGAAAAAAACCGCAACAAAACCGAGCTGGAACGAGGGGGGAGCCTCTCCCCGGTGGGGGGGGGGGGGGGGGGGGGAAGGAAAATCCAGGGATTTTGGGGGCCACCCTGGGAAGGGAGGAGGGGGAGAGAGGTGTCACCAAACCGGGGGTGACAGCACAGGGGACACCGCGAGGGGACACCGAGGTGGCGTTTGTCCCCCCCCTCCACCCCCCCCAACCGCTCCCTCCCTTTTCCCCGAGCGCTCCCAGCCCGGTTTTACCTCCGCCATCACCCGCGGCCCTGCAGCGCCTCCTCGGGGGTCCCCCGGCCCCTTTGCGGTCCCCCCCCGGGTGTCCCCGATGTCCCCCCGATGTCCCCCCGATGTCCCCCCGGTGTCCCCCGCGCTGTCGCCGCCCCGCCGCTCACCCTGCCCGCTTCCCGCTGTGGGGACACGCCTCCTCGCTCCTATTGGCTGGTGCGCCCCCACCTCGCGCTCCCACTGGTCGGCGCGCACGCCGGTCACGCCTCCGGGCCACGCCCCCAGGCAGCGCTTAACGGGTGTTGCTAAGGGGCGGGACCGTTGCTAAGGGGCGGGGTCAAGGGAGCGGGGCGGCCAATGGGGGAGGGCGCGCGCGCGGCGGGGCGCCCCCTTGTGGGCGGCGGGGGAGGCGAGGGGGCGTTGCCATGGGAACGGGGAGGGGCGGGGCTAAACGCTTTTCCCTTCCCTTCCCTTCCCTTCCCTTCCCTTCCCTTCCCTTCCCTTCCCTTCCCTTCCCTTCCCTTCCCTTCCCTTCCCTTCCCTTCCCTTCCCTTCCCTTCCCTTCCCTTCCCTTCCCTTCCCTTCCCTTCCCTTCCCCTTCCCCTTCCCCTTCCCCTTCCCGTCCCTATCTCATTTTCTCTCATCCTGTTTCATCCCGGTTCCACCCCATCCCAATTCCACCCCTCCATCTCATCCCAAATCATCCAGATTCCTGCCCATCCCAATCCTATTCCACCCATCTCATCCTGTTTTGTCCCAATCTGATCCCATCCCTTCTCATCCCATCTCAACTCAGCTCCATCCCATCCATCTCAATCCCAAACCATTCCAATTCTTTCCCATCCCATTCCCTCTCCAACCTAGCCCATCCCATCCCGTCCCGTCCCGTCCCGTCCCGTCCCGTCCCATCCCATCCCATCCCATCCCATCCCATCTTCTCTCATCCTGTCTCATCCCAGTTCCTTCCCACCCCATCCTATTCCATCCCATTGCATTTCCTCCCCATCCCAAACCATCCCAATCCCATCCCAATCCTGTCCTAATCCCAATTCTCTTCCATCCGAATCCCAGCCCCAACCCAACCCCAATCCCATCCCAATCCCAATCCCAATCCCAATCCCAATCCCAATCCCAATCCCAATCCAATCCAATCCAATCCAATCCAATCCAATCCCAATCCCAATCCCAATCCCAATCCCAATCCCATCCCAATCCCAATCCCAATCCCAATCCCAATCCCAATCCCAACCCCAATCCCACCCCATTCCCTGCTGACCGCCCCAGCCTGGGAACATCCAGCCCCGTCCTTGCTGTCCCCGTCCCCACCTCCGTGTCCCTTCCCACGGGGACAGGGGACCGGGAACGGCCACATCCCACCGGGACACGGCCAGCGCCGCCGATTCCCATCCCGAGAGCACCGGGATCGTCCCTCGGGAATGCCGGGGGCACAGCGGGGTCAGGGGACACGTGAGGGACAGCGGGGACACGCGAGGGACAGCGGGGACAATGTCACCCCTGGGAGGGGCTCCTCCAGCTGCTGGAACGCTCAAAAACCCGGGATCCGCCTTCCCAGAAATCTGGGATCCGCATTCCCAGGGATCCCCAGAGCCACGGCTGTGTCCTTGTCACCGGCACGGCGACGTCACACCGGCCTTGTCCCCAAGGGAGGGGACAGCGGGGCCGCGGCTTGTCCCCCATTCCCACATCGGCCGGAAATTCCAGCTTTTCCCTAAAAAAGCCGCTCTGGCTCCGGGCCGGTCCCCAGAGCCACCCCCGGGCGTGTCCCCGTGCCTGGGGATGTCACCTGGGGAGGGGACACACGGGGGGATGGCGCTGTCACCTCCCAGCGCCGGGCGCGGATTTGCTCCGGGATTAACAAAAACAATGGGATTTGGGAAGGGATTAAATCCCGGCGGCCACCGCGGGCCCGGGGTGTCCCCACGGCACCCCCGCGATGTCCCCAGGGTGTCCCCACGGTGCCATCCCCACGCTGATGTCCCCTCTCCCACTCTGATGTCCCCTACGGTGTCCCCACGCTGATGTCCCCCATGCCCGCCCTGATGTCCCCATGTTGATGTCCCCACGGTGTCCCCAGGGTGCCATCCCCACCCTGCTGTCCCCACGGCGTCCCCCTACGGTGCTATCCTCACCGTGCTGTCCCCCCTCTGATGTCCCCACGGTGTCCCCATGGTGTCCCCATAGTGCCATCCTCACCCTGCTGTCCCCACGGTGTCCCTAAGGTGCCACCCTCACCGTGCTGCCCCCCCCTCTGATGTCCCCACGGTGTCCCCACGGTGTCCCCATGGTGTCCCCATAGTGCCATCCTCACCCTGATGTCCCCACGTTGATGTCCCCATGGTGTCCCCACGGTGCCATCCTCACCCTGATTGTCCCCCACGTTGATGTCCCCATGGTGTCCCCAGGGTGCCATCCCCACCGTGCTGTCCCCACGTTGATGTCCCCACGGCGTCCCCACGGGTGCCTACCCTCACCCTGATGTCCCCCCTCTGATGTCCCCACGGCGTCCCCACGGTGCCACCCTCACCCTGATGTCCCCCCTCTGATGTCCCCACGGTGTCCCCACGGTGTCCCCAGGGTGCCATCCTCACCCTGATGTCCCCCCTCTGATGTCCCCACGGTGTCCCCACAGCGTCCCCACACTGCCATCCCTCACCCTGATGTCCCCCCTCTGATGTCCCCACGGTGTCCCCACCCTGATGTCCTCTCTCCCACACTGCTGTCCCTTCCTTGATGTCCCCACCCCCTCTGTCCCCTCTCCGCTGTCCCACCCCATGGTCCCCACGGTGTCCCCGCCACGACGTCCCTGCCCTGATGTCCTCGTGCCAATGTCCCCCACAGTGTCCCCACACTGCCACCTCTACACCGCTGTCCCCACAGTGTCCCCACAGTGTCCCCATCGTGTCCCCCACACTGCCACCTCCACCCTCACAATGATGTCCCCATGGTGCCACCTCCACGCTGCTGTCCCCGCGGTGCCACCACCTTGCTGTCCCCATGCTGCCATCCCCCCTCCCGCGCTGCCGTCCCCACGCCGCTGTCCCCACACTGTCCCCCTCTGTCCCCACACTGTCCCCTCTATCCCCGCATTGTCCCCACACTGTCCCTACTCTATCTCCACATTGTCCCCACATTGTTCCCACATTGTCCCACATTGTCCCCACTGTCCTCACATTGTCCCATGCTGTCCCCACATTGTCCCCACATTGTCCCCACTCTCTCCTCACACTGTCCCTTCTCTATCCCCACTCTGTCCCCTTCCTGTCCCCTCTCTGTCCCCACACTCTTCCCATGCTATCCCCTCCCTGTCCCCACACTGTTCCTTTTCTGTCCCCTCTCTGTCCCCTCCCTGTCCCTGTCTGTCCCCTCACTCTCCCCTCACTGTCCTATCCCTGTCCCACACTGTCCCCTCAATGTCCCCTCCCTGTCTCCACACTCTCCACACTCTGTCCCCTCACTCTCCCCTCCTTGTCCCCTCTCTGTCCCCGCACTCTCCCCTCACTGTCCCCTCTCTGTCCCCTCCCTGTCCCCTGTCTGTCCCCTCCCTGTCCCCTCCCTGTCCCCACACTGTTCCTTTCTGTCCCCTCACTGTCCCCTCACTGGCCCTTCTCTATCCCCTCAATGTCCCCTCCCTGTCCCCTCCCTGTCCCCTCTCTGTCCCTCCTGTCCCTGTCTGTCCCCTCACTCTCCCCTCACTGCCCTATCCCTGTCCCCTCCCTGTCCCCACACTGTCCCCACACTCTCCCCTCCCTTGTCCCCTCCCTGTCCCCTCTCTGTCCCCTCACTCTCCCCTCCCTGTCCCCCTCCCTGTCCCCACACTGTTCCTTTTCTGTCCCCTCAGTGTCCCCACTCTATCCCCACTCTGTCCCCCTCACTGTCCCCTCCCTGTCCCCTCCCTGTCCCCTCACTCTCCCCACCGCTGCCAATCTCCAACACTTTAATTCCCAGCTCCGGGCTCCCATCGCGCTGTCCCCGTCTGTCCCCGCTGTCTCTGTCGCTGTCCCCGTCGCTGTCTCTGTCGCTGTCTCTGTCTCTATCGCTGTCGCTGTCCCCGTCGCTGTCGCTGTCCCCGTCGCTGTCCCCGTCGCCGTCGCTGTCTCTGTCGCTGTCTCTGTCCCCGTCGCTGTCGCTGTCCCCGTCGCCGTCGCTGTCTCTATCGCTGACTCTGTCTCTATCGCTGTCGCTGTCGCTGTCGCTGTCCCCGTCGCCGTCGCTGTCTCTGTCGCTGTCTCTGTCTCTGTCGCTGTCTCTGTCCCGTCGCTGTCGCTGTCCCCCGTCGCCGTCGCTGTCTCTATCGCTGACTCTGTCTCTATCGCTGACTCTGTCTCTGTCGCTGTCGCTGTCCCCGTCGCTGTCTCTGTCGCTGTCTCTGTCTCTGATCCGCTGTCGCTGTCCCCGTCGCTGTCGCTGTCCCCGTCGCTGTCGCTGTCACCGGCGCTGTCGCTGTCACCGGCGCTGTCGCTGTCGCTGTCTCTGTCGCTGTCGCTGTCCCCGTCGCTGTCACCGGCGCCTGTCCCCGTCGCTGTCCCCGTCGCTGTCCCCGGCGCTGTCACCGGCGCTGTCCCTGCAGCTGCTGCAGCCGCCGGCTCAGGTCGTCGATGCGGAGGTTCTTGAGGAGCAGCAGCTGCTCCAGCCGCCCCACCTTGGCCTGCAGGATCTGCGGGGCCACCGGGGGGGTTTTGGGGAGTCAATCATCCCAAATCCCCCGAACCCCAAAACCCCTTCCCGGGGGGGTTCTTCCCGGCCCGGGGAATTCGGGGTTTTTTTCCCCTCCCCCCTTTTTTTTTTTCTTTTTTCTTTTCTTTTTTTTTTTTTTTTTTTTTTTTTTTCCCTTTTCTTTCTTTTTTCTTTTTCTTTTCTTTCTTTTTTTATTTTTTTTTTATTTTTTCCCTTTTATCATTAGTATTTGTTTTGCCTTTTTTCCTCCCTCTTTTTCTTTTTTGCCTTCCCCTTCCCTCCCTTTCTTAAAATATATATTTTTTCTTTTTCTATTCTTTTTTGTATTTTTCCTTTTAATCATTTATATTTGTTTTGCCTTTTTTTTCTCCTCTTTCTTTTTTTTTTTGCCTCCCCCCTCCCCCCCTTTTTTTTTTAAATATATTTTTCTTATTCTTTTCTTTTTTGTATTTTTTTCCTTTTTAAATTTGTATTTGTTTTGCCTTTTTTCTCCTCCTTTCTTTCTTTCCTTTCCCCACCCCCCCCTTTTTTTTGCCTTATTCTGCCTTCTTTTTGCCTTTATGCTTTTTTTTTTTTGCCTTTTTTGCTTTTTTTGTCTCACCTTCCCCTATTTTTTGCCTTTTTTTGTCTTTTTCAATCTTTTTTTCCCTTTTTCTCCTTTTTTTTTTTTTCCCCCTTTTCTTTCCCCTTTTGACCTTTTCCCCCTTTTTGGCCTTTTTCCCCCTTGATGCTTTTTTTGTTTTTGCCTTTTTTGTCTTTTTTTGTCTCCCCCCTCCCCTATTTTTGCCTTTTAAAATCTTTTTTCATCTTTTTTCCCTTTTTCTCATTTGTTTTTTTTGCCCCTTTTCCTCCTCTTTTGTGGCCTTTTTTCCCCCTTTATGCCTTTTTTAAATTTTTTTTTTTGCCATTTTTGTCTTTTTTCATCTTTTTTCCCTTTTTCTCCTTTTATTTCTTTTGCCTTTTTTTCCTCTTTTTGGCCTTTCTCCCCCTTTTTGGCCTTTTTTTCCCCTTTAAGCTTTTTGTTTATTTGTTTGTTTTGCCTTTTTTTCTTTTTTTTTTTTGCCTTTTTTTGCCTCCCCCCTCCCTATTTTTTGCAATTTTTTGTCTTTTTTTCGTCTTTTTTCCCTTTTTCTTTTTTTTTTTTGTTTTTTTTTTTTTTTTTTTCTTTTCTTTTCTTCCTCTTTTTTGGCCTTTTTTTCCCCTTGATGCTTTTTGTTTTTGCCTTTTTTTTCCTTTTTTTGTCTTTTTTGTCTCCCCCTCCCCATTTTTTGCCTTTTTTTGTATTTTTTCATCTTTTTTCCCTTTTTCCCCTTTTATTTCTGCCTTTTTTCCTCTTTTTGGCCTTTTTTCCCCTTTAAGCTTTTTGTTTGTTTGTTTTGCCTTTTTTGTCTTTTTTTTGTCTTTTTTTGTCTCCCCCCTCCCATATTTTTTTGCCTTTTTTTTGTCTTTTTTAATTTTTTCCCCCTTTTTCTCCTTTTTTTCCCTTTT
Organism: Delichon dasypus; assembly: GCA_037837765.1. Taxonomy (NCBI): domain Eukaryota; kingdom Metazoa; phylum Chordata; class Aves; order Passeriformes; family Hirundinidae; genus Delichon; species Delichon dasypus. Next base: position 72,772,179 of record JBBAXF010000006.1, read on the forward strand.
CTTCCTCTTTTTGGCTTTTTTTCCCCTTTATGCCTTTTTTTAATTTTTTTTTTTTGCCGTTTTTGTCTCTTTTTTTTGTCTTCCCCTCCCCTATTTTTTTGCCTATTTTTTTGTCTTTTTTCACCTTTTTTTCCCTTTTTCTCCTTTGTTTTTTTTGCCCTTTTCTTCCCCTTTTTGACCTTTCCCCCTTTTTGGCCTTTTTTTCCCCTTTATGCTTATTTTTTCTTTTTTTCCCCCCTTTTTTGCTTTTTTTGTCTTTTTTTGCCTTCCCCTCCCTATTTTTTTGCATTTTTTTTTGATTTTTTGCCTTTTAAAATTTTTTTTTCCCTTTTACTCCTTTTTATTTTGGCCCTTTTTTCCTCTTTTTGCCCCTTTTTCCCCTTTATGCCTTTTTTTGCCTTTTTTTGCCTTTTTTGCCCTTCTTGCCTTTTTTCCTTTTACTGCTTTTTTCCCCACTTTTTTCTCCTTTCCCCCCTTTTTTGCCTTTCTTTGCCTTTTTAACCTTTTTTAACCTTACCCCTCTTTTTTTTTTTACCTTTCCCCCTCTTTTTTTTCCCCTTTTTGCCTTTTTTTTCCTTTTTTTCCTTTTTTCCCCTTTTTTGCCTCTTTTTGCAATTTTTTCATATTTTTTCCCTTTTTTGTCTTTTTTTCCTTCCCCCCTTTTTTCCTTTTTTTCCCTCCTTTTTCCTTTTTTTTCCCCGCCTTTTTCCCCTTTTTGCTTTTTTCCTTTTACTGCTTTTTTTTCCCCCACTTTTTTCCCCTTTCCCGCTTTTTTGCCTTTTTTTTTTTTTTTGCCCTTTTCCCCCTTTTTTTGCCTCTTTTTGCAATTTTTCCTATTTTTTTCCTTTTTTTGCCTCTTTTTCCTTTTTTCCCCCCTTTTTCCTTTTTTTTTGCCTTTTACCCCTTTAGGCCTTTTTTTGTCCTTTTTTGCCAATTTTTCCTTTTTATGCTTTTTTCCCCACTTTTTTCTCCTTTCCCCCTTTTTTGCCTTTCTTTGCCTTTTTAACCTTTTTTTTTACCTTTACCCCTCTTTTTTTTTAACTTTCTCCCTCTTTTTTTTCCTTTTTGCCTTTTTTCCCCTTTTTTGCCTCTTTTTGCAATTTTTTCCTATTTTTCCATTTTTTGTCTTTTTTTTCCTTCCCCCCCCTTTTTTCCTTTTTTCCCCCCTTTTTCTTTTTTTTCTTTTGCCTTTTTCCCCCTTTAGGCCTTTTTGATCCTTTTTGCCAATTTTTCCTTTTTATGCTTTTTTTCCCCACTTTTTTCTCCTTTCCCCCCTTTTTTGCCTTTCTTTGCCTTTTTTACCTTTTTTTACCTTTACCCCTCTTTTTTTTTTTACCTTTCTCCCTCTTTTTTTTTGCCCTTTTTGCCTTTTTTTCCCTTTTTCCCCTTTTTTGCCTCTTTTTGCATTTTTTGTTTCCTATTTTTTCCCTTTTTTGTCTTTTTTTTCCTTCCCCCGCTTTTTTCCTTTTTTCCCCTTTTTCCTTTTTTGTTTTTTTTTTTTTGCCTTTCCCCCCCTTTTTGCCTTTTTTCCTTTTACTGCTTTTTGCCCCCACTTTTTTCCCCCTTTTCCCCCTTTTTTTGCCTTTTTTTGTGCCTTTTTCCCCCTTTTTTGCCTCTTTTTGCAATTTTTCCTATTTTTTCCCTTTTTTTGCTTCTTTTTCCTTTTTTTTCCCCCTTTTCCCCCCTTTTTTCCTTTTTTTTTTTTTTTTTTTTTTCCTTTTACCCCTTTAGGCCTTTTTTTGTCCTTTTTTGCCAATTTTTCCTTTTTATGCTTTTTTCCCCACTTTTTTCTCCTTTCCCCCCTTTTTTGCCTTTCTTTGCCTTTTTAACCTTTTTTAAACCTTTACCCTCTTTTTTTTTTACCCTTTCCCCCTCTTTTTTTTGCCCTTTTTTCCTTTTTTCCTTTTTTCCCCTTTTTTTGCCTCTTTTTGCAATTTTTTTCCTATTTTTTTCCCTTTTTTGTCTTTGTTTTTTTCCTTCCCCCCTTTTTTCCTTTTCCCCCCCTTTTTCCTTTTTTTTTTTTTTTGCCTTTCTCCCCCTTTTTGCCTTTTTTGTCCTTTTTGGCCAATTTTTTCCTTTTTATGCTTTTTTCCCCACTTTTTTCTCCTTTCCCCCCTTTTTTTGCCTTTCTTTGCCTTTTTTACCTTTTTTTTACCTTTCCCCCTCTTTTTTTTACCTTTCCCCCTCTTTTTTTCCCCCTTTTTTGCCTTTTTTTTTCCTTTTTTCCTTTTTCCCCCTTTTTTGCCTCTTTTCGCAATTTTTTCTTATTTTTTCCCCTTTTTTGTCTTTTTTTTCCTTCCCCCCTTTTTTCCTTTTTCCCCCCCTTTTTCCTTTTTTTTTTTTTCTTTTTGCCTTTCTCCCCCTTTTTGCCTTTTTTTGCCTTTTTTTTTTGCCTTTTTTCCTTTTACTGCTTTTTTTCCCCACTTTTTTCCCCTTTCCCCCCTTTTTTGCCTTTTTTTGCCTTTTTTTCCCCTTTCCCCCTTTTTCCCCCTTTTTGCCTTTTTTTGCCTTTTTTTTTGCCTTTTTTCCCCCTTTTTTGCCTTTTTTTGCCTTTTTTTCCCCTTTCCCCCTTTTTTGCCTTTTTTTGCCTTTTTTTTTTTGCCCTTTTTTCCCCTTTTTTGCCTTTTTTCCTCCTCTTCATTGCTTTTTTTCCCTTTTTCTTTTTTTCCTCCTTTTTTTTTTTTTGGTGTTTCCAGAGGCGGGGGAGGAGAAGCGATGGATTTGGGATCCCATCCCCCCCCCCAAAAAAAAGGGAATTCCGGATATCCCGATATTCCCATTATCCCACGGAATTCCGGCTGGGGGGGAAAAAAAAATCCCCCCAAAAAACCCCGACGGATTTCGGGGAAAAATTGGAAAAAAAGGGAAAATCTGGGAAAAGACGGAAAGGAAGGAAAGGGAAAAGCCGGGATCGGAAAAAAACTGGGAAAAAACCGAGGGGACAAGGAAGAGCAGGGATAAATTGGGAAGGAGGGACAAGGAAAATCTGGGAAAACTGGGAAAAACTGGGAAAAAAAAACCTGGAAAAAACTGGGAAAAGCAGGGGAAAATCTGGAAGCGGAGGAAGGGAAAAAACTGGGAATAGGGGACGGGGAAAAGCCGGGTGAGGGGGATCGGGAAAAAAGCGGGAAAAAAACAGGGAAAAATCGGGAAGAAAACCGGGAAAAAACGGGAAGGGGGGACAGGGAAAAATTGGAAAAAAAACCCGGGAAAAATCGGGAAAAAAATTAGGGAAAAATCGGGTAGAGGGGACAGGGAAAAGCCGGGAAGAGGGGACAGGGAAAATTTTAGGGGAAAACCGGGAAAAAACCGGGGAAAATCGGGAAAAAAACCGGGAACAGGTGGAGGGGACAGGGAAAAGCCGGGAATGAGAGACAGGGAAAAGCCGGGTGAGGAGGATCAGGAAAAAACCGGGAAAAATCGGGAAAAAAACCCGGGGAAAACCGGGAAAAACCGGGAAGGGGGGGGACAGGGAAAATTTTAGGGAAAAATCGGGAAAAAACCGGGAAAAAACGGGGTAGAGGGACAGGGAAAAGCCGGGAAGAGGGGACAGGGAAAACTTTAGGGAAAAAATCGGGAAAAAAACCCGGGAAAAATCGGGTGGAGGGGACAGGGAAAAGCCGGGAATGAGAGACGGCGAAAAGCCGCGTGAGGGGATCGGGAAAAACCGGGAAAAACCGAGGAAAAACTGGGGAAAAACCGGGCAAACCGGGAAAAAAACTGGGAAAACCCGGGAAAAAACTGGGAAAAACCCGGGAAAAACGGGGAAAAACCGGGAAAAACCCGGGAAAAACTGGGGACAAACCAGGGACAAACCAGGGGAAAACGGGGAAAAACCGGGAAAAACAGGGGAAAACCGGGGAAAACCCGGGGAAAAAACCGGGGAAAACCGGGAAAAAAACTGGGAAAACCCGGGAAAAACGGGAAAAAACTGGGAAAAACCGGGAAAAACCAGGGAAAAACTGGGGACAAACCAGGGACAAAACGGGGAAAAACTGGGAAAAACAGGGGAAAACCGGGGGAAACTCGGGAAAAAACCGGGGAAAACCGGGAAAAAACTGGGAAAACCCGGGAAAAACTGGAAAAAACCGGAAAAAACCAGGGAAAAACTGGGAAAAAGCCGAGGAAAAAAACGGGAAAAAACCGGGGAAAACCGGGGAAAACCGGGGGAAAACCGGGGGAAAACCTGGAAATAACCGGGGAAAAACCGGGGAAAAACCAGGGAAACTGGGGAAAAAGCCGGGGAAAAATGGGAAAACCCGGGGAAATTACAGGGGAAAAAACGGGAAAGAACCAGAAATAACCGGGAAAAACCCGGGAAAAACTGGGGAAAATGGGGGGAAAATGGGGAAAACCAGGAAAAACGGGAAAAGCCAGGGAAAAATGGGGAAAACCAGGAAAAACCGGGGTAAAATGGGGAAAATGGGGGAAAACCTGGTGGAAAACAATGGAAAAAAAAACCTGGAAAAAACGGGAAAAGCTGGGAAAAACCGGGGGAAAAAATGGGGAAAAAGCCGGGAAAAACCGGGGAAAAGCCGGGAAGAAGGGTGGATGGGGGACAGGGGAGGGTCGTGCGGGGATGGTTGGATTGGGGAATTGGGGATTTGGGATTGGGGATTTGGGATTGGGATTGGGGATTTGGGGATTGGGGATTTGGGGATTTGGGGATTGGGGATTGGGGATTTGGGGATTTGGGGGATTTGGGATTGATGGGATTGGGGATTTGGGATTGGGGATTTGGGGATTGGGGATTTGGGATTTGGGGATTTGGGGATTTGGGGATTGGGATTTGGGATTGGGGGATTTGGGGATTGGGGATTTGGGGATTTGGGGA
>JBBAXF010000006.1:72777112-72985925 GCA_037837765.1 Delichon dasypus
CCCTAAAGGTGTTTGGGGTTTTTTTGAGGGGGGATTTAGGGGTCAGGGGTCGGTCCTAAAAGGGATTTGGGGTCATCCAGGGGGAATTTGAGGGGCTGGAGGTGATCCTAAAAGGGTTTGGGGTCTCCCTGGAGGAAATTTGGGGGGCTGGAGGTGGCCCTAAAAGGGATTTGGGGTTTCCTTAGGGGGGATTTAGGGGTCTGGGGTCGGTCCTAAAAGGGTTTGGGGTTATCCAGGGGGGAATTGGGGGACTGGGAGTGGTCCTAAAAAGGTTTGGGGTCATCCAGGGGGGAATTTGAGGGGCTGGAGGTGATCCTAAAAGGGTTTGGGGTCATCCGTGGGGGATTTAGGGGTCTGGGGTCGGTCCTAAAAGGGATTTGGTGTCATCCGTGGGGGGATTTAGGGGGATGGGGATGAGGGGAGGTGGGGGGTGTTTGTGGTTTTAGGGGTTTTTTTTGGGGGGGGGGTTTGGTCCTAAAAGGGATTTGGGGTTTTTTTGAGGGGGGATTTAGGGGTTTGGGGGTGGCCCTAAAGGGGTTTGGGGTCATCCCGGGGGGAATTTGAGGGGCTGGAGGTGATCCTAAAAGGGATTTGGGGTCATCCACGGGGGATTTAGGGGTCTGGGGGTGGTCCTAAAAGGGATTTGGGGTTTCCTTAGGGGGGATTTAGGAGTCTGGGAGTGGTCCTAAAAGGGATTTGGGTTTTTTTTGAGGGGAGATTTGGGGTCTGGGGGTGGTCCTAAAAGGGATTTGGGTCATCCGTGGGGGAATTGGGGGGGCTGGGGGTGATCCTAAAAGGGTTTGGGGTCATCCAGGGGGGAATTGGGGGGCTGGGGGCGGCTCTAAAGGGATTTGGGGTCATCCGTGGGGGAATTGGGGGGCTGGGGGTGGCCCTAAAAGGTTTTGGGGTCTCCCTGGAGGAAATTTGTGGGACAGGAGGTGATCCTAAAAGGGATTTGGGGTTTCCTTAGGGGGGATTTAGGGGGCTGGGGGTGGTCCTAAAGGTTTTTTGGGGTCCTCTCCGGGGAATTTGGGGGACTGGGAGTGGTCCTAAAAAGGCTTGGGGTCATCCAGGGTGGATTTAGGGGGCTGGGGGTGGCTCTAAAGGGGTTTGGGGTCTCCCTGGAGGAAATCTGGGGGGCTGGAGGTAGCCCTAAAATGGATTTGCGGTTTCCTTATGGGGGGATTTAGGGGTCTGGGAGTGGTCCTAAAAGGGTTTGGGGTCATCCAGGGGGGAATTTGGGGGGCTGGAGGTGGTCCTAAAAGGGATTTGGTGTCTACTTGTGGGGAATTTGGGGGGTCCGGGATCGGCTCTAAAGGGGTTTGGGGTCATCCAGGGGGGAATTGGGGGGCTGGGGGTGGTCCTAAAAGGGATTTGGGGTTTCCTTAGGGGGGATTTAGGAGTCTGGGAGTGGTCCTAAAAGGGATTTGGGGTCATTCAGGGGGGATTTAGGGGGCTGGGGTCGGTCCTAAAAGGGATTTGGGGTCATCTGTGGGTGGATTTGGGGATGGGGATGAGGCGAGGTGGGGGTGTTTCTGGTTTTAGGGTTTTTTTTTGGGGGGGGGGTTTGGTCCTAAAAGGGATTTGGGGTTTCCTTGAGGGGGGATTTAGAGGGCTGGGAGTGGTCCTAAAAAGGATTTGGGGTCATCCAGTGGGGAATTTGAGGGGCTGGAGGTGATCCTAAAATGAATTTGGGGTCATCCAGGGGGGAATTGGGGGGCTGGGGGTGATCCTAAAAGGGTTTGGGGTCTCCCTGGAGGAAATTTGGGGAGCTGGGGGTGGCCCTAAAAGGGATTTGGGGTCATCCAGGGGGGATTTAGGGGGCTGGGGGCGGCTCTAAAGGGGTTTGGGGTCAGCTGGGGGGAATATGGGGACTGGGAGTGGTCCTAAAGGGGTTTGGGATTTCCTTGAGGGGCGGGGTTTAGGGGTCAGGGGTCGGTCCTAAAAGGGATTTGGGGTCGGTCCTAAAAGGGGTTTGTGGTCATCCAGGGGGGATTTAGGGGGCTGGGGGTGGTCCTAAAGGTTTTTTGGGGTCCTCTTGGGGGAATTTGGTGATCTGGGAGTGGCCCTAAAAGGGATTTGGGGTTTCCTTGAGGGAGGGATTTAGGGGTCTGGGGTCGGTCCTAAAAGGGATTTGGGGTCATCCAGGGAGGAATTTGGGGACTGGGAGTGGTCCTAAAAGGGATTTGGGGTCTCCTGGGGGGATTTAGGGGTCTGGGGGTGGTCCTAAAAGGGATTTGGGGTCATCCAGGGGGGAATTTGGGGGTCTGGGACTGATCCTAAAATGGTTTGGGGTTATCCAGGGGGAAATTTGGGAATGTGCCGAGGGGGTCTCAGGGGGTTTTGGGGTCCTCTTGGGGGAATTGGGGGACTGGGGGTAGCCCTGAAGGAGTTTGGGGTCAGCTGGGGCGAATTTGGGGGGCTGAGGGTGACCTTGAAGGGGGGTCTGGGTGTCCCCTGGGGGGGCTGGTGACCGCAGGGTGTTGGGGTGTCACCCCTGTGACACCGCGGGGACACCACGGGGACATGGTGGGGACACCACACGCAGCGTCCCTGCGCTGTGACAGGGCTGGGGACAGGCAGGGGACACCATGGGGACACCGTGGGGACACCACAGCTGGCCCTCCCGTGGTGTGACAGGGCTGTGACAGGGATGGGGACACCGCGGGGACATGGTGGGGACACCACAGCTGGACCCCCGTGGTGTGACAGGGCTGTGACAGCAATGGGGACACCATGGGGACACTGTACACAGCGTCCCTGCGGTGTGACAGGGATGGGGACACCACAGCTGGCCCCCCCGTGGTGTGACAGGGCTGGGGACAGGCAGGGGACACCATGGGGACATGGTGGGGACACCACACGCAGCGTCCCTGCGCTGTGACAGGGATGGGGACAGGGCTGGGGACACCACGGGGACACCGTACACAGTGTCCCTGCAGTGTGACAGGGATGGGGACACCGTGGGGACACCGTACACAGTGTCTCTGCAGTGTGACAGGGATGGGGACACCACAGCTGGCCCTCCTGTGGTGTGACAGGGCTGGGGACAGGGGAGGGGACACCACGGGGACATGGTGGGGACACCACACGCAGCATCCCTGTGCTGTGACAGGGATGGGGACACCGTGGGGACACCGCAGGCAGCGTCCCCGTGGTGTGACAGGGCTGTGACAGGGGAGGTGACACCATGGGGACATGGTGGGGACACCACACGCAGCGTCCCTGCGCTGTGACAGGGATGGGGACAGGGCTGGGGACACTGCGGGGACACCGTGGGGACACCACAGCTGGACTCCCCGTGGTGTGACAGGGCTGTGACAGGGGAGGGGGACACCGTGGGGACATGGTGGGGACACCACACACAGCATCCCTGCAGTGTGACAGGGTGGTGACAGGGGAGGTGACACCACGGGGACACTGTACACAGTGTCCCTGCAGTGTGACAGGGCTGGGGACACAGTGGGGACACCACATGCAGTGTCCCTGTGCTGTGACAGGGATGGGGACACTGTGGGGACACCATACACAGTGTCCCTGCGGTGTGACAGGGATGGGGACAGGGCAGGGGACATCGTGGGGACACCACAGCTGGACCCCCCGTGGTGTGACAGGGCTGTGACAGGGATGGGGGACACCACGGGGACACCACACGCAGTGTCCCTGTGCTGTGACAGGGCTGGGGACACCACGGGGACACGGTGGGGACATGGTGGGGACACCACACACAGCATCCCTGCAGTGTGACAGGGTGGTGACAGGGGAGGGGACACCGTGGGGACACCACACACAGTGTCCCTGCGCTGTGACAGGGCTGGGGACAGGGCAGGGGACACGGCGGCGGTGGCAGGGCGGTGGCGGGGCGGTGGCAGGGCGGTGGTGACCGTGTCCCTTGTCCCCCGCAGGTGGTGGTGTCCACCACGGTGCACGTGGACGGCCACGTCCTGGCCGTGTCCGACAACATGTTCGTCCACAACAACTCCAAGCACGGCCGGCGCGCCCGGCGCCTCGACCCCTCCGAAGGTCAGGGGACACCTGGGGACAGCTTGGGGACATCCTGGGGACATCCTGGGGACATCCTGGGGACATGTTTTGGGACCCCCCCCAGCGTGGCAGTCCCTGTGTCCCCACCCCGCTGTCCCCAATGTCTGGAGGGCTCATCCATGAGTGTCTCTGTCCCCATCTGTGTCACCGTGGTCACCTTGGGGACATCTTGGGGACATCCTGGGGGCATCCTGGGACATGTTTTGGGACCCCCCCCCCAGTGTGGCAGTCCCTGTGTCCCCACCCCGCTGTCCCCAATGTCCGGAGCGTCCATCGTGGGTGTTTTCTGTCCCCACCTGTGTCGCCGTGGTCACCTTGGGTCATCTTGGGGACATCTTGGGGACATCCTGGGGACCCCGCCAGCCTGGCCTGGCACCCCCGCGGTGATCCCTGTGTCCCCACCCCGCTGTCCCCCATGTCTGGAGGGCTCATCCATGAGTGTCTCTGTCCCCATCTGTGTCACCGTGGTCACCTTGGGGACATCCTGGGGACATCCTGGGGACATCCTGGGGACATGTTTTGGGACTGCCCAGGGTGGCAGTCCCTGTGTCCCCACCCTGCTGTCCCCAGTGTTTGGCGGGCTCATCCATGGGTCTTTCTGTCCCCATCTGTGTCACCGTGGTCACCTTGGGTCACCTTGGGTCACCTTGGGGACATCCTGGGGACATCTTGGGGACATCCTGGGGACATCTTGGGGACATGTTTTGGGACCCCCCCCCCCCCCCCCCAGCGTGGCAGTCCCTGTGTCCCCACCCTGCTGTCCCCAGTGTTTGGCAGGCACATCCATGGGTCTTTCTGTCCCCACCTGTGTCGCCGTGGTCACCTTGGGGACATCTTGGGGACATCTTGGGGACAGCTTGGGGACATCCTGGGGACCCCGCTAGCCTGGCCTGGCACCTCCATGGTGATCCCGGTGTCCCCACCCCGCTGTCCCCAATGTCTGGAGGGCTCATCCATGAGTGTCTCTGTCCCCATCTGTGTCACCGTGGTCACCTTGGGTCATCTTGGGGACATCTTGGGGACACGCCTTGGGACCCCGCCAACCCGGCCTGGCACCCCCGTGGTGATCCCTGTGTCCCCACCCCGCTGTCCCCAATGTCCGGAGGGCTCATCCATGGGTCTTTCTGTCCCCACCTGTGTCGCCGTGGTCACTTTGGGGACATCTTGGGGACATCTTGGGGACACGCCTTGGGACCCTGCCAGCCTGGCCTGGCACCTCCATGGTGATCCCTGTGTCCCCACCCCGCTGTCCCCAATGTCCGGAGCGTCCATCATGGGTGACTCTGTCCCCATCTGTGTCACCGTGGTCACCTTGGGTCATCTTGGGGACATCTTGGGGACATCTTGGGGACACGCCTTGGGACCCTGCCAGCCCGGCCTGGCACCTCCATGGTGATCCCTGTGTCCCCAAAGTCTGTGTCCATCCGTGGCTGGGTGGCCACGGGTGTACATGTCACCGTGGCTGCCTGGGGACACCTTGGGGACATCCTGGGGACATCCTGGGGACATGTTTTGGGACCGCCCAGCACGACAGTCCCTGTGTCCCCACCCCGCTGTCCCCAATGTCCGTGCCTGCCCACGGTTGGGTGTCCCTGGGTGTCCCTGTTTGTCCCCGCCCGTGTCACCGCAGTCACACCTGCGTGTCCCCGGCTGTGTCCCTGTGGCCACCTGTGATTGTCCCCATCTGTGTCCGTGTGTCTGTCCCCAGCCGTGTCCCTGTGGCCACCCGTGAGTCCCCACCCATGTCCTCGTGTCCCCATCAATGTCTGTGTCCCCATGTCCCCATGCCTGTCCCCATCCGTGTCTGTCCCTGCCCATGTCCCTGTCCCCATGCCTGTCCCCACGTCTGTCCCAATCCATGTCCTCGTGTCCCTGTAGCCACCTGTGAGTCCTCACCCATGTCCTCGTGTCCCCATTAATGTCTGTGTCCCCATCCGTGTCTGTGTCTGTCCCTGCTCATGTCCCTGTCCCCACGTCCCCATACCTGTCCCTGTCCCCATGTCCCCGTGCCTGTCCCCATCCATGTCTGTCCCTGCCCATGTCCCTGTCCCCATGCCTGTCCCCACGTCTGTCCCAATCCATGTCCCCGTGTCCCTGTGGCCACCTGTGAGTCCCCATCCATGTCCTCGTGTCCCCATCCATGTCTGTGTCCCCATCCGTGTCTGTGTCTGTCCCATGCCTGTCCCTGTCCCCATGTCCCCATGCCTGTCCGTGTCCCCATGTCCCCATGCCTGTCCCCATTCATGTCTGTCCCTGCTCATGTCCCTGTCCCTATACCTGTCCATGTCCCCATGTCCCCATACCTGTCCCCATGTCCCCATACCTGTCCATGTCCCCATGTCCCCATGCCTGTCCCCTCTTCCCTGTCCCCACCCCACCACCCCCAAACCCCCCTCCACCCCTCTGTGTCTCACCATTACTGTCCCTGTCCCCCTGTTCGTCCTTCCATGTCCCCTCCATTGCTGTCCCTGTCCCCTCCCTGTCCCCTGTCCCCATCCCCCTCCATCACTGTCCCTGTCCCCTCCCTGTCCCCACCGTCACTGTCCCTGTCTCCTCTGTGTCCCCACTGTCACTGTCCGTGTCCCCTCTGTGTCCCCACCATCGCTATCCCTGTCCCTGCCATCGCTGTCCCTGTCTCCTCCCTGTCCCCTCCATCGCTGTCCCCATCCCCTCCCTGTCCCCACCGTCTCTGTCCCCATCCCCTCCGTGTCCCTGCCATCACTGTCCCCGTCCCCTCCCTGTCCCCTCCATTGCTGTCCCCTCCCTGTCCCCACCATTGCTGTCCCTGTCCCCTCCGTGTCCCCACCGTCGCTGTCCCTGTCCCCTCCGTGTCCCCACTGTCACTGTCCCCTCCAGCGGCCACCCCCTGCATCAAGGCCATCAGCCCCAGCGAGGGCTGGACCACGGGCGGTGCCACCGTCATCGTCATCGGGGACAACTTCTTCGACGGCCTGCAGGTGCTCTTCGGGACCGTGCTGGTGTGGAGCGAGGTACGGGGACAGGGCTTGGGGACATGATGGGGACACGGCTTGGGGACAGGGCCTGGGGACACGGCGGGGACACGGCCTGGGGACATGGCGGAGACACGGCTTGGGGACACGGCTTGGGGACACGGCGCGGACAGGGCTTGGGGACACGGCAGGGACAGGGCTTGGGGACAGGGCCTGGGGACACGGCAGGGACAGGGCTTGGGGACATGGCTTGGGGACACAGCTCAGGGACACAGCTTGGGGACATGGCGGGGACAGGGCTTGGGGACACGGTGGGGACATGGCTCCGGGACAGGGCTTGGGGACACGGCTCAGGGACACAGCTCGGGGACACGGTGGGGACAGGGCTTGGGGACACAGCTTGGGGACAGGGCGGGGACAGGGTCTGGGGACACAGCTTGGGGACACGGCTTGGGGACAGCTCGGGGACACGGTGGGGACACAGCTCAGGGACAGGTCGGGGACACAGCTCCGGGACAGGGCTTGGGGACACGGCACAGGGACAGGGTACAGGGACACGGCTCGGGGACAGGTGGGGACAGGTGGGGACAGCTTGAGGACAGGTGGGGACAGGTGGGGACAGCTCAGGGACAGGTGGGGACAGGCGGGGACAGCTTGGGGACAGGTGGGGACAGCTCGGGGACAGGGCTCAGGGACAGGTGGGGACAGGTGGGGACAGCTCTGGGACAGGGCTCAGGGACAGGTGGGGACAGCTCGGGGACAGGTGGGGACAGGTGGGGACAGCTTGGGGATGGGTGGGGACAGCTCGAGCACAGCTCGGGGACAGGTGGGGACAGCTCGGGGACTGGTGGGGACAGGTGGGGACAGCTTGGGGATGGGTGGGGACAGCTCGAGCACAGCTCGGGGACAGGTGGGGACAGCTCGGGGATGGGTGGGGACAGGTGGGGACAGCTCGAGGACAGGGCTCAGGGACAGGTGGGGACAGCTCGGGGATGGGTGGGGACAGGTGGGGACAGCTCTGGGACAGGTGGGGACAGGTGGGGACAGCTCGGGCACAGCTCTGTGACGGGTGGGGACAGGCGGGGACAGCTCGGGGACAGGTGGGGACAGGCGGGGACGCCGCGGGCCGGGCTGAGGCCGTGTCCCCCCGCAGCTCATCACCCCCCACGCCATCCGCGTGCAGACGCCCCCCCGGCACATCCCGGGGGTGGTGGAGGTGACGCTGTCCTACAAGGCCAAGCACTTCTGCAAGGGAGCGCCCGGACGGTTCGTCTACACCGGTGAGCAGCGGGGACACGGGGACAGCGGGGACAGCGGGAGAGGGGACATCAGGGACAGCGGGAATGGGGACATCAGGAATGGGGACATTGGGATTGGGGACATCGGGAATGGGGACATCAGGGACAGCAGGAATGGGGACATCAGGGACATCGGGAATGGGGACATCGGGAATGGGGACATCAGGGAATGGGGACACTGCCATGGGGACATTGGGAATGGGGACATCAGGGACAGTGGGACTGGGGACATTGGGAATGGGGACACTGGGATTGGGGACATCGGGAATGGGGACATCAGGGACATCGGGAATGGGGACATTGGGAATGGGGACATCAGGGGCAGCAGGAATGGGGACATCGGGAATGGGGACATCAGGGACATTGGGAATGGGGACATTGGGAATGGGGACATCAGGAATGGGGACATCAGGGGCAGCAGAAATGGGGACATCGGGAATGGGGACACTGGGATTGGGGACATCGGGAATGGGGACACCTCCATCGGGACATTGGGAATGGGGACATCAGGGACATCAGGAATGGGGACATTGGGAATGGGGACACTGCCATGGGGACATTGGGAATGGGGACATCAGGGACATTGGGAATGGGGACATCAGGGACATCGGGAATGGGGACATCGGGAATGGGGACACTGAGAGAGGGGACATCGGGAATGGGGACATCAGGGACATTGGGAATGGGGACATTGGGAATGGGGACATCGGGAATGGGGACATCAGGGACAGCAGGAATGGGGACATCACCATGGGGACAGCGGGGACAGCGGGAATGGGGACACTGAGAGAGGGGACATCGGGAATGGGGACATCGCCATGGGGACAGCGGGGACATCGGGAATGGGGACATCAGGAATGGAGACACTGCCATGGGGACATCGGGAATGGGGACATTGGAAATGGGGACACTGGGACTGGGGACATCGGGAATGGGGACACTGCAATGGGGACATTGGGGACACCGGGATTGGGCACATTGGGAATGGGGACATTGGGGACATCAGGAATGGGAACTCCACCGTGGGGACATTGGGACTGGGGACACTGCGGACATTGGGATTGGGAATGGGGACATTGGGGTGGGGACATCAGGAATGGGGATATTGGGATTAGGGTGGAGACATTGGGAATGGGGACATTGGGATTAGGGAGGAAACATCAGGATTGGGGATGTCAGGAATGCGGACACTGGGATTGGGGACCTTGGGATTGGGGACACCTGGGAACGGGATGGGGACATCAGGATTGGAATGGGGACATCAGAAATGGGATGGGGACATTGGGAATGGGATGGGGACATCGGGATTGGGACACCCAGGATTGGGACGGGAACACAGGGAATGGGGGCGTCGGGGTTGGGGTGCAGACGTCTGGATTGGGATGGAGAGTTCTGGGAATGGGATTGGGACACCCGGGACTGGGACGGGGACATTGGGAATGGGATGGTGACATCGGGATTGGGACACCCGGGATTGGGACGGGGACATTGGGAATGGGATGGGGACATCTGGGAATGGGAACACAGGGAATGAGGGCATCGGGATTGGGGTGCAGACGTCTGGATTGGGATGGAGAGTCCTGGGAATGGGGCGGGGACACCTGGGATTGGGATGGGGACATTGGGATTGGGGTGGGGACATCGGGATTGGGACACCGGGATTGGGACGGGAACACAGGGAATGGGGGCGTCGGGATTGGGGTGCAGATGTCTGGATTGGGATGGAGAGTTCTGGGATTGGGGCGGGGACACCTGGGATTGGGGTGGGGACACCTGGGAATGGGAACACAGGGAATGGGGGCGTCGGGATTGGGGTGCAGACGTCTGGATTGGGATGGAGAGTCCTGGGAATGGGCTGGGGACACCCGGGATTGGGATGGGGACATTGGGAACGGGATGGTGACATCGGGATTGGGACACCGGGATTGGGATGGGGACATTGGGATTGGGACACCTGGGAATGGGATGGGGACAACCGGATTGGGATGGGGACACCTGGGAATGGGAACACAGGGAATGGGGGCATCGGGGTTGGGGTGCAGATGTCTGGATTGGGATGGAGAGTCCTGGGAATGGGGCGGGGACACCCGGGATTGGGATGGGAACATCGGGATTGGGACACCCGGGATTGGGATGGGAACACAGGGAATGGGGGCATTGGGATTGGGGTGCAGACGTCTGGATTGGGATGGAGAGTCCTGGGAATGGGGCGGGGACACCCGGGACTGGGACGGGGACATTGGGAATGGGATGGTGACATCGGGATTGGGACACCCGGATTGGGATGGGGACATCGGGTTGGGGTGGGGACACCTGGGAATGGGAACACAGGGAATGGGGGCATTGGGATTGGGGTGCAGACGTCTGGATTGGGATGGAGAGTCCTGGGAATGGGGCGGGGACACCCGGGATTGGGATGGGGACATTGGGAATGGGATGGGGACATTGGGATTAGGACACCCGGGATTGGGGTGGGGACATCGGGATTGGGGTGGGGACTGGGGAATGGGAACACAGGGAATGGGGGCATTGGGATTGGGGTGCAGACGTCTGGATTGGGATGGAGAGTCCTGGGATTGGGGCGGGGTCACCCGGGACCGTGACGCAGCCCCGCGGGACGGGGACGCAAACGCCGGTGAGGGGACAGAGCCCCCGTGACTGTCACTGGGAGGGGGCCGGTGACGCGTGCGTGTCCCCTGTCCCCTGTCGCCTGTCCCCAGCCCTGAACGAGCCCACCATCGATTACGGCTTCCAGCGGCTGCAGAAGGTGATCCCGCGGCACCCCGGGGACCCCGAGCGCCTGCCCAAGGTGGGGACGGGGACATCCCGGGGGACGGGGGCATCCTGGGGGACAGGGACACACCAAGGGGACAGGGACACTGCAAGGGGACAGGGACACTCTGGGGCACAAGGACACACTGGGGGACAGGGACATCCCGGGGGGCAGGGACATCCCCAAGGGACAGGGACACCCCAAAGGTGGGGGATAGAGACATCTCCAAGGGACAGGGACATCCCGGGAGACAGGGACATTCCTAGGTGGCAGGGACATTCCAAAGGGACAGGAGGTACACTCTGGGGGACAGGGACACCCCGAAGGGACAAGGAAATTCCCAAGGGGACAGGGACATCCCAGGGGGACAGGAGGTACATTCCAAGGGGACAAGGACATCCCAAGGGACAGGGACATCCCCAAGGGGACAGGGACACCTCTGGGGGACAAGGACACCCCAAAGGGGCAGGGACATTCCAAGGGGACAGGGACATCCCGGGGGGCGGGGACATCCCAAAGGTGGGGGACAGGGACACCCCAAAGGGACAGGGACACTCTGGGGGATAGGGACACCTCAAAGGGGACAGGGACACCTCAAAGGGACAGGGACATCCCCAAGGGGACAGGGACATTCCTGGGGGACAGGGACACCCCAAAGGGACAGGGACATCCCAAAGGGGCAGGGACATTCCAAGGGGACAGGGACACCCCAAAGGGGACAGGGACATCCCAAAGGGACAGGGACATCCCGGGGGGACAGGGACATCCCGGGGGGACAGGGACACCCCAAAGGGGACAGGGACACTCCAAAGGGACAGGGACACTCTGGGGCACAAGGACACACTGGGGGACAGGGACATCCCGGGGGGCAGGGACATTCCTGGGGGACAGGGACACCTCTGGGGGACAAGGACACCCCAAAGGGGCAGGGACACCCCGAGGGGACAGGGACATTCCAGGGGGACAGGGACACCCTGGGGGACAGGGACACCCTGGGGGACAGGGACATCCCCAAGGGGACGGGGACACCCCAAGGGGACAGGGACATTCCAGGGGGACAGGGACATTCCAAGGGGACAGGGACACCCCAAAGGGACAGGGACACACCAAGGGGACACGAGGATTCCCTGGCAGTGCCCCAGGGGCGAAGGACAGGCGGGGGGTGGCAGCTCTTGTGTCCCCCGGGTGTGGCACAGGAGGGGTTGGGGACACCGGGGGGACACCGGGGACACAGAGTGGGGGGACAGGGGGTGACACGAGGGCCGTGGAGGGACACGGGGTGGGGGGGGCGGGGGGTTCAGGGGGGACTTGGGGGGGTGGGCTGGGGGTGCAGCGTCCCCCTGACCCTCCTGTCCCCTCCTGTCCCCTCCCTGTCCCCAGGAGGTGCTGCTGAAGCGCGCGGCCGACCTGGTGGAGGCGCTCTATGGGGTGCCCCACAGCAACCAGGTGGGTGGGGACATTCTGGGACACCTTTGGGACCTCCTGGGACACCCCTGGGACACCCTTGGGACACCCCTGGGACCCTCCAGAACCCTGCCCAGATACCCCTGGGACACCCCGGGACCCCCTGGGACAGCCCTGGGACACCCTTGGGACACCCTTGGGACACCCTTGGGACCCTCCAGAACCCCTCCCAGATACCCCTGGGACCCCCTGGGACACACTTGGGACACCCCTGGGACCCTCCAGAACCCCTCCCAGATACTCCTGGGACAACCCTGGGGACCCCCTGGGACACCCCTGGGACACCCCAGGACACCCCTGGGTCCTCCTGTGACACCTTTGCGACACCCCGGGACCCCTTGGGACCACCCTGGGATACTCCTGGGACCCTCCAGAACCCCTCCCAGATACCCCTGGGACACCCCTGGGGACCTCCTGGGACCCCCCGGGACCCCGCTGGGACACCCTGGGACACCCTGGGACCCCCTGAGACACCCCGGGACCCCCCTGGGACACCCTGGGGCACTCTTGGGACCTCCTGGGACACCCCTGGGACCCTCCAGAACCCCTCCCAGATACCCCTGGGATCTCCTGGGACACCCCTGGGACACCCTGGAATCCCCGGGGACACCCCAGGACACCCCTGGGACCCCCTGGAACACCCTGGGACCCCCATGGGACCCCCCTGGGGCACTCTTGGGACCTCCTGGGACACCCCTGGGACCCTCCAGAACCCTGCCCAGATACCCCTGGGACCCCCCTGGGACACCCCTGGGACCCCCCTGGGACCCCCTGGGTCCTCCTGTGACACCTTTGGGACACCCTGGGACCCCTTGGGACCACCCTGGGACACTCCTGGGACACCCTGGGACACCGTGGGACACCCCAGGGACACCCCAGGACACCCCTGGGACACCCTTGGGACCTCCTGTGACACCTTTGGGACCCCCTGGGACCTTCTGGGACACCCCTGGGACACCCTTGGGACACCCCTGGGACCCTCCAGAACCCTGCCCAGATACCCCTGGGACACCTTTGGGACCTCCTGGGACACACCCGGGACACCCTGGGACACCCCTGGGACACCCTTGGGACACCCCTGGGACACCCCTGGAACCCCCTGGGACCCTCCAGAACCCTGCCCAGATACCCCTGGGACACCCTGGGACACCTCTGGGACACCCCTGGGACCCCCTGGGACACCCTTGGGACACCCCTGGGACCTCCTGTGACACCTTTGGGACACCCTGGGACACCCCTGGGACCCTCTTGGGACACCCTGAGGCACTCTTGGGACCTCCTGGGACACCCCTGGGACCCTCCAGAACCCTGCCCAGATACCCCTGGGACACCCCTGGGACCCTGCTGGGACACGCTGTGACACCCTGGGACACCCCAGGACACCCTTGGGACCCCGCTGGGACCTCCTGTGACACCTTTGGGACCCCCTGGGACCTCCTGGGCCACCCCTGGCACACCCTGGGACACCCCTGGAACCCTCCAGAACCCCTCCCAGATACCCCTGGGACACCCCTGGGGACCTCCTGGGACCCCCCGGGACCCCGCTGGGACACCCTTGGGACACCCCTGGGACCCCCTGGGACCCCCTGGGACCCCCTGGGACACCCCAGGACACCCCTGGGACACTCTTGGGACACTCTTGGGACACCCCTGGGACCCTCCAGAACCCTGCCCAGATACCCCTGGGACACCCCTGGGACCCTGCTGGGACCTCCTGTGACACCTTTGGGACCCCCCTGGGACCTCCTGGGACCACCCTGGGACCACCCTGGGACACCCCTGGAACCCTCCAGAACCCCTCCCAGATACCCCTGGGACGCCCCTGGGACCCCCCTGGGTCCTCCTGTGACACCTTTGGGACACCCTGGGACCCCTTGGGACCACCCTGGGACACTCCTGGGACACCCCTGGGACCCCCCTGGGACCTCCCGTGACATCTTTGGGACACCCTGGGACCACCCTGGGACACCCCTGGAACCCGCCAGAGCCCCTCCCAGATACCCCTGGGACACCCTTGGGACCCCCCTGGGAACCCCCGGGACCCCCCTGGGACACCCTGGGACACCCTGGGACACCCTGGGACACCCCTGGGATACCCCTGGGAACCCCCCGGGTCCTCCTGTGACACCTTTGGGATCCCCTGGGACCCCTTGGGACCACCCTGGGACACTCCTGGGACACCCTGGGACACCCTGGGACACCCCGGGACACCCCTGGGACACCCCTGGGACCTCCTGGGACACCCTGGGACCACCCTGGGACACCCCTGGAACCCGCCAGAGCCCCTCCCAGATACCCCTGGGACACTCTTGGGACCTCCTGGGACACCCTGGGACCCCCTGGGACACCCTGGGACCCCCCGGGACACCCCAGGACACCCCTGGGACCCCACTGGGACCTCCTGTGACACCTTTGGGACCCCCTGGGACCTCCTGGGACCACCCTGGGACACCCCTGGGACCCTCCAGAACCCCTCCCAGATACCCCTGGGACCCCCCGGGACCCCCTGGGACACCCCTGGGACACCCCGGGATACCCCTGGGACCCCGCTGGGACCCTGCTGGGACACGCTGGGACACCCTGGGACCCCTTGGGACCACCCTGGGACACCCCTGAGACCCTCCAGAACCCCGCCCAGATACCCCTGGGACACCCTCGGGATCTCCTGGGACACCCCTGGGACACCCTGGAATCCCCAGGGACACCCCAGGACACCCTTGGGACACCTGGGACCCCCAGGACACCCTTGGGACCTCCTGGGCCACCCCTGGGACACCCCAGGACACCCTGGGACCTCCTGTGACACCTTTGGGACACCCTGGGACACCCCTGGGACACCCCGGGACACCCTGGGACACCCTGGGACACCCCTGGGACACCCCTGGGACACCCCTGGGACACCCCTGGCCCATCTGGAGGGTCCCGGTCCCATCCTGGCCCATGGGTGACCCGGGAGGTGACACGAGCTGGGACAGTCTTGGCCACCCCCTGGGACATCCCGGGGTCACCCCAGGCGCTGTGGGGGGACACCGAGGGTGACACTGTGGGGTGACACCCAGGGGTGACACTGTGGGGTGACATGAGAGGTGACACCCTGGGGTGAGACCAAAGGGTGACATGGTGTGACACCATCCAGGGGTGACAATGAGGGGTGACACTTTGGGGTGACGCTGTGCCAGAGAGTGACACTGAGGGGTGACATCAATGGGTGACAATGAGAGGTGACATTTTGGGGTGACGCTGTGCCGGAGGGTGACAATGAGAGGTGACACCAAGGGGTGACAATGGGAGGTGACACTTTAGGGTGACAATGAGAGGTGACACTGTGCTGGGGGGTGACACTGTGGGGTGACATCAAGGGGTGACAATGGGAGGTGACACTTTAGGGTGACAATGAGGGGTGACACTTTAGGGTGACACTGTGCTGGAGGGTGACACTGTGGGGTGGCACTGAGAGGTGACACCAAGGAGTTACTCTGAGGGGTGGCATCATGCTGGAGGGTGACACTGAGGGGTGGCACTGTGAGTGACACTTTAGGGTGACAATGAGAGGTGACACTTTAGGGTGACACTGTGCTGGGGGGTGGCACTGTGGGGCACCATCAAGGGGTGACAATGAGAGGTGACACTTTAGGGTGACAATGAGAGGTGATGCTTTGGGGTGACGCTGTGCTGGAGGGTGACACTGAGAGGTGACACCAAGGGGTGACAATGAGAGGTGACACTTTAGGGTGACAATGAGAGGTGACACTTTAGGGTGACACTGTGCTGGAGGGTGACACTGCGGGGTGGCACTGAGAGGTGACACCAAGGAGTTACTCTGAGGGGTGGCACCATGCTGGAGGGTGGCACTGAGGGATGGCACTGTGAGTGACACTTTAGGGTGACAATCAGAGGTGACTTTAGGGTGACAATGAAGGGTGACACTTCAGGGTGACACTGTGCTGGAGGGTGGCACTGAGGGGTGGCACTGTGAGTGACACTGTAGGGTGACAATAAGAGGTGACATTTCAGGGTGACACTGTGCTGGAGGGTGACACCGTGGGGTGACACCAAGGGCTTGCTCTGTGGGGTGACACCGAAGGGGGACACTGAGGGGTGGCGCTGTGTGGCATCATCCAGGGGTGACAATGAGAGGTGACACTTTAGGGTGACACTGTGCTGGAGGGTGACACTGTGGGGTGGCACTGAGAGGTGACACTTTGGGGTGACAATGAGAGGTGATGCTTTGGGGTGACGCTGTGCTGGAGGGTGACACTGAGAGGTGACATCCAGGGGTGGCAATGAGAGGTGACACTTTGGGGTGACAATGAGGGGTGACACTTTGGGGTGGCGCTGTGCTGGGGGGTGACACCGAGGGGTGACACCAAGGACTTGCTCTGTGGGGTGACACCGTGGGGTGACACCGAAGGGTGGCGCTGTGTGGCACCATCCAGGGGTGACACTGAGAGGTGACACTTTAGGGTGACAATGAGAGGTGACACTTTAGGGTGACAATGAGAGGTGATGCTTTGGGGTGACGCTGTGCTGGAGGGTGACACTGAGAGGTGACACCAAGGGGTGACAATGAGAGGTGATGCTTTGGAGTGTTGCTCTGCTGGAGGGTGACACTGAGAGGTGACATCAAGGGGTGACAATGAGAGGTGACACTTTAGGGTGACAATGAGGGGTGACACTTTAGGGTGACAATGAGAGGTGACACTTTAGGGTGACGCTGTGCTGGAGGGTGACACTGTGGGGTGACATCAAGGGGTGACAATGGGAGGTGACACTTTAGGGTGACAATGAGGGGTGACACTTTAGGGTGACGCTGTGCTGGAGGGTGACACTGTGGGGTGGCACTGAGAGGTGACACCAAGGAGTTACTCTGAGGGGTGGCACCATGCTGGAGGGTGACACTGAGGGGTGGCACTGTGAGTGACACTTTAGGGTGACAATAAGAGGTGACACTTTAGGGTGACACTGTGCTGGAGGGTGACACTGAGGGGTGACATCAAGGGGTGACAATGAGAGGTGACACTTTGGGGTGATGCTGTGCCGGAGGGTGACACCGAGGGGTGACACCAAGGGCTTGCTCCATGGGATGACACCCTGGGGTGACACTGGGGTGTGACACCGAGGGGTGACACTGTGGGGCACCATCAGGGTGTGACAATGAGAGGTGACACTTCAGGGTGACGCTGTGCCGGAGGGTGACACTGAGGGGTGACATCAAGGGTGACAATGAGAGGTGACACTTTGGGGTGACACTTTGGGGTGACACTGTGCTGGAGGGTGACACTGAGGGGTGACATCAAGGGTGACAATGAGAGGTGACACTTTGGGGTGGCGCTGTGCTGGAGGGTGACACTGAGGGGTGACACCAAGGACTTGCTCTGTGTAGTGACACCGAAGGGGACAGCGAGGGGCACCATCGAGGGGTGGCACTGAGGGATGGCACTTTAGGGTGACACAGTGCTGGGGGGTGACACTGAGGGGCACCATCGAGGGGTGGCACTCAGTGTCACTTTAGGGCACTTTAGGGTGACACAGTGCTGGAGGGTGACACTGTGGGGTGACACCAAAGGGTGACACCAAGTGCTTGCTCTGTGGGGTGACACTGAGGGATGACACTTTAGGGTGACACTGTGCTGGAGGGTGACACTGAGAGGTGACACTGAAGGGTGACACTGTGCTGGAGGGTGGCACTGTGGGGTGGCACTGAGAGGTGGCACTGAAGGGTGGCACCAAGGAGTTACTCCGTGGGGTGACACTTCTGAGTGACAATGAGAGGTGACACTTTAGGGTGACGCTGTGCTGGAGGGTGGCACCCAGGGGTGACACTTTAGGGTGACAATGAGAGGTGACACTTTAGGGTGACACTGTGCTGGAGGGTGACACTGTGGGGTGGCACTGAGAGGTGACACCAAGGAGTTATTCTGAGGGGTGGCACCATGCTGGAGGGTGACACTGCAGGGTGGCACTGTGAGTGACACTGTAGGGTGACAATGAGAGGTGACACTTTAGGGTGACACTGTGCTGGAGGGTGGCACCGAGGGGTGACACTTTAAGGTGACAATGAGAGGTGACACTTTAGGGTGACACTGTGCTGGGGGTGACACTGTGGGGTGGCTCTGAGAGGTGACACAAGGAGTTACTCTGAGGGGTGGCACCATGCTGGAGGGGGACACTGAGGGGTGGCACTGTGAGTGACACTTTAGGGTGACAATCAGAGGTGACACTTTGGGGTGACACTGTGCTGGGGGGTGGCACTGTGTGGCACCATCAGGGTGTGACAATGAGAGGTGACACTTTGGGGTGACGCTGTGCTGGAGGGTGACACTGAGGGGTGACACCAAGGACTTGCTCTGTGTAGTGACACCGAAGGGGGACAGCGAGGGGCACCATCGAGGGGTGGCACTGAGGGATGGCACTTTAGGGTGACACAGTGCTGGGGGGTGACACTGAGGGGCACCATCGAGGGGTGGCACTCAGTGTCACTTTAGGGCACTTTAGGGTGACACAGTGCTGGAGGGTGACACTGTGGGTGACACCAAAGGGTGACACCAAGTGCTTGCTCTGTGGGGTGACACTGAGGGATGACACTTTAGGGTGACACTGTGCTGGAGGGTGACACTGAGGGGTGACACTGAGAGGTGACACTGAAGGGTGACACCAAGGAGTTACTCCGTGGGGTGACACTTCTGAGTGACAATGAGAGGTGACACTTTGGGGTGACACTGTGCTGGAGGGTGGCACCCAGGGGTGACACTTTAGGGTGACAATGAGAGGTGACACTTTAGGGTGACACTGTGCTGGAGGGTGACACTGTGGGGTGGCACTGAGAGGTGACACCAAGGAGTTACTCTGTGGGGTGGCACCATGCTGGAGGGTGACACTGAGGGGTGGCACTGTGAGTGACACTGAAGGGTGACAATGAGAGGTGACACTTTAGGGTGACACTGTGCTGGGGGGTGGCACCGTGTGGCACCATCAAGGGGTGACAATGAGAGGTGACACTTCAGGGTGACACTGCGCTGGAGGGTGACACTGAGGGGTGACATCAAGGAATTACTCAGAGGGGTGACACTGAAGGGGGACAGCGAAGGGTGACACTGTGTGACACCATCCAGGGGTGACAATGAGAGGTGACACTTTGGGGTGACGCTGTGCCGAAGAGTGACACTGAGGGGTGACAATGAGAGGTGACAATTTAGGGTGACACTGTGCTGGAGGGTGACAATGAGAGGTGACATCAAGGGGTGACAATGAGAGCTTACTGTGACATTGAAGAGTGACACCAAGGGCTTGCTCTGTGGGGTGACACCGTGGGGTGACACCGAGGGGTGGCGCTGTGTGACACCATCCAGGGGTGACAATGAGAGGTGACACTTTAGGGTGACAATGAGAGGTGATGCTTTAGAGTGTTGCTCTGCTGGAGGGTGACACTGAAGGGTGACACCAAGGGGTGACAATGAGAGGTGACACTTTAGGGTGACACTGTGCCGGAGAGTGACACTGAGGGTGACACCAAGGGGTGACAATGAGAGGTGACAATTTAGGGTGACACTGTGCTGGAGGGTGACACCGTGGGGTGACACCAAGGGCTTGCTCTGTGGGGTGACACTGAAGGGGGACAGCGAGGGGTGACAATGAGAGGTGACACTTTAGGGTGACACTGTGCTGGAGGGTGGCACTGTGGGGCACCATCAGGGTGTGACAATGAGAGGTGACACTTCGGGGTGACGCTGTGCTGGGGGGTGACACTGAGGGTGACACCAAGGCCTTGCTCTGTGGGGTGACACCGAAGGGGGACAGCGAGGGGTGGTGCTGTGTGGCACCATCCAGGGGTGACAATGAGAGCTGACACTTTAGGGTGACAATGAGGGGTGACACTTTAGGGTGACACTGTGCTGGGGGGTGACACTGTGGGGTGACACCGAGGGGTGACACTGAGGGATGGCACTTCAGGGTGACACAGTGCTGGAGGGTGACACTGTGGTGCGGCACTGAGTGCCACAGGGTGACACAGTGGCACAGGGTGACACAGTGGCACTGAGTGTCACTGAAGGGTGACATGATGGGGTGACACTGAGGGGTGGCGCTGGGGGTGACGCTGTGCTGGAGGGTGACACTGCGGGGTGGCACCGAGGGGTGACACTTTAAGGTGACAATGAGAGGTGATACTTCAGGGTGACACTGTGCTGGGGGGGTGACACTGTGGGGTGGCACTGAGAGGTGACACTGAAGGGTGACACTAAGGAGTTACTCCGTGGGGTGGCACCGAGGGGTGACACTTCAGGGTGACAATCAGAGGTGACACTTTAGGGTGACGCTGTGCTGGAGGGTGACACTGTGGGGTGGCACTGAGAGGTGACACCAAGGAGTTACTCTGAGGGGTGACACCATGCTGGAGGGTGACACTGAGGGGTGGCACTGTGAGTGACACTGAAGGGTGACAATCAGAGGTGACACTTCAGGGTGACACTGTGCTGGAAGGTGGCACTGTGTGGCACCATCAAGGGGTGACAATGAGAGGTGACACTTCGGGGTGACGCTGTGCTGGGGGGTGACACTGTGGGGTGGCACTGAGAGGTGGCACTGAAGTGTGGCACCAAGGAGTTACTCCGTGGGGTGACACTTCTAAGTGACAATGAGAGGTGACACTTTGGGGTGACACTGTGCTGGAGGGTGGCACCGAGGGGTGACACCAAGGGGTGACAATGAGAGGTGACACTTCAGGGTGACACTGTGCTGGAGGGTGGCACCCAGGGGTGACACTTTAGAGTGACAATGAGAGGTGACACTTTGGGGTGACACTGTGCTGGAGGGTGGCACTGTGGGGTGGCACTGAGAGGTGACACCAAGGAGTTACTCTGTGGGGTGGCACCATGCTGGAGGGTGACACTGAGAGGTGGCACTGTGGGGTGACACTTTAGAGTGACAATGAGAGGTGACACTTTGGGGTGACACTGTGCTGGAGGGTGGCACTGAGGGGTGGCACCAAGGAATTACTCAGAGGGGTGACACTGAAGGGGGACACTGAGGGGTGGCGCTGTGTGGCATCATCCAGGGGTGACAATGAGAGGTGACACTTTAGAGTGACACTGTGCTGGAGGGTGACACTGTGGGGTGGCACTGAGAGGTGACACCAAGGAGTTACTCTGAGGGGTGGCACCGAGGGGTGACACTTCAGGGTGACAATGAGAGGTGACACTTCAGGGTGACACTGTGCTGGAGGGTGGCACTGTGGGGTGGCACTGAGAGGTGACACTGAAGGGTGACACCAAGGAGTTACTCTGAGGGGTGGCACAGTGGGGTGACACTTCTGGGTGACAATCAGAGGTGACACTTCAGGATGATGCTGTGCTGGGGGGTGACAATGAGGGGTGACACTGAAGGGTGACACTGTGCTGGAGGGTGGCACCGAGGGGTGACACTTTAAGGTGACAATGAGAGGTGACACTTTAGGATGACGCTGCGCTGGAGGGTGACAATGAGGGGTGGCACTGAGAGGTGACACTGAAGGGTGACACCAAGGAGTTACTCCGTGGGGTGGCACCGAGGGGTGACACTTCTGGGTGACAATCAGAGGTGACACTGAAGGGTGACACTGTGCTGGAGGGTGACACTGAGGGGTGGCACTGAGGGGTGACACTTTAAGGTGACAATGAGAGGTGACACTTTAGGATGATGCTGTGCTGGAGGGTGACACTGTGGGGTGGCACCGAGAGGTGACACTGAAGGGTGACAATCAGAGGTGACACTTCCTGGTGGCGCCGTGCTGGGGGGGTGACACTGTGGGGTGACACTGAGAGGTGACACTTCAGGGTGACAATCAGAGGTGACACTTTAGGATGATGCTGTGCTGGAGGGTGACACTGTGGGGTGGCACCGAGAGGTGACACTGAAGGGTGACAATCAGAGGTGACACTTTAGGATGACACTGTGCTGGAGGGTGACACTGAGGGGTGGCACCGAGGGGTGACACCTCAGGGTGACAATCAGAGGTGACACTTCCTGGTGGCGCCGTGCTGGGGGGGGGGTGACACCCGGCGCTGCCACCCTCACTCGGTGCCACCCGCGCCGTGTCCCCAGGACGTGCTGCTGAAGCGGGCGGCCGACGTGGCCGAGGCGCTCTACAGTGTCCCCAGGGCCCCCGCGCACGTCGCTGTCCCCTCCTTCGCCGGGGGACAGCTCGGCCTCGCCATGGGCGACTCCCCGCAGGGCTCCGAGCAAGGTGCGCCGCGACCCCGGCGTGGCGGGAGGGGTTTGTCCCCTCTCCAGTGGTGTCACCTGTCCCCTCAGGGCTGTGACCGAGCTGCGAGGTGGCCTCGGGGTGGCGGGACGGCTTTGTCCCCTCTCCAGAGGTGACACCGTGTCACTGTCCCCTCAGGGCTGTGACCGAGCTGCGTTGTGAACCCGGGGTGGCGGGGGGGCTTTTGTCCCCTCTCCAATGGTGTCACCTGTCCCCTCAGGGCTCTGACCAAGCTGCGAGGTGGCCTCGGAGTGGCGGGAGGCTTTTGTCCCCTCTCCAGAGGTGACACAGTGTCGCTGTCCCCTCAGGGCTCCCCATAAGTTTCGCGGTGGCCTCGGGGTGGCGGGCGGATTTTTGTCCCCTCCCCAGAGGTGACACCGTGTCACTGTCCCCTCAGGGCTCCCCAAAAGGTTCGCGGTGACCTCGGGGTGGCCGGGGGGCTTTTGTCCCCTCCCCGGCTGATGCCACCTGTTCCTGTCCCCTCAGGGCTGTGACCAAGCTGCGAGGTGGCCTCGGGGTGGCGGGCGGATTTTTGTCCCCTCCCCGGCTGATGCCACCTGTCCCTGTCCCCGCAGGGCTCCCCATAAGTTTCGCGGTGGCCTCGGGGTGGCGAGAGGGATTTTGTCCCCTCTCCCGAGGTGACACCGTGTCGCTGTCCCCTCAGGGCTCTGACCGAGATTCGCCGCGACCCCGGGGTGGCAGGAGGGTTTTTGTCCCCTCCCCAGAGGTGTCACCTGTCCCCTCAGGGCTCTGACCAAGCTGCGAGGTGGCCTCGGGGTGGCAGGAGGCTTTTGTCCCCTCCCTGGCTGATGCCACCTGTCCCTGTCCCCTCAAGGCTCCCCATAAGTTTCGCGGTGACCTCGGGGTGGCGAGAGGGCTTTGTCCCCTCTCCAATGGTGTCACTGTCCCGTCAGGGCTGTGACCAAGCTGCGTTGTGACCCCGGGGTGGCAGGAGGGTTTTTGTCCCCTCCCCGGCTGGTGCCACCGCGTCGCTGTCCCCGCAGGGCTCCCCATAAGTTTCGCGGTGGCCTCGGGGTGGCGGGCGGATTTTTGTCCCCTCCCCGGCTGGTGCCACCTGTCCCTGTCCCCGCAGGGCTCCCCATAAGTTTCGCGGTGACCCCGGGGTGGCGGGAGGCTTTTGTCCCCTCCCCAGCTGGTGCCACCGTGTCGCTGTCCCCTCAGGACTCTGACCGAGCTGCGTTGTGACCCCGGGGTGGCGGGGGGGCTTTTGTCCCCTCTCCAGAGGTGTCACCTGTCCCCTCAGGGCTCCCCAAAAGGTTCGCGGTGACCTCGGGGTGGCCGGGGGGCTTTTGTCCCTTCCCCAGAGGTGTCACCTGTCCCCTCAGGGCTCTGACCAAGCTGCGAGGTGGCCTCGGGGTGGCTGGAGGGTTTTGTCCCCTCCCCAGCTGATGCCACCTGTCCCTGTCCCCGCAGGGCTCCCCATAAGTTTCGCGGTGGCCTCGGCGTGGCTGGAGGGGTTTTGTCCCCTCCCCAGAGGTGTCACCTGTCCCCTCAGGGCTGTGACCGAGCTGCGAGGTGACCCCGGGGTGGCAGGAGGCTTTTGTCCCCTCCCCGGCTGATGCCACCTGTCCCTGTCCCCTCAGGGCTCCCCATAAGTTTCGCGGTGGCCTCGAGGTGGCGAGAGGGATTTTGTCCCCTCTCCAGAGGTGACACCGCGTCGCTGTCCCCTCAGGGCTCTGACCGAGATTCGCCGCGACCCCGGGGTGGCGGGGGGGCTTTTGTCCCCTCTCCAATGGTGTCACCTGTCCCCTCAGGGCTGTGACCGAGCTGCGAGGTGACCTCGGGGTGGCGGGAGGATTTTTGTCCCCTCCCCAGCTGATGCCACCTGTCCCTGTCCCCGCAGGGCTCCCCATAAGTTTCGCGGTGACCCCGGGGTGGCGGGAGGCTTTTGTCCCCTCCCCAGCTGGTGCCACCGTGTCGCTGTCCCCTCAGGGCTGTGACCGAGCTGCGCGGTGGCCTCGGGGTGGCAGGAGGCTTTTGTCCCCTCTCCAGTGGTGTCACCTGTCCCCTCAGGGCTGTGACCGAGCTGCGCGGGTGGCCTCGGCGGGTGGTGTCCCCCTCCCCGGCTGGTGCCACCTGTCGCTGTCCCCGCAGGGTTCTCGCGCAGCCCCGGGACGCCCCCGGCGCGGGGGTTCGGCCCGCCGGGCTCGGCCCCCCAGCAGGGCTTCGCCGGGGCCACCGGCGGCTTCGGCGGGGCCACCATGGCCGGCCTGGGGGTCCCCGGGTCCCCTCCGAGCTTCCTGAACGGCTCCACCGCCACCTCCCCCTACGCCAGTGAGTGACACGCGCGGGGACACCGATGGGAGGGGACACGAGTTCCTGGGGGGGTCCCCAAAGCCTGTCCCTGTCCTTGTCCCTGTCACTGTCCTGGCTCTGTCACCATCCCCGTCCCAAAGCCATTGTGGGGTTCCTGGGTGTCCCCGGAGCCGTGTGACAGCCCTGGAGTGTCCCCAAAGCCGTCACTGAGGGCGAGAGAGGGAGTGGGGACGTGGCCAGATGAGGTGGGACAGCCCTGTCCCTGTCCTTGTCCCCATCCCTGTCCCGGCCCGCTGTTGTCCTTGTCCCTGTCCCAGCCCCATCCTTGTCTCTGCCTCTCTCCCTGTCCCCATCCTTGTCCCCTGTCCTGTCCTGGCCCTGTCCCCATCCCTGTCCTTGTCCCTGTCCCCATCCCTGTCCCCATCTCTCTGGTCCCATCCTTGTCCCTGTCCTTGTCCCTGTCTCTCCCTCTGTCCCCATCCCTGTCCCCATCCCTGTCACTGTCCCGGCTCTGTCCCATCCCTGTTCCCATCCCTGTCCCCATCCCTGTCACTGCCCTGGCTCTGTCCCCATCCTTGTCCCCTGTCCTGTCCTGGCCTTGTCCCCATCCCTGTCCTTGTCCCTGTCCTTATCTCTGTCCCCATCTCTCTGGTCCCATCCTTGTCCCTGTCTCTCCCTCTGTCCCCATCCCTGTCACTGTCCCAGCTCTGTCCCATCCCCATCCCTGTTCCCATCCCTGTCCCCAACCCTGTCCCCATCCCTGTTCTCGTCCTTGTCCCCATCCCTGTCACTGCCCTGGCTCTGTTCCCATCCCTGTTCCCATCCTTGTCCCTGTCACTGTCCTGGCTCTGTCCCTGTCCCTGTCTCATCCCTGTCCCCATCTCTGTCCTCATCTCTGTCCCCATCCCTGTCACTGCCCTGTCCCTGTCCCCATTCCTGTCCCTATCCC
Organism: Delichon dasypus; assembly: GCA_037837765.1. Classification (NCBI taxonomy): domain Eukaryota; kingdom Metazoa; phylum Chordata; class Aves; order Passeriformes; family Hirundinidae; genus Delichon; species Delichon dasypus. The sequence goes on from JBBAXF010000006.1 coordinate 72,803,106, forward strand.
GGTCCCCATGCCCATCCCCATTCCTATCCCTGTCCCCCTCCCTGTCTTCCTCCCTGTCCCTGACCCCATCCCCATCCCTGTCCCCATCCCTGTCCCCATCCCATCCCCGTCCCCTGGCGGTGTCCCCTGTCCCCATCCCCATCCCCGTCCCCATCCCCGTCCCCATCCCTGTCCCCATCCCTGTCCCCTGTCCCCATCCCGTCCCCTGGCGGTGTCCCCTGTCCCCATCCCTGTCCCCTGTCCCCATCCCATCCCCTGGCGGTGTCCCCTGTCCCCTCCCTGTCCCCTCCCTGTCCCCTGTCCCCATCCCATCCCCCGGCAGTGTCCCCTGTCCCCTCCCTGTCCCCATCCCTGTCCCCTGTCCCCATCCCATCCCCTGGCGGTGTCCCCTGTCCCCTCCCTGTCCCCTCCCTGTCCCCTGTCCCCATCCCATCCCCCGGCAGTGTCCCCTGTCCCCATCCCTGTCCCCATCCCTGTCCCCTGTCCCATCCCTGTCCCCTGTCCCCATCCCATCCCCTGGCGGTGTCCCCTGTCCCCTCCCTGTCCCCTCCCTGTCCCCTGTCCCCATCCCATCCCCCGGCAGTGTCCCCTGTCCCCTGTCCCCATCCCTGTCCCCTGTCCCCATCCCCATCCCCTGGCGGTGTCCCCTGTCCCCATCCCTGTCCCCTGTCCCCATCCCTGTCCCCATCCCTGTCCCCATCCCTGTCCCCATCCCGTCCCCCGGCGGTGTCCCCTGTCCCCACCCGTGCCGTGTGTGCCTGTCCCCTCAGTCCTTCCCGCCAGTCCCCCTCTGGGCGCCTCGTCCGTCGCCGTCCCCTCGGGCACGGCCACCCCTCCCGGCGCCTTCTCCTTCTCGCCGGTGACCATGATCTCGGCCGTCAAGCAGAAGAGCGCCTTCGCCCCGGTGCTGCGGCCGCAGGGCTCCCCGCCGCCCGCCTGCGCCAGCGCCCTGCAAGGTGAGGCTGTCCCCAAGGCCACCAGCGCCACCAGCGCCACCAAGGTCACCAAGGTCCCTGACGCCCAGCCCCGTGGGGCTCATGTGCCACGGAGGGTCCCTGATGTCACCACGCTCCTGATGTCCTGATGTGTGGTTGGGTGTGCCCTGTGCCACCCTTGTGCCTCTCTGACATTGTCCCCAAGGTCCCCACTGTCCCCACTGTCCCCACTGTCCCCAGGGTCCCTGACATCTGTCCCCAGGGTCCCTGGCAGCTGTCCCCAGTTGGCCCCTGCACCATGGAGGGTCCCTGATGTCACCACACTCCCGATGTCCTCATGCATGGTTGGGTGTGCCCTGTGCCACCCTTGTGCCTCTCTGACACTGTCCCCGGTGTCCCCACTGTCCCCAAGGTCCCCGGCAGCTGTCCCCAGGTGGCCCCTGTACCATGGAGGGTCCCCGGTGTCACCACACTCCTGATGTCCTGATGTGTGGTTGGGTGTGCCCTGTGCCACCCTTGTGCCTCTCTGACATTGTCCCCAGTGTCCCCAGTGTCCCCAGTGTCCCCAGTGTCCCCAAGGTCCCCGGCACCTGTCCCCAGGTGGCCCCATGCCACAGAGGGTCCCCAGTGTCACCACACTCCTGATGACCTGTACGTGGGCTGAGAGTCCCCTGTGCCACCCTTGTGCCTCTCTACCAGTGTCCCCAAGGTCCCCACTGTCCCCAAGGTCCCTGGCAGCTGTCCCCAGGTGGCCCCTGTGCCATGGAGGGTCCCCAGTGTCACCACACTCCCGATGTCCTGATATGTGGTTGGGTGTCACCTGTGCCACCCTTGTGCCTCTCTGCCAGTGTCCTCACTGTCCCCAAGGTCCCCACTGTCCCCAAGGTCCCTGACATCTGTCCCCAGGTGGCCCCTGCGCCATGGAGGGTCCCTGATGTCACCACACTCCTGATGTCCTCATGCATGGTTGGGTGTCACCTGTGCCACCCTTGTGCCTCTCTGACACTGTCCCCACTGTCCCCACTGTCCCCAGGGTCCCCAAGGTCCCTGGCAGCTGTCCCCAGGTGGCCCCTGTACCATGGAGGGTCCCCGGTGTCACCACACTCCCGATGTCCTCATGCATGGTTGGGTGTGCCTTGTGCCACCCTTGTGCCTCTCTGACACTGTCCCCACTGTCCCCAGTGTCCCCAAGGTCCCTGTGCCATGGAGGGTCACCAAGGTCCCTGACGCCCAGCCCTGTGTGGCTTATGTGCCAGGGAGGGTCCCCGGTGTCACCACGCTCCCGATGTCCTGTACGTGGGCTGGGTGTGCCCTGTGCCACCCTTGTGCCTCTCTGACACTGTCCCCAATGTTCCCAGTGTCCCCACTGTCCCCAGGGTCCCCACTGTCCCCAGGGTCCCTGGCAGCTGTCCCCAAGTGGCCCCTGCGCCATGGAGGGTCCCTGATGTCACCACACTCCTGATGTCCTGATGCGAGGTTGGGTGTGCCCTGTGCCACCCTTGTGCCTCTCTGACACTGTCCCCAGGGTCCCTGACATCTGTCCCCAGTGTCCCCACTGTCCCCAAGGTCCCCACTGTCCCTGACATCTGTCCCCAGGTGGCCCCTGTGCCACAGAGGGTCCCCGGTGTCACCACACTCCTGATGTCCTGATGCGAGGTTGGGTGTGCCCTGTGCCACCCTTGTGCCTCTCTGACACTGTCCCCGATGTCCCCACTGTCCCCAGTGTCCCCAAGGTCCCTGGTAGCTGTCCCCAGGTGGCCCCTGTGCCATGGGGTGTCCCCGGTGTCACCACACTCCCGATGTCCTGATGTGTGGTTGGGTGTCACCTGTGCCACCCTTGTGCCTCTCTGACATTGTCCCCAAGGTCTCCACTGTCCCCAAGGTCCCTGACATCTGTCCCCAGTGTCCCTGCCAGCTGTCCCCAGGTGGCTGCTGCGCCACGGAGGGTCCCCGGTGTCACCATGCTCCTGATGTCCTGTACGTGGCCTGGGTGTGCCCTGTGCCACCCTTGTGCCTCTCTGACACTGTCCCCATGGTCCCCAGTGTCCCCACTGTCCCCATGGTCCCCAGTGTCCCCAGGGTCCCTGACACCTGTCCCCAAGTGGCCCCATGCCACGGAGGGTCCCTGATGTCACCACACTCCTGATGTCATCATGCGTGGTTGGGTGTGCCCTGTGCCACCCTTGTGCCTCTCTGACATTGTCCCCAGTGTCCCCAGTGTCCCCAAGGTCCCTGACATCTGTCCCCAGGTGGCCGCTGCGCCACGGAGGGTCCCCGGTGTCACCACACTCCCGATGTCCTGTACGTGGCCTGGGTGTGCCCTGTGCCACCCTTGTGCCTCTCTGACACGGTCCCCAATGTCCCCACTGTCCCCAGGATCCCCACTGTCCCCAGGGTCCCCAGGGTCCCTGGCATCTGTCCCCAGGTGGCCCCTGTGCCATGGAGGGTCCCTGGTGTCACCACGCTCCTGATGTCCTCATGCGTGGTTGGCCATGTGCCACCCTTGTGCCTCTCTGACTCTGTCCCCAAGGTCCCCACTGTCCCCAGGGTCCCCGGCACCTGTCCCCAGGTGGCCCCTGTGCCACAGAGGGTCCCCGGTGTCACCACGCTCCTGATGTCCTGTACGTGGGCTGGGTGTGCCCTGTGCCACCCTTGTGCCTCTCTGACACTGTCCCCAGGGTCCCTGACATCTGTCCCCAGTGTCCCCACTGTCCCCAGGGTCCCCAAGGTCCCTGACATCTGTCCCCAGGTGGTCCCTGTGCCACAGAGGGTCCCCGGTGTCACCACACTCCTGATGTCCTGATGTGTGGTTGGGTGTGCCCTGTGCCACCCTTGTGCCTCTCTGACATTGTCCCCACTGTCCCCAGTGTCCCCACTGTCCCCAAGGTCCCCGACATCTGTCCCCAGGTGGCCCCTGTGCCATGGGGTGTCCCCGGTGTCACCACACTCCCGATGTCCTGATGCGTGGTTGGGTGTCACCTGTGCCACCCTTGTGCCTCTCTGCCAGTGTCCCCAAGGTCCCCAGTGTCCCCAGGGTCCCTGACACCTGTCCCCAGGTGGCCATGGGGTGTCCCCAGTGTCACCGTGCCCCTTGCAGCTCTCTGGGCCTGGGCGTGGTGAGGACTCTGCCCTGTGCCACCTTTGTCCCTGTCCCCAGTGTCCCCAGTGTCCCCAGTGTCCCCAGTGTCCCCAAGGCCCATGACGTCTGTCCCTGCGTGGCCCGGCCCCACAGAGGGACCTTGGTGACACTGTCACCCTGACCAGTGCCACTCTGGGGCCTCAACCCTGCCGTGTCCCTGGTGTCCCCAACACCCACCCCGAGTCCCCCAGCCCCACGGAATGTCACCGCACTCCCTGCCCGTGTCCCCCAGTGTCCCCCCGTGTCCCCTGGTGTCCCCCGGTGTCCCCAACACCAACCCCGAGTCCCCCAGCCCCACGGAATGTCACCGCACTCGCTGCCCATGTTGTCCCGGTGTCCCCCGGTGTCCCCAACACCCACCCCGAGTCCCCCAGCCCCACGGAATGTCACCGTGTCCCCGGTGTCCCCCCGTGTCCCCTGGTGTCCCCAACACCCACCCCGAGCCCCCCAGCCCCACGGAATGTCACCGCACTCGCTGCCCGTGTCCCCCGGTGTCCCCCGGTGTCCCCAACACCCATCCCGAGTCCCCCAGCCCCACGGAATGTCACCGCACTCCCTGCCCGTGTCCCCCAGTGTCCCCTGATGTCCCCACACTCACCCCGAGTCCCCCAGCCCCACGGAATGTCACCGCACTCGCTGCCCGTGTCCCCCGGTGTCCCCAACACCAACCCTGAGTCCCCCAGCCCCACAGAATGTCACCGCACTCGCTGCCCGTGTCCCCCGGTGTCCCCAACACCAACCCTGAGTCCCCCAGCCCCACGGAATGTCACTGCACTCACTGCCTGTGTCCCCTGGTGTCCCTTGGTGTCCCCAACAGCCACCCCGAGTCCCCCAGCCCCACGGAATGTCACCGCACTCCCTGCCCGTGTCCCCCGGTGTCCCCTGGTGTCCCCACACCCACCCCGAGTCCCCCAGCCCCACGGAATGTCACCGCACTCCCTGCCGGTGTCCCCCGGTGTCCCCGGGTGTCCCCTGGTGTCCCCAACACCCACCCCGAGTCCCCCAGCCCCACGGAATGTCACCGCACTCCCTGCCCGTGTCCCCTGGTGTCCCCTGGTGTCCCCTGGCTGACGCTGTCCCTGCCCAGACCCAGCTTTCGAGGACTCGGACAAATTCCACGCTCCGGCGCGGCCGCTCCAGGGATTGGCCTATTCCTAAGGACGGCGTGTCCGGAGGGGCTCCGGAGCCCCCATCCCGCCGGGACAAGGACTGGGGACATCCCTGTCCCCTGTGCCCTCCCCTCGGAGCGGGATGAGGGGACGCGGCCCCGCGATGTCCCCGCCCCGGGTGACCCCGGCCCGGCCCGGCTGAGGGGGCGCTTGGGGAAATCCTGGAATGAGCCGGAGTCCCTGGGTTTGGGCCTCGGGAAGAGGCGGAGAGAGCCGGGAATGGGGGGAGCGGGATGGAGGCGCCGGGATGGGCGAGAGGGGTGATCCAAGGTGGGAGGGATGATCCTGGTGGGATGGATGATCCAGGTGGGATGGATGATCCAGGTGGGATGGAAGCCACGGGATGGGAGGGATGGATCCAAGGTGGGATGGAGGCTCTGGAAAAGGATGGATGATCCAGGTGGGATGGATGATCCAGGGTGGGAGGAATGATCCAGGATGGGATGGATGATCCAAGGTGGGATGGAAGCTCCGGAAAAGGATGGATGATCCAGGTGGGATGGAAGCCACAGGATGGGAGGGATGGATCCAAGGTGGGATGGAGGCTCTGGAAAAGGATGGATGATCCAGGTGGGATGGATACTCCAGGGTGGGAGGAATGATCCAGGATGGGATGGATGATCCAAGGTGGGATGGAAGCTCCGGAAAAGGATGGATGATCCAGGTGGGATGGATACTCCAGGGTGGGAGGAATGATCCAGGATGGGATGGATGATCCAAGGTGGGATGGGAGCTCTGGAAAAGGATGGATGATCCAAGGTTGGACGGATGTTCCAGGTGGGATGGATGTTCTAGGTGGGATGGGAGCTCTGGAAAAGGATGGATGATCCAAGGTTGGACGGATGTTCCAGGTGGGATGGATGTTCCAGGTGGGATGGATGCTCTGGGATGAGATGGATGATCCAAGGTGGGATGGAAGCTCTGAAATAGGATGGATGATCCAGAATGGGATGGGTGCTCTGGAAAATGATGGATGATCCAGGTGGGATGGATGATCCAGGTGGGATGGAAGCCACAGGATGGGAGGGATGATCCAAGGTGGGATGGAAGCTCCGGAAAAGGATGGATGATCCAGGTGGGATGGATACTCCAGGGTGGGAGGAATGATCCAGGATGGGATGGATGATCCAAGGTGGGATGGAAGCTCCGGAAAAGGATGGATGATCCAGGTGGGATGGATGATCCTGGTGGGATGGATGATCCAGGTGGGATGGAAGCCACGGGATGGGAGGGATGGATGATCCAAGGTGGGATGGGAGCTCTGGAAAAGGATGGATGATCCAGGTGGGATGGATACTCCAGGGTGGGAGGAATGATCCAGGATGGGATGGATGATCCAAGGTGGGATGGGAGCTCTGGAAAAGGATGGATGATCCAGGTGGGATGGATGCTCTGGAAAAGGATGGATGATCCAGGTGGGATGGATACTCTGGAAAAGGATGGAGGTTCCAGGTGGGATGGGAGCTCTGGAAAAGGATGGATGATCCAGGTGGGATGGGAGCTCTGGAAAAGGATGGATGATCCAGGTGGGATGGGTGCTCCAGGTGGGATGGATGCTCTGGAATAGGAGGGATGATCCAAGGTGGGATGCATGATCCAGAATGGGGTGGATACTCAGGATTGGAGGGATGATCCAGGATGGGATGAATAATCCAGATCAGGACAGATATTGAGGATTAGAGGGATAATCCAGGAAAAGATGGATGCTCCTGGGCAGGGGGGATGATCTGGAGTGGGATGGATGGAGGATGGATGATGGATGGATGATGGATAGATGATGGATGGTGGATGGATGAAGGATGGATGGATAATGGATGATGGATGATGGATGGATGGATGGATGGATGATGGATGGATGATGGATGGATGGATGATGGATGATGGATGGATGATGGATGGATGATGGATGGATGGATGATGGATGGATGGATGATGGATGGATGATGGATGATGGATGGATGGATGATGGATGGATGATGGATGGATGATGATGGATGGATGATGGATGATGGATGGATGGATGATGATGGATGGATGAATGGATTGATGGATGGATGATGGATGGATGGATGATGGATGATGGATGGATGATGGATGGATGGATGGATGATGGATGGATGGATGGATGATGGATGGATGATGGATGATGGATGGATGGATGGATGGATGGATGATGGATGGATGGATGATGGATGGATGATGGATGATGGATGGATGGATGATGGATGATGGATGGATGGATGGATGGATGGATGGATGATGGAGGATGGATGGATGATGGATGGATGGATGATGGATGATGGATGGATGATGGATGGATGATGGATGATGGATGATGGATGATGGATGATGGATGGATGATGGATGGATGATGGATGGATGGATGATGGATGACGGATGGATGGATGGATGATGGATGGATGGAGGATGGATGATGGATGGATGATTGATGGATGATGGATGGATGATGAATGGATGGATGATGATGGATGATGGATGATGGATGGATGGGTGATGGATGGATGATGGATGATGGATGGATGATCAATGGATGACGGATACTCCAAGGCAGGAGGGATGATCTGGGACAGGATGGATCCTCCCAGGAGAGATGGATACCCCAGGACAGGATGGATATTCTAGGTGGGATGGATACCCCAGGACAGGACGGATATTCCGGGTGGGATGGATACCCCAGGACAGGACGGATGCTCCGGAGGGACCCGGCTCCCCCCACCATTCCCGGCTCTCTCCCCATTCCACATCCGGAGCCTCACCCCCAATTCCAGACTCCGATCCCAGTATCCCGGATCTCTGCGATTCCCAGAATCCCGGATTTCCGCCTGTCCAGGATCAGGGTCCTGGTGCCACCCGTGGGCGTGGGGACACCGCGGTCCCTGTCCCCTGCCATTAATTATCGCCATTATTATCGATATTAATTACCAGGATCATTTTGACCACGGCGGGGGTGGGGGAGGTTCCTGGGTGTCCCCGGGTGTCCCTGTCCCCTCCCCCAGCCGGGAATTTTGTACATAAACCGGGAAGAATTCCCAACATTCCCCATTTTTCCCCCCTCGGGGGTGGCTCGTGTCCCTCCCCTCCGTGGCTGTCCCCTCTCGGTGTCACCGCGTGTCCCCCACGCCGGGCTGGGGGGGGTGGTGGTGACCCTTGGGGACAATGTCCCCACCCTTGGGGACAGTGTCCTCGCCCTTGGGGACAATGTCCCCGCCCTTGGGGACAGCGTCCCCGCCCCTCGCGGAGGTGGCGCAGGGCGTGGCCCGAGCGGGAATTAAAGACCTCGTGGAAAAAGCTGCGACTCCCGGGATTTGTCACCGTCCCCCTCCCCGGGATGGTGACACCGGTGTCACACCCCCCCCCCCCAACCTCGCTGTCCCCACCCCTTGGGGACACAGCGGTGTTGTCCCCAACCCCCAGCCCCGGCTCATTCCCGGCTCTGGAATCCCGGGAATGCTCCAGGCGCGCGAGCCACCCCCCCGCCCCAGGCCACTCTCCCCCCCCCCCCCCCCTCCGGTCCCCTGCCAGCTGCGGTGTCACCTCCTGTCACCTCCTGTCACCTCCCCCCACCCGCCCCCGCGAGCCGCGATGAGCGCAGGAGGAGCTGGGATTAATTATTGCGCTAATCAAGAAAGGTTAATGAGGAGCTGGCGGTGCCAGCGCGGCGGGAGGGGGGGGAGGTGGCACAGGTGGCACCGCCGGGGGACAGCGAGCGGCGACACGGGGCTGGCGGCGCGGCTGGGGACACCGCGCGACACCCGCGGGGACAGCGGGACCCCCCTGGGGGGGTGGCGCCCCGAGCGCGGCGCGGGAGGTGGGGACAGTCACCGAGGTGTCGGGGACAATCACGGGTGTTGGGGACACGTGTGTGACACTGTAGGGACACTCACAGATGGTGGGGACACTCACAGGTGTTGGGGACACTCACAGGTGTTGGGGACACAGAGATGGCACATGGGGACGCATGTGTGACACTGTAGGGACACTCACAAGTGTTGGGGACACTCACAGGTGTTGGGGACACACGTGGCACATGTAGCGTGACACTCATGGCACATGTTGGGGACACTCACAGGTGTTGGGGACAGGCAGGTGGCACATGTAGTGTGACACTCATGGCAATTGTTGGTGACACTGACAGGTGTTGGGGACACACATGTGACACACATTGAGGGGACACGCATGTGACACTGCCATGGGGACACTCACAGGTGTTGGGGACACTCAGAGGTGTTGGGGACACGCAGGTGGCACATGTAGTGTGACACTCATGGCACTTGTTGGGGACAGTCACAGGTGTTGGGGACACACAGATGACACACATTGAGGGGACACACATGTGACACTGCCATGGGGACACTCACAGGTGTCAGGGACACAGAGATGGCACATGGGGACACGCGTGTGTGACACTGTAGGGACACTCACAAGTGTTGGGGACACTCACAGATGTTGGGGACACTCACAGATGTTGGGGACACATGTGGCACACGAAGTGTGACACTCATGGCACTTGTTGGGGACACATGCAGGTGTTGGGGACACTCACAGGTGTTGGGGACACTCACGAGTGTTGGGGACAGGCAGGTGGCACATGTAGTGTGACACTCATGGCACTTGGTGACACTGACAGGTGTTGGGGACACACACGTGACACACATTGAGGGGACACGCATGTGACACTGCCATGGGGACACTCACAGGTGTCAGGGACACAGAGATGGCACATGGGGACATGTGTGTGACACTGTAGGGACACTCACAGGTGTCGGGGACACAGAGATGACACACATTGAGGACACACATGTGGCACGTGCCATGGGGACACTCACAGGTGTCGGGGACACGCAGGTGGCACATGTAGTGTGACACTCATGGCACTTGTTGGGGACACTCACAGGTGTTGGTGACACGAGTGTTGGGGACACTCAGAGGTGTTGGGGACACACGTGGCACATGTAGTGTGACACTCATGGCACATGTTGGGGACACATGCATGTGTTGGGGACAGTCACAGGTGTTGGGGACACACACGTGACACACATTGAGGGGACACGCATGTGACACTGTAGGGACACTCACAGGTGTTGGGGACACTCACCGGTGTTGGGGACACGCAGGTGGCACATGTAGTGTGACACTCATGGCACTTGTTGGGGACACTCACAGGTGTTGGGGACACTCACAGATGTTGGGGACACACATGTGACACACACTGAGAGGACACACATGTGACACTGCCATGGGGACACTCACAGGTGTCGGGGACACAGAGATGGCACATGGGGACACCCATGTGGCACATGGATGGTGGGGATGTGCGCATGCTGGGGACAGGTTGGGGGGACACAGGTGGCACTTGTCATGGGGACACTCACAGGTGTTGGGGACACGCAGGTGGCACATGTAGTGTGACACTCATGGCACTTGTTGGGGACACATGCAGGTTTTGGTTTTGGGGACAATCACAGGTGTTGGGGACACTCACAGGTGTTGGGGACACACGTGGCACACGTAGTGTGACACTCATGGCACTTGATGGGGACACGTGCAGGTTTTGGGGACACTCACAGGTGTTGGGGACACACATGTGATGCACATTGAGAGGACACATGTGACACTGCCATGGGGACACTCACAGGTGTCGGGGACACAGAGATGGCACATGGGGACACACGTGTGTGACACTGTAGGGACACTCACAGATGGTGGGGACACATGTGGCACATGTAGCGTGACACTCATGGCACTTGTTGGGGACACATGCAGGTGTTGGGGACACTCACGAGTGTTGGGGACACTCACAGATGTTGGGGACACATGCAGGTGTTGGGGACAGTCACAGGTGTTGGGGACACACACGTGACACACATTGAGGGGACACGCATGTGACACTGTAGGGACACTCACCGGTGTTGGGGACACTCACAGGTGTTGGGGACACATGTGGCACATGTAGCGTGACACTCATGGCACTTGTTGGTGACACTGACAGGTGTTGGGGACACACATGAGACACACATTGAGGGGACACACATGTGACACTGCCATGGGGACACTCACAGGCGTTGGGGACACTCAGACGTGTTGGGGACACGCATGTGGCACATGTAGCATGACACTCATGGCACTTGTTGGGGACACATGCAGGTGTTGGGGACACTCACAGGTGTTGGGGACACACACGTGACACACATTGAGAGGACACATGTGACACTGCCATGGGGACACTGACAGGTGTCGGGGACACGTGGTGGGGACACAGAGGTGGCACACGGGGACACGCAGGTGGCACTCGGATGGTGGGGACATGGTGGGGACACGCGCGTGTTGGGGACACAGGTGGCACTTGTCATGGGGACACTCAGAGGTGGGGACACTCACAGGTCACAGGGGTTGGTGACAGTTGCAGGGTTGGTGACGCTCACAGGGGTGGTGACACTCACAGGGGTTGGTGACACTCATGGGGGTTGGTGACACTCACGGGGGTTCGTGACACAGGGTTTGGTGGCACGGGGGTTGGTGACACTCAGGGGTTGGTGGCAGATGGATTGGTGACACTCGCTGTGTTGGGGACACTCACAGGTCACAGGGATTGGTGACATTCCTGGTCTGGTGACACTCCGGGTTTGGGGACACGGTGGTTGGTGACACTCACAGGGATGGTGACACGGTGGTTGGTGACACTCACTGGGTTGGGGACACTCAGGGTTTGGTGGCATTCACAGGGGTTGGTGACACTCGCAGGGATGGTGACACTCTTGGGGGTTGGTGACACAGGGGTTGGTGATGATCACAGGGGTTGGTGACATTCACAGGGTTGGTGACACAGGGATGGTGACACTCACAGGTCACAGGGTCTGGTGACACTCAAGTGTTGGTGACACTCACGGGGATTGGTGACACTCTGGGTCTGGGGACTCTCACAGGGGTTGGTGACACTCACAGGGGTTGGTGACACAGGGTTTGGTGGCACGGGGGTTGGTGACACTCACAGGGATGGTGACACAGTGGTTGGTGACACTCACAGGGTTGGTGACACTCACAGGTCACAGGGGTTGGTGACACAGGGGTTGGTGACGATCACAGTGGTTGGTGACACTCTCAGGGATGGTGACACTCTCGGGGGTTGGTGACACAGGGGTTGGTGATGATCACAGGGGTTGGTGACACTCACAGGGTTGGTGACACAGGGATGGTGACACTCACAGGTCCCAGGGGTTGGTGGCACTCCGGGTTTGGGGACACTCACTGGGACTGGTGACACTCACAGGGGTTGGTGACACTCACGGGGATTGGTGACACTCCGGGTTTGGAGACACGGGGGTTGGTGACACTCTGGGTTTGGTGACACTCCAGGGTTGGTGACACTTGCAGGGGTTGGTGACGCAAGGGTTGGTGACACAGGGATGGTGACAATCACAGGTGTTGGTGACACTCAGGTGTTGGTGACACTTACAGGGGTTGGTGGCACAGGTCACAGGGATTGGTGACACTCACAGGGGTTGGTGACACTCAGGGTCTGGTGACACTCCGCATTTGGGGGCACGGGTTGGTGGCACTCACAGGTCACAGGGTTGGTGACACAGGGGTTGGTGACACTCACAGGGGTTGGTGACACTCACAGGGGTTGGTGACACTCGCAGGTCACAAGGGTTGGTGACACAGGGATGGTGACAATCACAGGTGTTGGTGACACTCACAGGTGTTGGTGACACTCACGGGGATTGGTGGCACTCTGGGGTTGGTGACACTCCGGGTTTGGGGACACTCGCAGGTGTTGGTGACACTCCGGGTCTGGTGACACTCAGGGTCTGGTGACACTCCGGGTTTGGGGACACGGGTTGGTGGCACTCACAGGTCAGAGGGTTGGTGACACAGGGGTTGGTGACACTCACAGGGGTTGGTGAGGGGACACTGAGGGAGTGGAGACCCCAAAATTCCCGCCTTGGGGACAATGGGGGAATCGAGGACCCCAAAATCCCTCCCGATGTCCCCAAAGGGGGGGTGGGAACCCCAAAATTCCTGCCTTGGGGTCAATTGGGGTTGGGGACCCCAAAATCCCTTCCATGGCCCTAAAGGGGGGGGGTGGGGACCCCAAAATTCCCTCTTGGGGACAATGGAGGGGATCGAGGACCCCAAAACCCCCCTCGATGTCCCCAAAGTCAGGTGAGGACCCCAAAATTCCCTTTCTGGGGACACTGAGGGAATGGGGACCCCAAAATTCCCTCCTGGGGACAATGGGAGGATCGAGGATCCCAAAATCCCTCCCAAAGTGAGGTGGGGACCCCAAAATTCCTGCCTTGGGGACAATGGGGGGGATCGAGGATCCCAAAATCCCTCCCGATGTCCCCAAAGTCAGGTGGGGACCCCAAAATTCCCTTTCTGAGGACACTGAGGGAATGGGGACCCCCAAATTCCCACCTCGGGGACAATGGTGGGGGGTGGGACCCCAAAATTCCTCTCGATGTCCCCAAAGTGAGGTGGGAACCCCAAAATTCCCTTGCTAGGGACACTGAGGGAGTGAGGATCCCAAAATTCCCACCTTGGGGACAACTGGGGTTGGGGACCCCAAAATCATTTCCATGGCCCTAAAGGGGGGGGGTGGGGACCCCAAAATTCCCTCCTGGGGACAATGGGGGGAGATCGAGGACCCCAAAATCCCTCCCGATGTCCCCAAAGTGAGGAGGGGACCCTAAAATTCCCTTTCTAGGGACAATGGGAGGATTGAGGACCCCAAAATCCCTCCCGATGTCCCCAAAGTGAGGTGGGAACCCCAAAATTCCTGCCTTGGGGTCAGTTGGGGTTGGGGACCCCAAATTCCCTCCTGTTGTCCCCAAAGTGAGGTGTGGACCCCAAAATTCCCGCCTCAGGGACAATGCGTGGGATCGAGGACCCCAAAATCCCTCTCGATGTTCCCAAAGGGCAGGTGGAGATCCCAGAATTCCCCCTTGGGGAAAATGGGGGAATTGAGGACCCCAAAATCCCTCCTGATGTCCCCAAGGGGGGGTGGGAACCCCAAAATTCCCTCTTGGGGACACTGAGGGGGTGGGGACCCCAAAATTCCCTTTCTAGGGACAATGGGAGGATCGAGGACCCCAAAATCCCTCCCGATGTCCCCAAAGGAGGGGGTGGGAACCCCAAAATTCCTGCCTTGGGGTCAATTGGGGTTGGGGACCCCAAAATCCCTCCCGATGTCCCCAAAGTCAGGTGAGGACCCCAAAATTCCCTTTCTGGGGACACTGAGGGGATGGGGATCCCAAAATTCCCACCTTGGGGACAACGGGGGGGGGGGGGTTTGAGGACCCCAAAATCCCTCCCGATGTCCGCAAGGGGAAGGTGGAGACCCCAAAATTCCCTCTTGGGGACAATCGAGGGTGTAGGGACCCCAAAATCCCTCCCAAAGTGAGGTGGGGACCCCAAAATTCCCTTTCTAGGGACAACGGGGGGGGGGGGGGTCGAGGACCCCAAAATCCCCCCGGTTTCCCCAAAGGAGGGGGTGGGGACCCCAAAATTCCCACCTTGGGGACAATGGAGGAATCGAGGACCCCAAAATCCCTCTCGATGTCCCCAAAGTGAGGTGTGAACCCCAAAATTCCCTTTCTAGGGACAACGGGGGGGTGGGGACCCCAAAATCCCTCTCGATGTCCCCAAGAGGGGGGTGGGGACCCCAAAATTCCATCTTGGGGACACTGAGGGGGTGGGGACCCCAAAATTCCCTTTCTAGGGACAACGGGGGGGTCGAGGACCCCAAAATCCCTCTCGATGTCCCCAAAGGAGGGGTGGGGACCCCAAAATCCCCCCGGTGTCCCCAAAGGAGGGGTGGGGACCCCAAAATCCCCCCGGTGTCCCCAAGGGGGGGGTGGCGCCACCTCCCCGCCCCTCCCCCACGCCCGGGTCCCTTTAAGGAAGGCGGAGCCCGGGGAGGGGGGGAGGGGGGAAGGGAAATCCCGGGATTTTTTTTTTTTTTTTGGGAAGAAGAGGGGGGAGGATGCGGAGGGGTAGGGGGAGGGGACGATGCTCCGCGTCTTCGTCCTGCGGGCCGAAAATGTCCTCACGGGCGACAGCGACATCAGCGACACCTACTGCTCCTCCGCATTCCAAGGTGGGAAGCTCGGGAGACGGGAAGGGAAGAAAAAAAAATATCGGGAATTTTTTGGGAATTTTTTTGGGATTTTTTTGGGAATTTTTTGCTCTGGGGGAGGGTTCCGACCACGCCCGCCTCGGTCCTAAAATTGGGGATGCGGCCGGAAGAGCCGCGGGTCCCCGCTGTCCCCGCTGTCCCCTCCCCGTCCCCAAGTGCGCGGCTCCAGACGGGGGGGGGGGAAAAGGAAATAAATCCCCCCCAAAAAACCGGGATTTGTGGGAATTCTGAGGGAATTTTGGCCGCCCCGAGGGTCGGGATGGGCTGGGGTTGTCGCCGTTGTCGCCGCCGCCCCTCCGGTGTCGCCTCCCCGCTCCGGCCTGGGGAGCTCCAGAGGGGCAGGAAAAATATATTTAAAAAAAGAAATAAAAAAAAAAAAAGAAAAAAAATCGGGATTTTTGGGAATTTGGGAGGAATTTGAGGGAATTTTGGGCGGGATGGGGTTTGGAAGAGCCGCGCGTCCCCGTTGTCGCCGTTGTCGCCTGGCCGCTGGTGGCACTTGGGGACCCCCCTGGAGCCGCCCCGCTTCCCGAGCGCCGCGGTTATTTTGGGATTTTCCGCGCGCGGCTGGGAAGGGACGATCCCAAATTTGGGAATTGGCGGCGCTTGTCCCTTCCCTGGTGTCCCCGGTGTCGCCGCTGAGGGGACGGAGCGGCCGTGACGTCACGGGGGATTTTATTTTATTTTATTTTATTTTATTTTATTTTATTTTTATTTTATTTATTTTTATTTTATTTTATTTTATTTTATTTTATTTTATTTTATTTTATTATTTTATTTTATTTTATTTTTATTTTATTTTATTTTTATTTATTTTTATTTATTTTTATTTATTTTTATTTATTTATATATATATATATATATATATATATATATATATTTTTTTTTTTTTTTTGCCTTTTTTTTCCTTTTTTTTCCTTTTTTTTTTGGGGATTTTCCGGGGTTTTCCTGGATGCGGGAGCGCTCCCGGTTTTCCGTGGAATTCCTGGCGCGGCGTGGCGTGGCGTTCCCGGCGTTCCGCTGCTCCAGCTCGTCCCGAATTCCCGGTTTTTCGTGGGGTTCCTGGGATTGCGGCATTCCCGGAAATCCCGGGATTTCCCACCCCTGGATCCCGGGGCTGGGTCAGGCCTTGGATCATCCCTGAATCCCAGGGATTCGGGATTTGCGGAATTCCTGCATCTCGTGGGTTCATTCCCTTTTCCCTGGAGTTCCCAGTGTTCCCAAATCCCGGTGTTTTGGCCCATCCTGGATGTTCCCGGCATTCCTGAATTCCCAGGATTTCATTCCCCACCCCTGGGAATTGTGGGATCCCCAAATCCCTGGGATTCATTTCCCTATCCCTGGAGTTCCCAGCGTTCCCAAATCCCGGTGTTTTAGCCCATCCTGGATGTTCCCGGCATTCCTGAAATCCCAGGATTCTATTCCCCATCCCTGGGAATTGCAGCATTCCCAGATCCCTGTGCTGGGTCATCCTCAGGCCTTGGAGCATCCCTGAATCCCGGGGATTTGTTCCCCATCCCTGAATTCCCAGCATTCCCAAATCCCAGTCCTGGGATATCCTTGGGGTTTTCCAGAATTCCTGGATCCCGATGTTTTCATTCCCCATCCCCGAATCCCAGGGATTCATTCCCAATCCCTGCGGTTCCCAGCGTTCCCAAATCCCGGTGTTTTGGCCCATCCTGGATGTTCCCAGCATTCCTGAAATCCCAGGATTTCATTCCCCACCCCTGGGAATTGTGGGATCCCCGAATCCCAGGGATTTATTCCCAATCCCTGCTTTTCCCAGCATTCCCAAATCCCAGTACTGGAATATCCTTGGGCTTTCCAGAATTCCTGGATCCTGATGTTTTGATTTCCCATCTCTGGGAATTGTGGGATCCCAGAATCCCATGGATTCATTCTCCATCCCTGTGGTTCCCAGCATTCCCAAATCCCAGTCCTGGAATATCCTTGGGGTTTTCCAGAATTCCTGGATCCCGATGTTTTCATTCCCCATCCCCGAATCCCAGGGATTCATTTTCATATCCCTGAGGCTCCCAGCATTCCCAAATCCCGGTGTTTTGGCCCATCCTGGATGTTCCCAGCATTCCTGAAATTCCAGGATTTAAATTCCATCCCTGGGAATTGCAGCATTCCCCGATCCCAGTGCCAGGTTCTCCCTGGGGTTTCCAGAATTCCTGAATTTCCAGCATTCCTGAAATCCCAGTGATTTCATTCCCCATCCCTGGGAATTGTGGGATCCCAGAATCCCAGGGATTCATTCCCAATCCCTGCGGTTCCCAGCATTCCCAAATCCCGGTGTTTTGGCCCATCCTGGATGTTCCCAGCATTCCTGAAATTCCAGGATTTAAATTCCATCCCTGGGAATTGCAGCATTCCCAGATCCCAGTGCCAGGTTCTCCCTGGGGTTTCCAGAATTCCTGAATTTCCAGCATTCCTGAGATCCCAATGATTTCATTCCCCACCCTTGGGAATTGTGGGATCCCCAAATGCCATGGATTCATTCCCAATCCCTGCTTTTCTCAGCGTTCCCAAATCCCGGTGTTTTGGCCCATCCTGGATGTTCCCAGCATTCCTGAAATCCCAGGATTTCATTCCCCATCCCTGGGAATTGTGGGATCCCCGAATCCCAGGGATTCATTTCCCAATCCCTGTGGTTCCCAGCATTCCCAAATCCCGGTGTTTTGGCCCATCCTGGATGTTCCCAGCATTCCTGAAATCCCAGGATTTAAATTCCATCCCTGGGAATTGCAGCATTCCCAGATCCCGGTGCCAGGTTCTCCCTGGGGTTTCCAGAATCCCTGAATTTCCAGCATTCCTGAAATCCCAATGATTTCATTCCCCACCCCTGGGAATTGCGGCATCCCCGAATCCCGGGGGATTTATTCCCAACTCCCGCCCTTCCCATCTCCCCCAATCCCGGCTCTCCTTCCCACGATCCCGGATTTTTTTCTTTTCCCAGCCCCTCCGGGGGCGTTCCCGTGCCGGGAAGGGCCGGACCGGGAAAAGGGGGCGGGAATGCGAGAAGGGAGCGGATCCTTATCCCGGCTTTCCCCATCCCGCTTTTCCCCATCCCGGCTTTCCCCATCCCGGCTTTCCCGATCCCGGCCATGCTCCGCTGCCTGCTCCAAAGGGCTTCCCAACTTCCCAGCCTGGAAAAGCGGGATAAGCAAAGCGATCCCGTGGCCAGCCTGACATTCCGAGGTGAGGGAATCCCGACTTTTTTTTCCTCATTTTTTGGGAAGGAAGGGAGGGCTTGGAATATTTTTGGCCGCTTTGGAAGCAGCTCCCAGCAAAATCTGGGGATCTGGGAAGCTCCAAAAATCCTTGGAAAATATTTCCCTTTGATCCTCTTATCTCCCCGATCCCAGTTTTTGTTTTTTTTTTTTTTTTTTTTTTAAATCCACGCTGGGATATCCTTGGGAATTCCATCCCTTTAAATCCTTGAATCCTGGGTTGGGATGGACGTGAATGATCCCGCACGGGGCAGGGGTTATCCCATTCCCGAGGGATGGATTTCCTGGGAAAACGGAGGGGTTTGCGCTCCCAAAATTCCCGCTGCCTTGGGATTTTCCCGGAGTTGGGAAAAAATGGGGGAAAAAGCCGCCGAATCCCATTTTTAACAAAAATGAAGGAAAAGGACGAGCGGCTCCCGATCCAGGTTTTCCCTTTGGAATGGGGGTGCTGCTGATCCCATTCCCAGCGGGAATCCCTCTGGAGAATCCCGGGAGCTCCATCTTCGACCGAATCCCAATTCCAGGGAAATTCCAGGGCTCCGAATCCCGGGGGGAAAAAAAAATAAATCAGGAATGAGCTGAGAATAAATCTCTGGATGAGTTAAAAACCAGCGGGATGAGTTTTCCACATTCCCAGAGTCCGGGAAGTTCGGCTCTTCCCAATCCCAAAGAGGGAAGGGGTCTCCGAACGGGGCGGAAAAGCGGGAATATTTGGAATATCCCGGAGTCTCCCGGGATTTGAGTCACCTCCATTGTTTGGCCTTTTCCTTTTCCTCTTCCCGCGGGGGGTCCCTCCCTTGGGATGCGGCGGCATTCCAAGAGGGATGAGGGGGGGGCCGTGGCTTTGGGAAAGCGGGGATGGAGCATTCCCGGGATTGGGAATGTTGGATTTGGGGGGGGGGGGGGGGGGAATCCCGGGATTCTCATCCGCGGTTTTGGGGGGAATCCTGGGGAAACTGAGGCGCGGGATTCAGTGGGATTTTTTCCCCGTGCTTTTTCCAGCCTGGAAGGGTTGGGGATCCAAGTGGGATCTTGGATCCAATCTCTGCATTCCCAACCCTGCTTGGGAACAGGGAATGGGGCCGGATCCTGATCCTGGGAATTGTGGGAATTTCTGGAAGTTCAGCTCCGCCTGGGAATTTCAGGGATTGGGATCCAGTCCTGGTGCTGGGAATTTCTGGAAGCCCAGTTTCACCTGGGATCAGGGTTTGGGATCCAATCCCGCTCCTGGGAAGTTGAGCTCCAGCTGGGATCAGGGATTGGGATCCAGTCCTGGTCCTGGGAATTTCACGGATTTGGATCCAGTCCTGGTGCTGGGAATTTCTGGAAGTTCAGCCCCATCTGGGATCAGGGTTTGGGATCCAGTCCCGCTCCTGGGAAGCTGAGCTCCAGCTGGGATCAGGGATTGGGATCCAATCCTCGTTTTGGGAATTTCAGGGATTTGGATCCAATCCCGCTCCTGGGAATTTCTGGAAGTTCAGCTCCAGCTTGGTTCAGGGTTTGGGATCCAATCCTGCTCCTGGGAATTTCTGGAAGTTGAGCTCCAGCTTGGATCAGGGTTTGGGATCCAATCCTGCTCCTGGGAATTTCTGGAAGTTGAGCTCCAGCTTGGATCAGGGTTTGGGATCCAATCCTGCTCCTGGGAATTTCTGGAAGTTCAGCTCCAGCTTGGATCAGGGAACGGAGCCTGATCCTGGGAATTGTGGGAATCCCTGGAAGCTCAGCCCCAGCTGAGACTGGAGTTTCATTCTGGGATCCTGATCCCTGGGAAATCCCAATCCCAATCCCAATCCCGGTTTTTCTCCTTCCAGGTGTCAAGAAGAGGACAAAGGTCATCAAGAACAACGTGAATCCTGTCTGGAATGAGGTGAGAATTCCCAATTCCTGGATTTATCCCTGTTCCCAGAAAACAGCCCCAGGTGATTCCCTGGGGCTTCTGCTCCATGGAAAGTTTGGGATAGTTCCCTTTCTGCCCCGGAATTCCAGGCAGAATTCCAGCCTCTTTTCCTTCCATCGAGGTCTTATCCGGACTCGGCACGAACATTACAAGAAATTTCTATGGAATTTCTGGGAATTTTTCCAGTACCTTTTCCCTTCCAACCCCCTCCTTGTGCTCCCATGGGCCAAAATTCCCCCCTCCAAAAAATGGGAATTTGGTGGGAAAACGGGCACAGATCTGGGGCTGGAGCACCTCCCGGGATTTGCTTCTTCCCGGAAATCCATGGCCAAGGAAAACTTTTTCCCAAGGCAACTTTTCCGAGGTGGATTTGCTGGGAAATTTGGCTTTGGGAATGCCGGGATTCCGAGGGGGTTTGGGATCTGGGTTCTCCTCTTCCAAGGGCTGATCCCGGCCTCTCCCTCTATTTCTTTTTCCCAGGGATTCGAGTGGGATCTGAAGGGAATCCCGCTGGATCCCGATGCCGAGCTCACCGTGGTGGTCAAGGACCATGAAACCGTGGGAAGAAACAGGTGGGAAAAAAATTCCGGAGCAGGACACCGTCCCCCCCTCTCCCTTTTCCCACTCCCGGGATTCACCCGGCTCTTCCCAGGCTCCTCGGGAATTCCCGCTGTGGGAGCAGGGGTGGCCGTGGGAGGCTGGAGCCGCATTTTTGGGCTGCTTCGCTCGGAATCCGGGGGGTGGGGGGGGCGAAATTCCAGCGTTGGAAGGTCGGGAATACGCGGGGGGGGTGTCGTTGTTTTGGGGGATGGACACTTGGGACGCTTGGCCGGGATTTGGGAAGCGCTGCCAAGATTGTTCCCAAGGCGCCGGCGGTGCCGGGAAGGGCGGCGGGAGCGGAGCCTCCGGTTTCCTTCCTCCGGCTGATCCCGGTGCCCTCCCGTTCCAGGGGTTCCCCATGGATCGGGGGCTCCTGCTGGGTGAGGAATGAGGGGATTCCGGTGATTCCAGGCTTTTCCCGGCTCCGTGGGGAGGGAGGGTTGATTGGAAAAGGGGAAAAAAAAAAATAGAGGAAGGGATTTATTTTTAGGGATAGGAGGTCGGCCCGGATGGGAAGGATCCCGATTCCAGGGCTGGAGCCGAGGCTGGAATTGCTGCTGGGCTGAAATCCAAGGGAGCTGGAATTTGGGGCTGCTCCAACTCCTGGGTGCCCATAAATAGCCACGGGAAAAATGGGAGGAGGGTCCCGGATCCCGGGACAGGAAGATTCCGGCTGACACCTCCCCTTATCCCAGGTGGATCCAAATCCATCCCAGCCTGGCCTTGGACACTGCCAGGGATCCAGGGGCAGCCACAGCAAATCCGGGAATTCCAGAATTCCCAGCCCCTCCCCACCCTCCCAGACAGGAATTCCCAGTTCCCAAGATCCCAGCCCAATCTCCCCTTTCCCACTGGAAGCCATTCCCTGTGTCCTGTCCCTCCAGCCCTTGTCCCCAGTCCCTCTCCAGCTCTCCTGGAGCCCCTTCAGGGACTCTGAGCATTCCCTGGATTTTTCCCTTCTCCAGGTGAACATTCCCAGCTCTCCCAGCCTGGCTCCATCTCCGTGACCTCCTCTGCGCTCCCATCCCTGGCTCTGGAATGGTTTGGATGCCCCTGGATCAGCCCTGTCCCTGTTTCCCGCAGGTTTCTGGGAGAAACCCGGGTTCCGCTCCGGGATGTTCTGGGCGCTCCCAGCCTGGCGGCATCGTTCCAGCTCCCGCTGCTGGATTCGCGCAAGGAGAGCACCGGGGTGAGAGCCCGCTCCCAGTTTGGGATCAGCTGGAGCTCCCAGTTTGGGACTGACTGGAGCTCCCAGTTTGGGATCGGCTGGAGCTCCCAGTTTGGGATCAGCTGGAGCTCCCAGTTTGGGATCGGCTGGAGCTCCCAGTTTGGGATCAGCTGGAGCTCCCAGTTTGGGATCAGCTGGAGCTCCCAGTTTGGGACTGACTGGAGCTCCCAGTTTGGGATCAGCTGGAGCTCCCAGTTTGGGATCAGCTGGAGCTCCCAGTTTGGGATCGGCTGGAGCTCCCAGTTTGGGATCAGCTGGAGCTCCCAGTTTGGGACTGACTGGAGCTCCCAGTTTGGGACTGACTGGAGCTCCCAGTTTGGGATCAGATGGAGCTCCCAGTTTGGGATCAGCTGGAGCTCCCAGTTTGGGACTGACTGGAGCTCCCAGTTTGGGATCAGCTGGAGCTCCCAGTTTGGGATCGGCTGGAGCTCCCAGTTTGGGATCGGCTGGAGCTCCCAGTTTGGGATCAGCTGGAGCTCCCAGTTTGGGATCAGCTGGAGCTCCCAGTGTGGGATCGGCTGGAGCTCCCAGTTTGGGATCAGCTGGAGCTCCCAGTTTGGAATTGGCTGGAGCTCCCAGTTTGGGATCGGCTGGAGCTCCCAGTTTGGGATCAGCTGGAGCTCCCAGTTTGGGATCGGCTGGAGCTCCCAGTTTGGGATCAGCTGGAGCTCCCAGTTTGGGACCGGCTGGAGCTCCCAGTTTGGGATCGGCTGGAGCCCCAGATTGGGACTGACTGGAGCTCCCAGTTTGGGATCAGCTGGAGCTCCCAGTTTGGGATCGGCTGGAGCTCCCAGTTTGGGATCAGCTGGAGCTCCCAGTTTGGGACTGACTGGAGCTCCCAGTTTGGGATCGGCTGGAGCTCCCAGTTTGGGATCAGCTGGAGCTCCCAGTTTGGGATCGGCTGGAGCTCCCAGTTTGGGATCAGCTGGAGCTCCCAGTTTGGGATCGGCTGGAGCTCCCAGTTTGGGACTGACTGGAGCTCCCAGTTTGGGATCAGCTGGAGCTCCCAGTTTGGGATCAGCTGGAGCTCCCAGTTTGGGATCAGCTGGAGCTGCCAGTTTGGGATCAGCTGGAGCTCCCAGTTTGGGATCAGCTGGAGCTCCCAGTTTGGGATCAACTGGAGCTCCCAGTTTGGGATCGGCTGGAGCTCCCAGTTTGGGATCAGCTGGAGCTCCCAGATTGGGACTGACTGGAGCTCCCAGTTTGGGACTGACTGGAGCTCCCAGTTTGGGATCGGCTGGAGCTCCCAGTTTGGGATCAGCTGGAGCTCCCAGTTTGGGACTGACTGGAGCTCCCAGTTTGGGATCGGCTGGAGCTCCCAGTTTGGGATCAGCTGGAGCTCCCAGTTTGGGATCGGCTGTAGCTCCCAGTTTGGGATCGGCTGGAGCTCCCAGTTTGGGACTGACTGGAGCTCCCAGTTTGGGGTCAGCTGGAGCTCCCAGTTTGGGATCAGCTGGAGCTCCCAGTTTGGGACTGACTGGAGCTCCCAGTTTGGGAGTGACTGGAGCTCCCAGTTTGGGATCGGCTGGAGCTCCCAGTTTGGGATCGGCTGGAGCTCCCAGTTTGGGATCGGCTGGAGCTCCCAGTTTGGGATCAGCTGGAGCTCCCAGTTTGGGATCAGCTGGAGCTCCCAGTTTGGGATCGGCTGGAGCTCCCAGTTTGGGATCAGCTGGAGCTCCCAGTTTGGGATCGGCTGGAGCTCCCAGTTTGGGATCGGCTGGAGCCCCAGATTGGGACTGACTGGAGCTCCCAGTTTGGGACTGACTGGAGCTCCCAGTTTGGGATCGGCTGGAGCTCCCAGTTTGGGATCGGCTGGAGCTCCCAGTTTGGGATCAGCTGGAGCTCCCAGTTTGGGATCGGCTGGAGCTCCCAGTTTGGGATCGGCTGGAGCTCCCAGTTTGGGATCAGCTGGAGCTCCCAGTTTGGGATCAGCTGGAGCTCCCAGTTTGGGATCGGCTGGAGCCCCAGATTGGGACTGACTGGAGCTCCCAGTTTGGGATCAGCTGGAGCTCCCAGTTTGGGACTGACTGGAGCTCCCAGTTTGGGATCGGCTGGAGCTCCCAGTTTGGGATCAGCTGGAGCTCCCAGTTTGGGATCGGCTGTAGCTCCCAGTTTGGGATCGGCTGGAGCTCCCAGTTTGGGACTGACTGGAGCTCCCAGTTTGGGGTCAGCTGGAGCTCCCAGTTTGGGATCAGCTGGAGCTCCCAGTTTGGGACTGACTGGAGCTCCCAGTTTGGGAGTGACTGGAGCTCCCAGTTTGGGATCGGCTGGAGCTCCCAGTTTGGGATCAGCTGGAGCTCCCAGTTTGGGATCAGCTGGAGCTCCCAGTTTGGGATCGGCTGGAGCTCCCAGTTTGGGACTGACTGGAGCTCCCAGTTTGGGATCAGCTGGAGCTCCCAGTTTGGGATCAGCTGGAGCTCCCAGTTTGGGATCGGCTGGAGCTCCCAGTTTGGGACTGACTGGAGCTCCCAGTTTGGGATCAGCTGGAGCTGCCAGTTTGGGATCAGCTGGAGCTCCCAGTTTGGGATCAGCTGGAGCTCCCAGTTTGGGATCAGCTGGAGCTCCCAGTTTGGGAGTGACTGGAGCTCCCAGTTTGGGATCAGCTGGAGCTCCCAGTTTGGGATCGGCTGGAGCTCCCAGTTTGGGATCAACTGGAGCTCCCAGTTTGGGATCAGCTGGAGCTCCCAGTTTGGGACCGGCTGGAGCTCCCAGTTTGGGATCGGCTGGAGCTCCCAGTTTGGGAGTGACTGGAGCTCCCAGTTTGGGATCAGCTGGAGCTCCCAGTTTGGGACTGACTGGAGCTCCCAGTTTGGGATCAGCTGGAGCTCCCAGTTTGGGATCAGCTGGAGCTCCCAGTTTGGGATCAGCTGGAGCTCCCAGTTTGGGAGTGACTGGAGCTCCCAGTTTGGGATCAGCTGGAGCTCCCAGTTTGGGATCAACTGGAGCTCCCAGTTTGGGATCAGCTGGAGCTCCCAGTTTGGGACCAGTACGAGCCATGACGTGGCCAGTTGTGGTTCCCAGTCTGATCCCAGTTTGAATCCCTTCCCTCCCAGTTTGATCCCAGTCTGAGCCACATCCCTCCCGGTCCGGGACTGGTCTGTTCCATGTCCCTCCCAGTTTGGGATCAGCTTGATTCCTCTCTGTCCCAGCTGAAACTCCCAGTTTAATCCTAATCCAACTCTTCTCCCTCCCAGTTTGATCCCAGTCCGAATCCCTTCTCTCCCAGTTTGATCCCCGTCTGGGGCTCTCTCTCCCAGTTTGACCCCAGTCCGAATCCCTTCCCTCCCAGTTTGATCCCAGTTCAAATCCCTTCTCTCCCAGTTTGATCCCAGTCCAAGCCTGTCCCTCCCACTTTGATCCCCATCCAAATCCCTTCTCTCTCAGTTTGATCCCAGTTCAAATCCCTTCTCTCCCAGTTTGATCCCATTTTGAATCCTTTCCCTCCCAGTTTATCCCAGTCCGAATCCCTTCCCTCCCAGTTCTCCCATCCCATCTTTTCTCACACTCATTCCCTCTTTTCCAGGCTTCCCTGTTCCTGCAGGTGTCCTACATCCCCCCTCCGGGCGCTATCCCGCTTTTCCCTCCTCCGGCCCCTCCGGAGCCGGCCCCGGCTGCCGCCGAGCTGGACACGGTCACCGGTAACCGCCACCCCTTCCCATCCCGGGATTCTGGAATCCAAACCCATTCCCGAATCCCACCTTTCCCTCCTCCCGCCGGGCAGAGACGGCCGGAGAGGAGGACGCGGAGGATCCGGAGGCCGCGGTGGACACGGAGCCCTCGGCGTCCTCGGGAGCGCCGGGCTCGGAGCCGCCGTCATTCCCAAGGAAACCGTCCGGGAATCACATCCAGGGGGTGAAGAGGAGGAGGAGGAGCTCTCCCAAAAAACCTTTATCCAACAAACCGCAGGATTTCCAGGTGGGATGAGCTGTTCCCAGAAAACGCTGCAGGTTGTCCTGGTGGTTCCTTGTCCTGAATCCTGTGGGATGATCCCGGTGATTCTTTGTCCTCCATCCCATCCCATCCCATCCCATCCCATCCCATCCCATCCCATCCCGGTGATTTCCTTTCCGCTGTCCCATCCCTGATCTCGGTGATTCCCTGTCCTCCATCCATGGGATGATCCCAGTGATTCCCGACCTGGTGATTCCTCATTCTCCATGCTTTGGGATGATCCCATTGATTCCCTGTCCTCCATTCCCTGGGACGATCCTGGTGATTCCTTGCCCTCCATCCATGGGATGATCCCGGTGATTCCGGGCCCTCCGTCCATGGGATGATCCCAGTGATTCCCGACTTGGTGATTCCTCATTCTCCATGCTTTGGGATGATCCCATTGATTCCCTGTCCTCCATTCCCTGGGACAATCCTGGTGATTCCTTGCTCTCCATCCCATGGGATGATTCCGGTTATTCCTTGTCCTCCATCCCAGATCTTGGTGATTCCCTGTCCCCCATCCTGTGGGATCTGGGTGACTCCCTGTGGTCCATCCCATCCCTGATCCCAGTGATTCCCAGCCCTACATCCATGGGATGATCCTGGTGATTCCCAGCCCTCCATCCATGGGATGATCCCGGTGATTCCCTGCCCTCCATCCATGGGATGATCCCGGTGATTCCCAGCCCTCCATCCATGGGATGATCCTGGTGATTCCCACCCTGCTGATTCCCTGTCCATCTCATCCCATGGGATGATCCTGGTGATTCCCAGCCCTCCATCCATGGGATGATCCCGGTGATTCCGGGCCCTCCATCCCATGGGATGATCCCAGTGATTCCCACCCTGCTGATTCCCTGTCCTCCATCCCATCCCATGGGATGATCCTGGTGATTCCCAGCCTGCTGATTCCCTGTCCCTCATCCCATCCCATCCCATCCCATCCCATCCCCATCCCCATCCCCATTCCCATTCCCATTCCCATTCCCATTCCCATTCCCATTCCCATTCCCATTATCTTCCCATTCCCATCCCATTCCCATCCCAATCCCGTCCCGTCCCATCCCATCCCATCCCATCCCATCCCATCCCATCCCATCCCATCCCATCCCATCCCATCCCAATCCCATCCCATCCCATCGGATGATCCCGGTGATTCCCAGCCTGCTGATTCCCTGCCCCTCATCCATCCCATCCCATCCCATCCCATCCCATCCCATCCCATCCCATCCCATCCCATCCCATCCCATCCCATCCCATCCCATCCCATCCCATGGGATGATCCCGGTGATTCCCACCCTGCTGATTCCCTGTCCTCCATCCCATCCCAGATCCGGGTGAGGGTCATCGAGGCCCGGCAGCTTCCCGGGATCCAGATCCGGCCGGTGGTGAAGGTGACGGTGGCCGGACAAACCCGGAGAACGCGGATCCGGAAAGGGAACAGCCCCTTCTTCGATGAGGTCGGCGGGAATTCCCACTCCAGCGATTCCTGGGAGAGGCCAGGATGTGGGAATGGGGGAAACTGGGGTAGTTCCTCATCCTCATCCCGGTTTTCCACAGACTTTTTTCTTCAACGTCTTCGAGTCGCCATCGGAGCTGTTCGATGCTCCCATTTTCCTCACGGTGAGCGCTGGGAAATCCTGGAATTCTCCCCTTCCCAGGGAAACAGCCCCCGTTCCCCAGGATGCTCCATCCCGGCAGGATTTGGGTTGGATCACCCATTCCCCCTCATTTTCAGGTCGTGGACTCTCGATCGTTCCGCGCGGATTCGGTGATCGGGGAATTCCGGGTAAGATCCCATCCCCTTTTCCCGGCGTTTCCCACTCTGGATGGACTCTGGAATCTCCTTTTCCTTTGATCCCACAGATGGATGTGGAGGCCGTTTACTCCGAGCCAAGTGAGCCTTGGGAAACCCCTTCGGTTGTTTGTTTTTTTTTGGGAAACGCGCCCACACATCCCAGCTCTTCCATAGAGGATCCCTGTATCCGTGATCACGGAATCCCGGAATGGTTTGAGTGGGAAGGGAACTTAAGGATCATCCGGTTCCATCCAGGGAAAAATTCCTCTGTGCCAGGTGGATCCAAGCCCCAATGTCCAACCAGGCCTGGGGCACTGCCAGGGATCCAGGGCCGACCACAGCAAATCCGGGAATTCCAGAATTCCCAGCCCCTCCCCACCCTCCCAGACAGGAATTCCCAATTCCCAAGATCCCAGCCCAATCTCCCCTTTCCCACTGGAAGCCATTCCCTGTGTCCTGTCCCTCCAGCCCTTGTCCCCAGCCCCTCTCCAGCTCTCCTGGAGCCCCTTCAGGGACTCGGAGGATTCCCTGGATTTTTCCCTTCTCCAGGGGAACATTCCCAGCTCTCCCAGCCTGGCTCCATGGCAGAGGGGCTCCAGAACCCTGGAATGGGTTGGGTTTTGAAGTGACCCTAAATCCCATCCCATTCCCACCCCATCCATGTTCAGGGACACCTCCCATGATCTCAGGTTTCTCCAAGCCCCAGTGTCCAACCCGGCCTTGGGCACTTCCCAGGATGGAGCTGGATTTTCCCAATCCAACCATTAACCCTGCTGGATCCACCACTGGGAACACAGCCAGGAATTCCCAATTCCCAAGATCCCAGCCCAATCTCCCCTTTCCCACTGGAAGCCATTCCCTGTGTCCTGTCCCTCCAGCCCTTGTCCCCAGTCCCTCTCCAGCTCTCCTGCAGCCCCTTCAGGGACTTGGAGCATTCCCTGGAATTTTCCCTTCTCCAGGTGAACATTCCCAGCTCTCCCAGCCCAGCTCCAGAACCCTGGGATAGTTTGGTTTGGAAGTGACCTTAAATCCCATCCCGTTCCCACCCCATCCATGTTCTAGGGATCTTCTATCCCAGTTTTCTCCAAGCCTCAATGTCCAGCCTGGCCTTGGACACTTCCAGGGATGGAGCATCCACAGCTTCTCTGGGAATTCTCTTCCAAAGAACTCTATTCCCTGGTCCCTTCCCGGGAAAGGAACTGAAATTTTCCCCTTTCCCATGCCATCATTTCCATTTAAACCCCACCCAGGAGCATTCCCGACCTTCCCGCACATCCCAGGACCGACTCCCAGCTTTCCGTGTTTTCCCGCAGAACACGCTTTCCGCAGGAAGTGGCTGCTCCTCTCGGATCCGGAGGATTTTTCCGCGGGAGCCAAGGGCTACCTGAAGGTCAGCGCCTGTGTGCTGGGGCCTGGAGACGAAGCTCCCGTGAGTATTCCCGCTGGGAATGGGGGGGGATGTTCCAGCCGTGGGATATTCCGGCCAAGAGTCACCAACCCCCGCGGCCATTCCCAGGGAAACCGCAGCTCGGATCTTCCTCTGTTTTGTGGGAAAAGCGCTGCGTTTTCTTATGGAATCATGGAATGGTTTGGGTTGGGGGTGGAGCTCAAATCCTTTGATTTGATCCATTCCCACCCAGGGACACTTCCAGCTATCCCAGGTGGATCCAAATCCATCCCAGCCTGGCCTTGGACATTCCCAGGGATCCAGGGGCAGCCACAGCAAAGCCGGGAATTCCCAGAATTCCATCCCAGGCAGGAATTTCCAATTCCCAAGATCCCAGCCCAATCTCCCCTTTCCCACTGGAAGCCATTCCCTGTGTCCTGTCCCTCCAGCCCTTGTCCCCAGTCCCTCTCCAGCTCTCCTGGAGCCCCTTTGGGGACTCGGAGGATTCCCTGGATTTTTCCCTTCTCCTGTTTTAACATTCCCAGCTCTCCCAGAGCTCCAGAATCCTGGAATGGTTTGGGATTGGAGGAGCCCTTAAATCCCATTCCACATCCAGGGGCTCTTCCCGCTATCCCAGGCTGCTCCGATCCCCCTCCATCCTCCCCGCGGGCGCTCCTAGGGATGGCAAATCCATAAATCCACCCGGCCTCTCTCCTCCGGGATTCCCCTGCTCATTCCCGGGATCCGGGGGTGACTTTTCCCGCTGCCCTCTTCCCGCAGCTGGAGAAGAAGGATGCAGCCGAGGAGAAGGAGGACATCGAGTCCAACCTGCTGCGTCCCACCGGGATCGCGCTCCGGGGCGCCCAGTTCTGCCTCCGGATCTTCAAAGCCGAGGATTTGCCCCAGAGTAGGTTTTCCCTCCGGATCCCTCGGAACCGCCACATTCCGGGCAGGAATCATGGCCCGGAGAAGGGAAAGATCCGTATCTAGATCCAAGGATATTGGGTGGTTTTTATGGGAGTTTCTTACTGGTCCAAACTGGTTTTGTCTCCTCTGTGGGAGCGCTCATCCCGCTGGTGGGACCGCTGGGACCCTCCGGATGCCGCGGAATTCCATGGATTTTGGCGTCTCCCTCTTTTCCCAGTGGACGACGCCGTCATGGACAATGTCCGGCAGATCTTCGGCTTTGAGAGCAACAAGAAGAACCTGGTGGATCCCTTCGTGGAAGTCAGCTTTGCCGGGAAAACGGTCAGCGGAGCGGGATCCTCCGGGATCCCGGGAATGGCAGCGGGAGGAACCAGGGATTGGGATGGCAGCGGCGTGTTCCCGGGGCTGGGATAACAGCAGGATCATCCTGGGATTGGGAATGGCTGTGGGGTATTCCCTCCCAGGTCTTCGGGATTGCGATTTTAGTGGGATGTCCTCTGAACTGGGATGGCAGTGGGACATTCCCACCCAGATCTTTGGGATTGGGATGTCCTTGGGTTTGGAATGGCAGTGGGACATTCCCACCCAGATCTTTGGGATTGGGATGGCAATGGGATGTCCTGGGATGGAGCTGGAGTGGTGGCAGGACAGTCTCCAGGATTTTGGGTTTGGAACAGCAGTGGGACATTCCCACCCTGATTTTTGGGATTGGGATTTCAGTGGGATGTCCTCAGGATTGGGATGGCAGCGGGGTGTTCCCGGGGCTGGGATAACAGCAGGATCATCCTGGGATTGGGAATGGCTGTGGGGTATTCCCTCACAGGTCTTCGGGATTGGGATTTTAGTGGGATGTCCTCTGAATTGGGATGGCAGTGGGACATTCCCACCCAGTTTTTCGGGATTGGGATAGCACTGGGGTGTCCTCAGGGTTGGAATGGCAGTGGGACATTCCCTCCCAGATCTTTGGGATTGGGATGTCCTTGGGTTTGGAATGGCAGTAGGACATTCCCACCCTGATTTTTGGGATTGGGATGGCAATGGGATGTTCTGGGATGGAGCAGGAATGGTGGCAGGACAGTTGCCAGGATTTTTGGGATTGGGATTTCAGTGGGATGTCCTCAGGGTTGGAATGGCAGTGGCACATTCCCACCCAAATCTTTGGGACTGGGATTTCAGTGGGATGTCCTCAGGACTGGGATGGCAGCGGGGTGTTCCTGGGGCTGGGATAACAGCGGGATCGTCCTGGGATTGGGAATGGCATCGGGATGTTTTAGGTGTTGGGATTTCGGTGGGGTAGTCCCCCCTGGGTCTCTGGGATTGGGATTTCAGTGGGATGTCCTTGGGTTTGGAATGGCAGTGGGACATTCCCACCCAGATCTTTGGGATTGGGATGGCAGTGGGATGTCCTCAGGACTGGGATGGCAGCGGGGTGTTCCCGGGGCTGGGATAACAGCGGGATCATTCTGGGATTTGGAATGGCAGTGGGATATTCCATCTCAGATCCCTGGGATTGGGATTTCAGTGGGATGTCCTCAGGACTGGGATGGCAGCGGGGTGTTCCTGGGGCTGGGATAAGAGCGGGATCATCCTGGGATTGGGAATGGCATTGGGATGTCTTTGGTTTTGGGATTTCAGTGGAATAGTCCCTCCCAGGTCTCTGGGATTGGGATTTCAGTGGGATGTTCTTGAGGCTGGAATGGCAGTGGGACATTCCCTGTGGATCCCCAGGCCGGCTCCTGGAATGCGGAAATTTGGTCTTTTAATGGAGGAATTTTGTCTTGGCGTGAGGGAATTTGGCCCTGGGATAGGGGAATTCAACCTTGGAATGGGGGAATTTGCTCCTGGAATGGGGCAAATGCGATCCCGCTGGTCCCAAG
Source organism: Delichon dasypus (assembly GCA_037837765.1). Lineage (NCBI taxonomy): Eukaryota > Metazoa > Chordata > Aves > Passeriformes > Hirundinidae > Delichon > Delichon dasypus. The sequence goes on from JBBAXF010000006.1 coordinate 72,835,391, forward strand.
GCAGGAAGATCCCTGGGAAATCCGAAACATCCTCTGCCTCCTGCCCCAGGGGGTTTGGGAACCCCGTGGAATTTGAGGCTGGGATTTAGGGAATTTGAGGCTGGATTTTAGGGAATCTGAAGCAGGATTTGAGGGAATCGGAGCCTCAACTTTCGGGAATCTAAGGCTGGATTTTAGGGAACCTGAGGCTGGATTTTGGGAATCTGAAGCAGGATTTGTGAGAATCAGAGCCTCAACTTTCAGGAATCTAAATCTGGATTTTGGGGAACCTGAGGCTGGTTTTTAGGGAATCTGAAGCAGGATTTGGGGGAATCAGAGCCTCAACTTTCGGGAATCTAAGGCCGGATTTTGGGGAACCTGAGGCTGGATTTTAGGGAATCCGAAGCAGGATTTGGGGGAATCAGAGCCTCAACTTTCGGGAACTTGAGGCTGGATTTTAGGGAATCTGAAGCAGGATTTGGGGGAATCAGAGCCTCAACTTTCACTAATCTAAGGCTGGATTTTAGGGAATCTGAAGCAGGACTTTAGGGAATCTGAAGCAGGATTTGGGGGAATCGGAGCCTCAACTTTCGGGAATCTAAGGCTGGATTTTAGGGAACCTGAGGCTGGATTTTAGGGAAGCCGAAGCTGGATTTTAGGGAACCTGAGGCCAGATTTTAGGGAAGCCAAAGCCGGATTTTAGGGAATCGGAGACTTCCCAACTCCATGAATTGCTCCAACAGCCGCTTTCCCGGGCCAACACCAACTTTTCCCTCTTCCCGTCCCTCCCCTTCCAGCTCTATTCCCGGATCCTGGAGAAGAACGCCAACCCCCAGTGGAACCAGTGCCTGACGCTGCCGGCCATGGTGAGCTCCGGCATTCCCAAGGTCCCTTCCCGCCGTCCCCCGGCGCCGCTCACCCTCTTCCCGTATCCCTTTTCCCAGTTCCCTTCCATGTGCGAGCGGATGAGGATCCGCGTGACCGACTGGTGAGCGGGAAGGGCGTTCCCGGTGCCCGGAGCGGCGGGATGGGGCGCGGGGACGTCCCCAAAAGTGACGGTGTCACCCCGCAGGGACCGTCTGACGCACAACGACGTCATCGGCACCGCCTTCCTCGGAATGTCCAAGATTTCCGCCCCCGGCGGGGAGCTGGAGGGTAAGGGCGGGAAGCAGGGCGGGATTTGGGAATGCATGGCCTTGGAGGAGCTGCATGGCGTGGCTGGAGGTTGGTGGTGGCTTTGGGAATGTCACAGCTGTCACCGTCCCTGCCTGGGGACATGGGATGTGTTCCTTCCAAGCTGTGCGTGCTTTCTGGATGGATCCAAGCCTTCTGGATTCTTGGGATTTGGTGGATTCTTGGGAATGGGGCTATAGAAGAGCTCCATGGTGTAGCTGGAGGTTGTTGGTGGCTTTGGGAATGTCACAGCTGTCACCGTCCCTGCCTGGGGACATGGGATGTGTTCCTTCCAAGCTGTGCGTGCTTTCTGGATGGATCCAAGCCTTCTGGATTCTTGGGATTTGGTGGATTCTTGGGAATGGGGCTATAGAAGAGCTCCATGGTGTAGCTGGAGGTTGTTGGTGGCTTTGGGAATGTCACAGCTGTCACCGTCCCTGCCTGGGGACATGGGATTGGGGCCCTGGGATCATTCCGAGCTGTGCCACTTCCTGGATGGATCCAGCCCCTCTGTATTCTTGGGATTTGGTGGATTCTTGGGAATGGGGCTGTGGAAGAGCTCCATGGCGTGGCTGGAGGTGACTTTGGGAATGTCACAGCTGTCACCATCCCTGCCTGGGGACACGGGATGGGTTCCTGCGGTCATTCCAAGCTGTGCGTGCTTTCTGGATGGATCCAACCCCTCTGGATTCTTGGGATTTGGTGGGTTCTTGGGAATGGGGCTGTGGAGGAGCTCCATGGCGTGGCTGGAGGTTGGTGGTGGCTTTGGGGAGGTCACAGCTGTCACCGTCCCTGCCTGGGGACATGGGATGTGTTCCTGCGGTCATTCCAAGCTGTGCGCGTTTTCTGAATGGATCCAAGCCCTCTGGATTCTTGGGATTTGGTGGATTCTTGGGATTTGGTGGGTTCTTGGGATTTGGTGGATTCTTGGGAATGGGGCTATGGAGGAGCTCCATGGCATGGCTGGAGGTGGCTTTGGGAATGTCACAGCTGTCACCGTCCCTGCCTGGGGACACGGGATGTGTTCCTGCGGTCATTCCAAGCTGTACCTCATTTCTGGATGGATCCAGCCCCTCTGTATTCTTGGGATTTGGTGGATTCTTGGGAATGGGGCTGTGGAGGAGCTGCATGGCGTGGCTGGAGGTTGGTGGTGGCTTTGGGAATATCACAGCTGTCACCGTCCCTGCCTGGGGACACGGGATGTGTTCCTTCCAAGCTGTGCGTGCTTTCTGGATGGATCCAACCCCTCTGGATTCTTGGGAATTGGTGGAATTCTTGGGATTTGGTGGATTCTTGGGAATAGGGCTATGGAAGAGCTGCATGGCGTGGCTGGAGGTTGTTGGTGGCTTTGGGAATGTCACAGCTGTCACCGTCCCTGCCTGGGGACACGGGTTGGGGTCCTGCGGTCATTCCCAGCTCTGCCTCATTTCCGGATGGATCCAGCCCCTCTGGATTCTGGGCATTTGGTGGATTCTTGGGAATGGGGCTATGGAGGAGCTGCATGGACTTGGCTGGAGGTTGTTGGTGGCTTTGGGAATGTCACAGCTGTCACCGTCCCCATCTTGGGGACACGGGTTGGGGTCCTGAGGTCATTCCAAGCTGTACCTCATTTCCGGATGGATCCAGCCCCTCTGTATTCTTGGGATTTGGTGGATTCTTGGGATTTGGTGGATTCTTGGGATTTGGTGGGTTCTTGGGAATGGAGGAAGGAAGTTACAGGCCCATGGTGTAGCTGGAGGTTGTTGGTGGCTTTGGGGATGTCACAGCTGTCACCGTCCCTGTCTTGGGGACACGGAATGGGGTCCTGGGGTCATTCCAAGCCCTGCCCCATTTCCGGATGGATCCAAGCCCTCTGGATTTAGGATTTGGTGGATTCTTGGGGATGCGGCCATGGAGGAGCTCCACGGCATGGCTGGAGGTGGCTTTGGGAATGTCACAGCTGTCACCATCCCTGCCTGGGGACAGGTGATAGGTTCCCATGATCGCTCCGAGCTGTGTGTGTTTTCTGGATGGATCCAAGCCCTCTGGATTCTTGGGATTTGGTGGATTCTTGGGAATGGGGGAAGGAAGTTACAGGCCTGTGGTGTGGCTGGAGGTTGTTGGTGGCTTTGGGAATGTCACAGCTGTCACCGTCCCTGCCTGGGGACACGGGATTGGGTCCTGCGGTCATTCCAAGCTGTACCTCATTTCCGGATGGATCCAGCCCCTCTGGATTCTGGGCATTTGGTGGATTCTTGGGAATGGGGCTATAGAAGAGCTCCATGGTGTAGCTGGAGGTTGGTGGTGGCTTTGGGGATGTCACAGCTGTCACCGTCCCTGCCTGGGGACACGGGATGGGTTCCTGCGGTCATTCCAAGCTGTACCTCATTTCCGGATGGATCCAGCCCCTCTGGATTCTTGGGATTTGGTGGATTCTTGGGAATGGGGCTATGGAGGAGCTGCGTGGACTTGGCTGGAGGTTGTTGGTGGCTTTGGGGAGGTCACAGCTGTCACTGTCTCCACCTTGGGGACATGGGATGGGATCCTGTGGTCACTGTGCCCCATTTCCGGATGGATCCATCCCCTCTGGATTTAGGATTCGGTGGATTCTCAGGAACGGGGGATGGAGGCTGCGGGTCCGTGGGTGCTGGAGGTTGGTCACACATGGTGGTGGCACCGGTGGTGGCAGAGGCCGCGTCCCCCCTGCGGCCCCCCCAAGGTGACACTTAGGGGCTGTCACAGGGTGGGAATTCCCATCCAGCTGTCCCGAATCCCGGGAATTTTCCGCGGTTAAGGACCCCCGGGCGTGGCAGGGCTTGGCTGTGCGTCACTGTCACCGGTGCCAGGTGCGAGGGCGGGAATTCGGGACACGGCTTTGGAGCTGCTTGGAGCTTCCACCTGCATGAGCTTTTCCCGCTGCCAGCGCTTCCACGGGATCCGTGATTCCAGCGGGAATTCCGCGCTTGGCTTTGTGACCTCCCCCCGAGCTGTGGGGACACGGGATGGCCGCGCTGGAAAAAGCTTGGAGCGCCTTGGGACAGCGGGATGCGTCCCTGCACATGGAATGGGATGAGATTGATGGTCCTTCCAAGCCATTCCATGGATCAGGACATGATCCAGGGGCTCCACCCGTGTCCCACCCAAAACACTGCCTGATCCCGATCCCAATCCCGATCCCACCACAGATCCTGGGATGGGCTGGAGAGAGATAGAGAGAGAGAGGCCGGGAGGGAGAATGGGAATCCAGGATTGGCGTCTCCCTTCCCGCCACCGGGATCTGATCGATCCCGAGGAAATGCCTGGGAATGCAGCTCAGGGATGTTCCAGTCCTGCTGCCTGCCCAATCCCACAGCCTCTGGAGTGATCCAAGGCCAGGCTGGGCAATGACCCGGGATAGTGGGAAGTGTCCCTGGATGCACCTGGATGGGCTTTAAGGTCCCTTCCCACCCCAACCATTCCATGACTCCATGACTCCATGATTCCATGAAAAACCTCTCCCTTTCTCTCTCTGTCTCTCCGCACTAAAACCCGTGGGAATCTCCACTCTCATCCCCATCTTCCATCCCTTCTCCAGGCTCCTCTTCCAACCTTCCCCAACCTCTCTCCCTCTTTTTGTGCCTCAGATGAGTTTCCTGCTCCTGTGAAGCCTCTGAAACCCTCGGATCGTACGTTCCCAGTAACATCCCGGTTTTCCGGCGCTTCCCGGGACTGGTTTTACTGGTTCCGCTCTCTGGACTGGGGGAGGATTGGCTGGGATGAGTTGGGCACCTTGGGAAAAGGGAATGGCTCCGGTTCGGCCCTCTGGGGATTCCCGGGATGCCGTCGTGTCCGGAATGCGGGGCCAGCCGGGCGCACGGAGCTCAGGGCTTTGATTCCCGCTCAAAATTCCGTGAAGAACGAGTGGTTCTCCTCATGGAATCACAGGGTTGGAAAGTCCCTCTGGTCCATGGGCTCCCAAGGCCACCCCGTACCCGTGTCTCCAAGTGCCGCATCCACAGGGATGTTCAATCCCTCCAGGAATGGGGACAGCCCTTTCCGGGAAGGAATTTTCCCGAAAATCCAGCCTAGACCTCCCTCGGCACATCCCGAGGCTCCTTCCTCTCTCCTGTCACTCTTGCTCTTGTCCGACCCCTCTCTGACCTTGCCCTTTTCCACGGGGACTTTTCCCGGGATTGGGAATTCCCAGGATTCCGCGCCACGCCCCTCCGTATCTTTCTCCCGCTCCAAGGTGAGGTCACGGGACTCAAACCGGGCGGAAATTCCAGGATTTCGGTGGCCTCCGGCTGTGCGATCCCTGCGATCCTACAGCGAGCGCGACGCATCCCCGGGGTGCCTCCAGGAATCCCTAATCCCTCTTTTCCCTGCCATTCCCAGTGGATGACGGGCTGGGATTCCTGCCGACCTTCGGGCCCTGCTACATCAACCTGTACGGCAGCCCCCGGGAATTCACCGGATTCCCCGATCCCTACGAGACGCTCAATCTGGGAAAGGTGACATCGGCTGCTTCCCGGCGCATCCCAAAATAACCCTCCTTTTCCCAAACTTTTCCCCTCCAAAAAAAGTACAGCCGCTTCTAACCCAACCCGGCTTTGTCATCAGGAGCCTGCGCTGCGTTTCCCGCTCCCGGCTATTCCCGCTAACGCCTCCCGATCCCGCTCCGCTCCCAAAGTTCCACCTCGGAAGCGCCGGCCGGAATTCCTTGCCTGATCTCGCTGCTCCGCGGCGGAGCTCCTCGGAAGCAAAGGCAGAGCTCAGCCTCGGGAAGGGAATTCCCGGGATCCTGACGCCTGTTCCTGGTCTGTCCCAAAGGGCGAGGGCGTCGCGTATCGGGGCCGGATCCTGGTGGAGCTGGAGACCAAACTGGTGGAGCACATGGAGCAGAAGGTGGAGGAGATTCCTGCCGATGACATCCTGAGGGTGGAGGTATTGGAATTCCCGGGAAATCTCTGGGGCTGGCATGTGAGATGCTACGGAAGGGATGTCGGCCCTGGGTGGGGGCTCTGCCATGGTCCGTGAGCTCCTGGAGGGATTTCCTGCTGGATTTCCATCCCAAAGTGTCCAGACTGGTCCATCCGAGCTGGGCGTGGCGAGCATGGAATTGTGGGATCATGGAATGGTTTGGGTGGGAATGGAGCTTGAAGATGATCCGGTTCCATGGGCAGGGACACATTCCCTGATCCCAGGTGGATCCAAGCCCCAGGGATCCAACCTGGCCTTGGACACTGCCAGAGATCCAGGGGCAGCCACAGAAAATCTGGGAATTCCAGAATTCCCAGCCCCTCCCCACCCTCCCAGCCAGGAATTCCCAATTCCCAAGATCCCAGCCCAATCTCCCCTTTCCCACTGGAAGCCATTCCCTGTGTCCTGTCCCTCCAGCCCTTGTCCCCTTTAGGTTCTGGAGATTCCAAGGTTTCCCATGACATTCTGGGGGATTTTCCTTCATTCCAGCTCTCTCAGATTTCCTCCTTTGGCTCCTTTTCCATGAGAAGCTGGAGCCTCCTCTTCCTTCTGGTTTTCCTGAAATTCCCCCAGAATTCCCGTGCTGCACACTTTGTTATTCCTTCTGCAAGAAAATTCCCGTCCTGGGATCACTGAGGTTGGAAAATCCCTCCAGGATCATCCAGTCTGAGCTGTTCCCGATCCCCCACCTTGGCGCTGAGTGCCACATCCACGAATTCCTTGGACACCTCCAGGGATGGGGATTCCAAAGCTCCCTGGGCACTTCCAATCCCTGAGCACCCTTTCCATGAGGAAATTCCTGCTGATGTCCAACCTGGGCCTCCCCTGGCACAGCCTGAGGCCGTTCCCTCTTTTCCCGTTATTCCCTGGGAGCAGATCCCAACTCTCTCCTGGTTCCAGCGTTCCAGGGAGTTGTGCAGAACTAAAAGGTCCCTCTGGATCCCCCTTTCCTCCAAGATGAGCCCCTTTCCCAGCTCCCTCGACTTTTCCCGGTTCTCTGTCCCCTCCCCACCTCCTTCAGCTTTTCCTGGTGCTCCAGTCCAATCCAAATTCTCTCAGCTTTTCCTGGTTCTCCAGCCTTTTTCCCATCTCCCTCAGCTTTTCCTGGTTCTCTGTCCCCTTCCCACCTCCTTCAGCTTTTCCTGGTTCTCCAGTCCAATCCCAATTCCCTTGGCTTTTCCTGGTTCTCCAGTCCCTTCCAAATTCCCTCGGCTTTTCCTGGTTCTCCAGTCCCTTCCAAATTCCCTCAGCTTTTCCTGGTTCTCCAGTCCAATCCCAATTCCCTCGGCTTTTCCTGGTTCTCCTGTCCCTTCCAAATTCCCTCAGCTTTTCCTGGTTCTCCAGCCTTTTCCCATCTCCCTGTTTTTCCTGGTTTTCCAGCCTTTTCTCATGTTCCCTCAGCTTTTCCTGGTTCTCCAGTCCATTCCCAATTCCCTCAGTTTTTCCTGGTTCTCCAGTCCAATCCCAATTCCCTCAGCTTTTCCTGGTTCTCCAGCCTTTTCCCATCTCCTTCATATTTTCCTGGTTTTCCAGCCTTTTCTCATGTTCCCTCCGCTTTTCCCGGTTCTCCAGCCTTTTCCCATCTCCCTCAGCCTCCAGCCTCATCTGGCTCAAACTCCAGGAGATCATCCTCAGCTCCTCCTCCACCTCCAATTCCCGTCTGTATTCCAGAAATACCTGCGCCGGCGGAAGTATTCCCTCTTCGCCGCCTTCTACTCGGCCACGATGCTCCAGGGCGTGGACGGCGCCATCCAGTTCGAGGTCAGCATCGGGAATTACGGGAACAAGTTCGACACCACCTGCCTGCCCCTGGCCTCCACCACCCAGTACAGCCGGGCCGTCTTCGACGGTGAGCGCCGCGCGGATTCCGTCCCTCGGGATGATCCAAACCCGGCCGGCGGGAGGGAATCCTGGAATTGGGGAATGGGTTGGGTTGGGAAGGGCTCGAGGGTTTCGTGGGTTCACTGTCCTAGGTGGGATCCAACCCGGCCTTGGACACTGCCAGGGATCCAGGGGCAGCCACAGCAAATCCGGGAATTCCAGAATTCCCGGACCCCCCCACCCTCCCAGACAGGAATTCCCAATTCCCAAGATCCCAGCCCAATCTCCCCTTTCCCACTGGAAGCCATTCCCTGTGTCCTGTCCCTCCAGCCCTTGTCCCCAGTCCCTCTCCAGCTCTCCTGGAGCCCCTTCAGGGACTCTGAGCATTCCCTGGATTTTTCCCCTTCTCCAGGGGAACATTCCCAGCTCTCCCAGCCTGGCTCCATGGCAGAGGGGCTCCAGAATCCTGGAATGGGTTGGGTTTTGAAGTGACCCTAAATCCCATCCCATTCCCACCCCATCCATGTTCAGGGACACCTCCCATGATCCCAAGTGGATCCAAGCTCCAATGTCCAGCCTGGCCTTGGGCACTTCCCAGGATGGAGCTGGATTTTCCCAATCCAACCATTAACCCTGCTGGATCCACCACTGGGAATGCAGCCAGGAATTCCCAATTCCCAAGATCCCAGCCCAATCTCCCCTTTCCCACTGGAAGCCATTCCCTGTGTCCTGTCCCTCCAGCCCTTGTCCCCAGTCCCTCTCCAGCTCTCCTGGAGCCCCTTCAGGGACTCTGAGCATTCCCTGGATTTTTCCCTTCTCCAGGGGAACATTCCCAGAGCAGAGGGGCTCCAGAATCCTGGAATGGTTTCAGTGGAAAGGGATCTTAAATCCCTTCCCATTCCCACCCCCATCCATGTTCAGGAACAATTCCCTCTATCCCGGGTGGCTCCAAACCCCATCCAGTCTGGCCCTGGACAATTCCAGGGATCCAGGGGAAGCCAGGGGTTGTGTCCAGGTGATCCTGAAGGTGTCTCTGCTTGGACCAGGCAACTCCAGAGGGTTTTCCCACCTCAGCCGTGTGGAGTTTGTGTCTGGGAAAGGAGCAGGGAAGCCGGAACTTCCCTCGGCTCCATGAGCTGATTTTTGGGAGCACCTTTCCCTGGCTTTTCCCTGGCTCCCATCCTCATCCCACCAGGAATTTTGCGCTGCTCTCTGGCCTCGCTGCCGGAGCCGCGGAGCCAGATCCCATCGCATCTTGATGGGATCCCAAGGATTCGGGGAACACCATTCCCATCTTTCTCCCGAGGCGAATCCCCGGCCCAATCCCGCTCTTCCCCCTTCATCCCCGCATCCCGAGGGGGTGGATCCCGTTATCCTCATGTCCTGAGGGGGTGGATCCTGTTACCTCAGTGTCCCAAGGGAGTGGATTCTGTTATCCCGGCATCCCGAGGGGGTGCATCCTGTTATCCCAGCTTCCTGATGGGATGGATCCCATTATCCCCGCATTCCGAGGGCGTGGATCCCATTATCCCCATGTCCTGAGGGAGTGGATCCCATTATCCCAGCATGCTGAAGGGGTGGATCCCATTATCCCGGCATCCCAGGGGGATGGATCCCATTATCGCCGTGTCCTGAGGGGGTGGATCCCGTTATCCCCGCGTTCCGAGGGCGTGGATCCCATTATCCCGGTGTCCCGAGGGGTGGATCCCATTATCCCGGCATCCCGAGGGGGTGAATCCCATTATCCCCATGTCCCGAGGGGTTGGATCCCATTATCCCAGTGTCCCGAGGGGATGGATCCCATTATCCCCGTGTCCTGAGGGAGTGGATCCCATTATCCCAGCATGCTGAAGGGGTGGATCCCATTATCCCGGCATCCCAAGGGGATGGATCCCATTATCCCCGTGTCCCGAGGGGTTGGATCCCATTATCCCGGCATCCCGAGGGGATGGATCCCATTATCCCCATTATCCCGAGGGGGTGGATCCCGTTATCCCCACGTTCCGAGGGCGTGGATCCCATTATCCTGGTGTCCTGAGGGGGTGGATCCCATTATCCCAGCATCCCGAGGGGGTGGATCCCGTTATCCCGGCATCCCAAGGGGGTGGATCCCGTTATCCCCGCATGCCGAGGGGGTGGATCCCGTTATCCCCACATGCCGAGGGGGTGGATCCCGTTATCCCGGCGTCCCGAGGGGGTGGATCCCGTTATCCCCGCATGCCGAGGGGGTGGATCCCGTTATCCCGGCGTCCCGCCGTGCCGTCTCCCAGGTTGTCACTATTACTACCTGCCCTGGGGGAACGTGAAGCCGGTGGTGGTGCTCTCCTCCTACTGGGAGGACATCGGACACCGCACGGACGCGCAGAACCTCCTGCTCCACGGCGCCGAGCGGCTGGTGAGCGACCGGGAACATCCCTGGGGACCGCCGGAGCTGGGGAAGGGACACGGAGCCGCGGGATGAGGAGCTTCGTGGAAGCGCGGAATGCTGGAATGGTTTGGGTGGGAAGGGAGCTTGAATCCCATCCCATCCATGGGCAGGGGCAATTCCCACTGTCCCAGGTGGATACAACCAGGCCTTGGGCACTGCCAGGGATCCAGGGGCGGCCACAACAAATCTGGGAATTCCAGAATTCCCAGCCCCTCCCCACCCTCCCAGCCAGGAATTCCCAATTCCCAAGATCCCAGCCCAATCTCCCCTTTCCCACTGGAAGCCATTCCCTGTGTCCTGTCCCTCCAGCCCTTGTCCCCAGTCCCTCTCCAGCTCTCCTGGAGCCCCTTCAGGGACTCTGAGCATTCCCTGGAATTTTCCCTTCTCCAGGGGAACATTCCCAGCTCTCCCAGCCTGGCTCCAGAGCAGAGGGGCTCCAGAATCCTGGAATGGGTTGGGTTTTGAAGTGACCCTAAATCCCATCCCATTCCCACCCCATCCGTGTTCAGGGACACCTCCCACTCTCCCAGGTGGATCCAAGCCCCAGCGTCCAACCTGGCCTTGGGCACTTCCCAGGATGGAGCTGGATTTTCCCAACCCAACCATTATCACTGCTGGATCCACCACTGGGAATGCAGCCAGGAATTCCCAATTCCCAAGACCCCAGCCCAATCTCCCCTTTCCCACTGGAAGCCATTCCCTGTGTCCTGTCCCTCCCTCCCCAGTCCCTCTCCAGCTCTCCTGGAGCCCCTTCAGGGACTCGGAGGATTCCCTGGATTTTCCCTTCTCCAGGGGAACATTCCCAGCTCTCCCAGAGCAGCGGGACTCCAGAATCCTGGAATGGTTTGGGTTTGGAGAATTCCAAGCCCACCCCATTCCATGTTCAGGAACACCTTCCACAATCCCAGTTTGCTCCAAGCCCTGTCCAACCTGGAGACAATTCCAGGGATCCAGGGGGAGCCATCCCTCAGCTCCTGAACGATTTCTGAGCTTTCCTGTTGGATTTCCCTGTTGGTTCCCCTGGCATTCCAGACATTTGGATGCAGATCCCTGGTGGGACCCGGAGTGGAATCTCCGATCCCGGGGAGCTTCCCCGGCCCCTTGCTGGGAATATCCTGGAAGCGGGGTGGAATTCCGGGCGATTCCGCAGCTCCCGATCCCCACTTTTCCTGCAGGAAGCGAACCTGGAGAAGGTCCAGGTGGCCCTGAAATCCAACCGCTCTCCCATCGAGCTGGAGGCCCTGGGATCCCAACTGCTCGATGACGTCATCGCCGACTGCAGGTCCTTTTGGGAATTCGGGATGGGAAACCTTTCCTGATGTTCCTTCTTCATCCTGGAATGTCCCACTGCCTCATCTCCTTTCTCTTCCCTCCTTTTTTCCTTCCCGTTTTCTCTCATTTTTTCCACTTTTTGCCCCTTTTCCCATTTTCCTCCTTTTTCCCCTCACTTTTCCCATTTTCCTCCTTTGTTTCCGTCCTCTTTTCCTCCCTTTTTTCCACTTCCCCCCTTTTCCCTTTTATCCCTTTTTTCTTCATTCCCTACTTTTCCCCCCTTTCCCCTTTTTTCCCTTTTTTGCCTTTTTTCCATTTCTCACTTCCCCCTTTCTTCTATTTCTTTATTTTCCCATTTTTTCTTCTTTTTTCCTCTTTCCTCCCTTTTCCTCCCTTTTCCTCTCTTTTAATAATTTTCCTTTTCTCCCCTTTTCCCCTACTTCCCTTTCCCCTTTTTTTCCCTCAGTTTTTTCCTTTTTCCTCTTTCACCCCCCTTTTCTTTCCCTTTTTCCCTCTTTTCTCCTTTTTCCATTTCCTCCCTTTTCTCCCTTGTTTCTCTTTTCCCCTTTTCTCCTCTCTGCCCCTTTTTTCCTCTTTTATCTTATTCCTGGTTTTTCCTCCTTTTTTTTTTTAAATTTTTTCCCTTTTAATTTCCTTCCCTCTTTTTTTTCGTTTTTTTCTTTTTTTGCCTTTTCTCCTATTCTTTTCCTTTTCTTTTTCTTTTTCTTTTTCTTTTTCTTTTTCTTTTTCTTTTTCTTTTTCTTTTTCTTTTTCTTTTTCTTTTTCTTTTTCTTTTTCTTTTTCTTTTTTTTCCCTTTTTTCTTTTTTTCCCTTTTTCCTTTTCTTTTTATTTTTCTTCTTTTCTTTCTTCTTTTCTTTCTTCTTTTTTCTTTTTCCTTTTTCTTTTTTCTTATTTCTTTTTTCTTTCTTCTTTTCTTTCTTCTTTTTTCTTTTTCCTTTTTCTTTTTTCTTATTTCTTATTTCTTTTTTCTTTTTTCTTTTTTCTTTTTTCCTTTTTCCTTTTTCCTTTTTCTTTTTTTTTCTTTTTTTTTTCTTTTTTCCTATTTATTTTCCTTTTTCCTTTTTTTTTTTTTTTTCCTCTTTTTTCTCTTTTTTTTCCTTTTTCTTTTTCCTTTTTCCTTTCCTTCCCCCCTTTCCCCCTCTCTTCCCACCTTTTCCCTGCTCATTCCCCCTCACTCCAAATCCTCATCCCTGGAAATTTCCCGAACCAGGCTGGGCAGAGCTTGGAGCAGCCTGGGATACGGGAAGATCCCAAACCATTCCATAATTCCGTGCTCTCCCTATTTACATGCAATAAAAATGGGATTCACAGATCCCAATCCCAATTCCCGAGCTGGGGCCGCATCCTTAAAAATCCCCTTCCAAACCTCTCCACGGCCTAAAAATAAATTTATCTTTCTCTCCATCTATTTTTTTTCCGGAGGAAATCCTGATTTGCGGCTCGGGAGCCGGGGGCAGGAAATTCATTTATAGCAGCGGATCCACGAATCCTTGAATTTTACAGGAAAACCTCCCCAGTTTGGCTCCTGATCCGTTTTTCCAGGAGCTTGGACCAACGACTGTTAAAATGTGGGCGTGGCTCATTCCCGTCCGCATTCCAGGGGGAATTCCGGCTGTGGATTGAGGCTCTTCGGCTTTTCCTGTTCCCAAATATCTTTGGGGGCTTCTCAGTTCCTTGGAAACTCGCTGAAAATACGGAAAAAACGATAAAAATCCGGAAAATCCCTCAGGAAGCTGCTGGATGAGCTGTTGGGGTGGATTTGGGAGGGATTAATGACCATTAATGACCATTAGTGACCATTAATGACCTGTAATGATCGTTAATGACCACCCATGATGATTGGTGACCATTAGTGACCATTAATGATCAATAATGACCATTAGTGACCATTAGTGACCATTAATGACCTGTAATGATTGTTAATGACCACCCATGATGATTGGTGACCATTAGTGACCGCTAATGATCTTTAATGACAATTAATGATGACTGGAGACCTTTAATGACCATGAATGGCCATGAATGACCATTAATGATCACTAATGACCATTTATGATGATTGGTGACCATTAATGACCTGTAATGATCATTAATGACCACCCATGATGACTGGTGACTATTAGTGACCATTAATGATCTTTAATGACAATTAATGATGACTGGAGACCTTTAATGACCATGAATGACCATTAATGATCATTAATGATCAATAATGACCATTAGTGACCATTAGTGACCATTAATGACCTGTAATGATTGTTAATGACCACCCATGATGATTGGTGACCATTAGTGACCATTAATGATCATTAATGACAATTAATGATGACTAGAGACCTTTAATGACCGTGAATGACCATTTATGATGATTGGTGACCATTAATGACCTGTAATGATCGTTAATGACCACTCATGATGGTTGGTGACCATTAGTGACTGCTAATGACCAATTATGACAATCAATGATGACTGGAGACCTTTAATGACCATGAATGACCATTAATGATCATTAATGACCATTTATGATGATTGGTGACCATTAATGACCTGTAATGATCATTAATGACCACCCATGATGATTGGTGACCATTAGTGACCGCTAATGACCAATTATGACAATCAATGATGACTGGAGACCTTTAATGACCATGAATGACCATTAATGATCATTAATGATCAATAGTGACCATTTATGATGATTGGTGACCATTAATGACCTGTAATGATCATAAATGACCATTAACAACCGTCCATAATATTTGTTGACCATTATGGACCATTAGTGACCATTAATGACCTGTAATGATCGTTAATGACCACCCATGATGATTGGTGACCATTAGTGACCATTAATGATCTTTAATGACAATTAATGATGACTGGAGACCTTTAATGACCATGAATGACCATTAATGATCATTAATGATCAATAATGACCATTTATGATGATTGGTGACCATTAGTGACCTGTAATGATCGTAAATGACCATTAACAACCGTCCATAATAATTGTTGACCATTATGGACCATTAGTGACCATTAATGACCTGTAATAATCATTAATGACCATTCATGATGATTGGTGACCATTAGTGACTGCTAATGACCAGTTATGACAATCAATGATGACTGGTGACCTTTAATGATCATGAATGATGATTAATGATCATTAATGACCATTTATGATGACTGGTGACCATTAATGACCTGTAATGACCATTAATGACCATTAACAATCATTAATGACCATTAACAACCGTCCGTAATAATTGTTGACCATTATGGTCCATTAGTGACCATTAATGACCATTGATGATGATTAGTTACCATTAGTGACCTGTAATGATCATTAACAAACATTAATTACCATCTGTGATGACTGGTGACCTTAATGATCACAAATGATGATTAATGATCATTAATGACCATTTATGATGATTGGTGACCATTAATGACATGTAATGATCATTAATGACCACCCATGATGATTGGTGACCATTAGTGACCGCTAATGACCAATTATGACAATCAATGATGACTGGTGACCTTTAATGATCATGAATGATAATTAATGATCATTAATGACCATTTATGATGATTGGTGACCATTAATGACGTGTAATGATCATTAATGACCATTAACGATCACTAATGGCCATTAAAAACCGTCCATAATAATTGTTGACCATTAAGGACCATTAGTGACCATTAATGACCATTGATGATGATTAGTTACCATTAGTGACCTGTAATGATCATTAACAAACATTAATTACCATCTGTGATGACTGGCGACCTTAATGATCATAAATGATGATTAATGATCATTAATGACCATTTATGATGATTGGTGACCATTAATGACATGTAATGATCATTAATGACCACCCATGATGATTGGTGACCATTAGTGACCATTAGTGATCATTAATGATCACTGGTGACCTTTAATGATCATGAATGACCATTAACAATGATTAATGATGATTGGTGATCATTAATGACCTTTAATGATCATCAACAATCATTAATGACAATCTA
This sequence comes from Delichon dasypus, assembly GCA_037837765.1. NCBI lineage: Eukaryota > Metazoa > Chordata > Aves > Passeriformes > Hirundinidae > Delichon > Delichon dasypus. The sequence continues at coordinate 72,851,065 of JBBAXF010000006.1, forward strand.
TGATGGTTGGCAACCATTATTGACCATTAATGATGATTGGTGACCATTAATGACCATTAATGACCATTATTGACTGTTAATGATGATTACTGACCATGAATGTCCATTAATGATGATTAATGATGATTGGTGATCATTGATGACCTTTAATGATCATTAATGATCATTAATGACCATCTATGATGGTTGGCGAACATTATTGACCATTAATGATGACTGATGACCATTAATGACCTTTAATGATCATTAATGACCATCTATGATGGCTGGTGACCATTAGTGACCATTAATGAAGATTAGTGACCATAAATGACCATTAACGATGATTAGTGACAATTAACAACCCTTTAATGACCTTCAAGGCCCTTCCTGATCCAACCCAATCCCTGATTCCCGCCTATCCCTGCAGCCTGAAGCTTCCCGATGTCCTGGGGAAGGCATCCAGCACCCACCTGGATCAGAACCTCTTCCGCTTCCGGAGCACCCACCTGGAGCAGATCCTGAAGGTGGCCCTGAGGCTCAAGCACGAGAATTCCGGCCTTTCCCAAATCCTGGATCAGGCGGAGGATTGGCTCTGCCGGCTCCGGGCCATGGCGGAGGAGGTGACAATTCCTGGTTTTTTTTCCCATCCCGGTTTTTGTGGGAAGCGGGGGTGTTGTTCCATCCTGGCTCCCAAATCCGTGGATTCTCCCGCGGTGCCAGGTTTGGATCCGACGGTTGAGGTTGGTCCTGCTCATGGATGAGCTGAGGGCAGCTCATGGATAGGGAGCAGCCCTGGGAGAAGGACTTGGAATGTTGGTGGGTGGGAAGCTCCATGTGCTCTGGGTTGATCCCACAGCAGGAAAAGGGGGAATTCGGCCCCTCTGCCATGGAGCCAGGCTGGGAGAGCTGGGAATGTTCAAACAGGAGAAGGGAAAAATCCAGGGAATCCTCAGAGTCCCTGAAGGGGCTCCAGGAGAGCTGGAGAGGGACTGGGGACAAGGGCTGGAGGGACAGGACACAGGGAATGGCTTCCAGTGGGAAAGGGGAGATTGGGCTGGGATCTTGGGAATTGGGAATTCCTGGCTGGGAGGGTGGGGAGGGTCTGGGAATTCTGGAATTCCCGGATTTGCTGTGGCTGCCCCTGGATCCCTGGCAGTGACCAGGGCCAGGTTGGACACTGGGGCTTGGATCCACCTGGGATAGCAGGAGGTGTCCCTGCCCTGGGAATCAGATGGGATTTAGAGTCCCAACTCAACCTATTCCAGGATTCTGGAGCCCCTCTGCTCTGGAGCCAGGCTGGGAGAGCTGGGAATGTTCTCCTGGAGAAGGGAAAAATCCAGGGAATGCTCAGAGTCCCTGAAGGGGCTCCAGGAGAGCTGGAGAGGGACTGGGGACAAGGGCTGGAGGGACAGGACACAGGGAATGGCTTCCAGTGGGAAAGGGGAGATTGGGCTGGGATCTTGGGCATTGGGAATTCCTGTCTGGGAGGGTGGGGAGGGTCTGGGAATTCTGGAATTCCCAGCTTTGCTGTGGCTGCCCCTGGATCCCTGGCAGTGCCCAAGAGCGCTGGGGCTTGGATCCACCTGGGATAGCGGGAGTTGTCCCTGGATGGGAATAGGATTTAAGGTCCCTTTAACCCAAACCATTCCATGCTTTCCCGATCCCATTCTGGGCCGTGCTGGTGGATCCTTCCCACGGGGATCCTATGGATTTGTGTTTTCCAGCCCCAGAACAGCCTCCCGGACATCGTCATCTGGATGCTCCAGGGGGACAAGCGCGTGGCCTTCGCCCGCGTCCCGGCCCACCAGGTCCTGTATTCCCGGAACATCCCCAACTGCTGCGGCCGGAACTGCGGGAAGCTCCAGACCATCTTCCTCAAGGTACCTTTGGAAGAGCGTCCAGGTGGAATCTTGATTTTCCAAACGGTTTTTCCCGCTTTAAAAAAAAAAAAAAAAAAAAAAAGAAAAAAAAAGAAGAAGATGGAAAATCCAGCAGGGAAATCTCGAATCCCAACACAACATGGGATCGTGGAATGGTTTGGGTTGGGAGACACCTCAAATCCCAACAATTCCACCCCATCCATGGGCGGGGACAGCTTCCATTATCCCAACTGGATCCAAGTCCATCCAGCCTGGCCCTTCCAGGGATGGAGCAGCCACAGCTTCTCCTGGAATTCCGCCCGGTTGAAACTGCGGGAAAAATTCCAGGTTGTGCTTCTGGTGGAGTCCAGCTCCTCCTCCACGGACCTGCAGCAGATTCCCTGGATATCTCCCCCTGTCCTGCAGGGAAGGCAGGGAGGATTATTCCCAGTTTGTGCTTATTTAGGAAAATCCATTTTATTTTTCTCTTTTTTTTAAATGTTTTTCCAAATTCCTGACCCTTTGCCACTCCAGAAAATTTTAGCTGCCGTCTCCTCTCCCAGGCACTTCCCAAGCTTCTCCCATCTCCAGGTCTGGAAAATATCGGGAACAGAAAATCAGCACGGAACAAGCTCAAAAAAAAAAAAAAGAGAGAGAAATAAAATAAATGGAATAAAATCCCAGTTTCCAAACCCAGCTGGCAACAAAAATGAACTCAAATCTCAAAACTGGGATTTTTCCTTATCCGTGATTTTCGGATGGAAAACTAGACGCGCTTGGAGTGGGAGAATGTGGCTGGGAAGGAGGGAAAAGAGCAGCGAGGGAAAATTCCTGGAGATTGTTCCTGGTTTTGCTGGATGTGTGGGTTGGGTGCCCTGACCCTGGAGGGTGTCCCTGACCTTGTCCTTGTCCTTGTCCTTCTCCCTGGCCCTCACCTGATCCATGCCCCTGTCCTTTTCCCTAACCTTGTCCTTTTCCCTTTGTCCATGACCTTGTCCCTGTTCTTGTCCATGTCCTCGTCCTTTTCCCTGGCCTTCTCCTTGTCCTTTTCCCATATCCCTGTCCATGTCCTTATCCCTGTTCCTGACCTTGTCCTTGTCCCTGACCTTGTCCAGATCCTTTTCTCTATCCCCGTCCATGTCCTTTTCCATATCACTGTCCATGTCCCTGTCCTTTCTGTGACCTTCTCCTTGTCCCTTCCCTGTCCATGTCCTTATCCCTGTTCCTGACCTTGTCCTTGTCCCTGACCTTGTCCAGATCCTTTTCTCTATCCCTCTCCATGTCCTTTTCCATATCACTGTCCATGTCCATGTCCTTATCCCTGTTCCTGACCTTGTCCTTGTCACTGACCTTGTCCGTGTCCTTTTCCCTGTCCATGTCCCCGTCCCTCTCCATATCCTTGTCCCTGTCCCTGACCTTTCCATGACCTTGTCCATGTCCCTGTCCCTGACCTTGTCCGTGTTCTTTTCCCCTCCTAGTCCTTGTCCCTATCCTTGTCCTTTTCCCTGTCCATGTCCCTATCCTTGTCCTTTTCCCTGTCCCTATCCATGTCCTTGCCCCTGTCCTTTTCCCTATCCCTGTCCATGTGCCTGTCCTTGTCCATGTCCCTCTCCATGTCCTTGTCCCTGACCTTTCTGTGGCCTTGTCCATGTCCCCGTCCTTGTCCCTGACATTGTCCTTGTCCTTATCCCTGTTCCTGACCTTGACCTTGTCCTTATCCCTGTCCCTGTCCTTGTCCCTGACCTTGTCCTTGTCCTTGTCCCTGTTCCTGACCTTGTCCCCGTGCCTGTCCCTGTCCTTGTCCCTGACCTTGTCCTTGTCCCTGTCCTTGTCCCTGACCTTGTCCTTGTCCCTGTCCCTGTCCTTGTCCCTGTCCTTTTCCCTTTCCCTGTCCCTTTCCCTTTCCCTGTCCCTGTCCTTGTCCCTGACCTTGTCCTTGTCCCTGTCCTTGTCCCTGACCTTGTCCTTGTCCCTGTCCCTGTCCTTGTCCCTGACCTTGTCCTTGTCCCTGTCCCTGTCCTTGTCCCTGTCCTTTTCCCTTTCCTTGTCCCTGACCTTGTCCCTGTCCTTTTCCCTGTTCCTGACCTTGTCCATGTCCTTTTCTCTGTTCCTGACCTTGACCTTGTCCTTATCCCTATTCCTGACCTTTTCCCTGTGCCTGTGCCTGTCCCTGTCCTTGTCCCTGTCCCTGTCCTTGTCCCTGTCCTTTTCCCTGTCCTTTTCCCTTTCCTTGTCCCTGACCTTGTCCCTGTCCTTTTCCCTGTTCCTGACCTTGTCCATGTCCTTTTCTCTGTTCCTGACCTTGACCTTGTCCTTATCCCTATTCCTGACCTTTTCCCTGTCCCTGTCCTTGTCCCTGTCCTTTTCCCTTTCCTTGTCCCTGACCTTGTCCCTGACCTTGTCCTTGTCCCTGTCCTTTTCCCTTTCCTTGTCCCTGTCCCTGTCCCTGTCCCTGTCCATGTCCCTCTCCATGTCCTTGTCCCTGACCTTTCTGTGACCTTGTCCATGTCCCCGTCCTTGTCCCTGACCTTGTCCTTGTCCTTATCCCTGTTCCTGACCTTGTCCCCGTGCCTGTCCGTGTCCTTTTCCCTGTTCCTGACCTTGACCTTGTTCTTATCCCTATTCCTGACCTTTTCCCTGTGCCTGTGCCTGTCCCTTTCCTTTTCCCTGTCCCTGTCCTTGTCCCTGTCCTTTTCCCTTTCCCTGTCCTTGTCCCTGTCCTTGTCCCTGACCTTGTTCTTGTCCTTATCCCTGTTCCTGACCTTGTCCCTGTGCCTGTCCCTGTCCTTTTCCCTGTTCCTGACCTTGTCCATGTCCTTTTCCCTGTTCCTGACCTTGACCTTGTCCTTATCCCTATTCCTGACCTTTTCCCTGTGCCTGTGCCTGTCCCTGTCCTTGTCCCTGTCCCCATCCTTATCCCTGACCTTGTCCTTGTCCCTGATCCTGTCCAGCACCGCTGGAATTTTGCAGCTCCTCAAGGTCAGCTGGGGACGCGTTTTGGGGATGTTGATGGTGGCATTGGGATGATCCCGAAGGTCTTTTCCAACCTCAATCCCATGATCCCAAAGCGCTCTTGGCATTATCCCAACTGCTCCACATCCCACCTGTCCCACCACCCGGGGATCTTCATTCCCACCCTTCCAGCCTCCGAGAATTCCCGTTCATCCCTTCTTGGGGATCTTTTCCTTGGCAGTACCCGCAGGAGGAGACGATGGGGCCGCGGATCCCGGCGCAGATCCGGGTGCGGCTCTGGTTTGGATTGTCCGTGGATGAGAAGGAATTCAACCAATTCGCCGAGGGAAAACTCTCCGTCTTTGCCGAAACTGTGAGCGTTCCCAAGGGTTCCCCATCCTGGCGGGAAAAATGGGATGGGCTGGACCTAAAACCTCATCGTTCCCTAAAACCCGTGGGAAGGAGGAGCTGCTTCCACCAGCTCGGCCTGGAATGCTGAGGGGAAAATCGGGAATGAGCCGTGGATGGCTCCTTTGTGTTGCCCCTCACAACGGGAAAATCGGGATGCCGTGGAACGGGTTGGGATTTTCCCGGGAAATCTGTCCCTCTGCAGGGATTATTCACGGGATTCTGTGGGATTATCCACAGAATTCTGTTATTCTGACCCCAAATCCATCGGGGTTGTTTTTTTTTTTTTTGGCTCTCCCAGTACGAGAACCAGACCAAGCTGGCGCTGGTGGGGAACTGGGGCACCACCGGCCTCACTTATCCCAAATATTCCGACGTCACCGGCCGGATCAAGCTCCCCAAGGACAGCTTCCGGCCTTCCACGGGATGGACCTGGGCCGGGGATTGGTTCGTCTGCCCGGAAAAGACGTGAGTGGGGCTTTTCCGCCGGGAATTCCCGGGAATCCCAAAATCCGGTGGCAAAATCTGGGGTGCCCTCGGGATTCCTTGTCGGTGCCCACGGATGTGATTCCTCCTGATCCAAATCTCGGGATGCTCCAAAACTGAGGAGCTTTTGGGTTGGGGTTTTCATCCTGGTTTGGGTTTTTCCTGAGGGGAAACTTTGCTTGGAGGGGTGGGAGAAATTTGGGAGCGCTGAGGGTGGCGCTCAGGAGGAAGGCGGGATGGAGAATCCCTGATTTTGGGTATTCCCGGGATTCAGGCTGTTGCACGACGTGGACGCCGGACACCTGAGCTTTGTGGAGGAGGTGTTTGAGAACCAGGTCCGGCTCCCCGGAGGGCAGTGGATCCACATGACCGATTCCTACACGGACGTGGTGAGGGGAAAACCGGGAATTCCGGGAGCCCGGCTGGAATCCCAGGCGGAAATTCAAGGATCGGTTTGGGCGAGAATTCCCTGTGTCCCACAGAACGGGGAGAAGGTCCTGCCCAAGGATGAGATCGAGTGTCCTCCGGGCTGGAAGTGGGAAGACGTGGAATGGGACACGGATCTCAACAGGGCTGTGGATGAGAAAGGTACCAAAGGATCCGGGATTCGGGAACTTTGGGATCCTGGATTGGGGAATTTTGGGATCTGGGATTTGGGAATTTTGGGATTTCTTTCCACGGTCTGTGGATGGAAACATTCCCATGGCTGTGGATCAGGAGAAGGGATCAGGCTCTGGGGGATCCTTTTCCCTTGTCTCTGCCTGCGGCTGTGGGATGGGAATTCCCAAAGGCAGCGCTGGGATAATCTGGGAAGATCCTGGTGGAAGAGAAACGGAAAACACCGGGCTGGAGAGCGCTGGGATGGTCCCGAGGGTTGGAATGGCTGGAGGGAGGGCGGGAAGAGCCCCAGGGTGGGATTTGGAGCCAAGGACACCACGGATCCATCCCTGGGCATTCCAGAGGGATGGATCACACCATAAGGAGGGAAATCCAACCGGGAAATTTTAGCTGGATTCAGCCTCACCTTCACCATTGGAAATTCCGTATGGGAGCTGAGGTTGGGGTGGGGGGGGGAGGCTCTTCTCCCGCATCCAGCAGGCGTTCCCTTCTTCCCGAGGTTGGGAATACGGGATCACGATCCCTCCGGAGCGCAAGCCCAAGGCCTGGGTGCCGGCGGAGAAGATGTTCCACACCAACCGGCGCCGGCGCTGGGTGCGGCTCCGCCGGCGCGACCTGGAGCACATGGAAGCCGTCAGAAAGGTGGGATGGGCCGGGAAAAGGCGCCACGGGATCGGGATGCGGCCCTGTCCCTCCGGGTGGGCGCCTGGCTTCGGCAGGATCTGCTTTTCCTCGGAGACTGGGAGAGGAAGCTCGTCCCGGTTTCCGGCGGATAGCGCCGCATTCCCAGGGGTGGGGAACGTTCCGGGGGGATTGACCGGGATGTGGGGTGGGATGGGGACATCCGGGAAAGTCTCGGAGCGAGGGATGATGTCCCCGGCCTGTCCCTATCCCGCTTCCCTCTAGATGGTGCCGTTGTACCGGGAATGCCGCTTCCCAGCCTCCCTCCCGCCGCTTCCCGAGGCCACTTGTTCTCCCTTCCCAGAAAATTTTTCGGGATAATTGTAGCCACCGCCTCCCCATTGGCTGTGGGTGAAAAAAAAAAAAACCTTCACAAGGCTTGTGGTGGATGATCCAGGGAGAAATTCCAGAGGCGGCAGAGCCATGGGAGGGGTCGGGGTGATGGTGGAGGGAAAAGCGGGATGGGAAGCGGAGCTGCTGGAGCTCCCCAGGCCTGGGCAGGATCTGGCCACAGTGATCCCGCTCCGAGTGGGATTCATCCCAGGGATTGGTGTCGGGCTGCGTTCCCAGTGGTGGATCCAGCAGTGATAATGGTTGGATTGGGAAAATCCAGCTCCATCCTGGGAAGTGTCCAAGGCCAGGTTGGACACTGGGGCTTGGATCCACCTGGGATAGCGGGAGGTGTCCCTGAACACGGATGGGGTGGGAATGGGATGGGATTTAATGGTCACTTCAAAACCCAACCCATTCCAGGATTCTGGAGCCCCTCTGCTTTGGAGCCAGGCTGGGAGAGCTGGGAATGTTCTCCTGGAGAAGGGAAAAATCCAGGGAATCCTCAGAGTCCCCGAAGGGGCTCCAGGAGAGCTGGAGAGGGACTGGGGACAAGGGCTGGAGGGACAGGACACAGGGAATGGCTTCCACTGGGAAAGGGGAGATTGGGCTGGGATCTTGGGCATTGGGAATTCCTGTCTGGGAGGGTGGGGAGGGTCTGGGAATTCTGGAATTCCCGGATTTGCTGTGGCTGCCCCTGGATCCCTGGCAGTGCCCAAGGCCGGGTTGGATCCACCTGGGATGGTGGGAGGTGACCCTGGAACTGGGATGAGCTTTCAGCTCCCTTCCCACCCAAACCATTCCATGATTCCATGATGATCTCCAGAGCCTTTTCCAACCTAAATGAACTGATCCTGGAGATCTTTCCCCAGCTGAATATTCCTATAATTCTCTAAACAATTCCCTGATTCCCTGATTCCATGATGATCTCCAGAGCCTTTTCCAGCCAAAATGAACTGATCCTGGAGATCTTTCCCCAACCTGAATATTCCTACCATTCTCTAAACAATTCCCTGACTCCATTCCATGAATCCAACATGAGGGAGAAGACACGGGGAAAAACCTGGGGTGGAACAACCCAACGAAAAACCTAAATCCAGCTTTTTGGGTCAATCCTGGGGAAATCCTGATTTCCCTGTGATCCCTCTCCGGCAGCACAAGCAGGAGGAGCTGGATGGGGACGGTTGGGAATACGCTTCCCTCTTCGGCTGGCGCTTCCACCTCCAGCAGCGCCGCTCCGACTCCTTCCGCCGGCGCCGCTGGAGACGCCGGATGGAGCCTCTGGAACGCACCGGCCCCGCTGCCGTCTTCGCCTTGGAAGGGGCTCTGGTAGGGAACAGCTTCTCCCAATCCCAAATTTCCGCCTGGGAATGTTATCGGCTGCTCGTTATCGGCCGCTCCTTGTCTGCTTCCCGTTATCCGCCCTGTTGGATCCCGACTTTCCTCCACGTGTCGGATTTCCCAATCCGCCGCTTTTCCGATGATTCCATGAGAGCCAGAGCGGCACAAAGCTCCCGTTCTGTTTTTTTATGGAATTTTTTTCCTCTCCTGTTTGGCTCTTTCCCCCTGCTTTTCCTTGCGCTGTCTTTCCCGCCGATCCATAGTCGATCCCTTTGGGATAAAAGCGGCTCCGTGGTGTTTTCCATGAGCTGCTCCCATCTTGGGGAATCCCGGCTCCCAGAGCTCCCAGTGGGATTGTTCCTATTCCCCTTTCTCCCGCGGGATTCGCGGATGGGAATTCTCAGCCTTGGAAATCGTTCCTCTTCCCACAAATATTCCAAGGCCAATGGGGAATTAGGAGAACTCGGGAATCTCCAAGAGCTCTTCCAGCCTAAATGTAAGGATTCCGGGGAACGCTGGATGACCAGACTCCTCTTGGACACCCCGGAGAATTCCATCCCGTCGGGAATCCCGGCTCTGGAGGTGATGGTGGCATTCCCGACTTTCCATTGTTTCCCTTGCAGGGAGGAGTGACGGACGACAAGAGCGACGACGGAAAATCCGACGGAAAATCCGCGTCCACCCTGAATTTTGGAGTCAACAGGCCCACGATCTCCTGCATTTTTGACTGTGAGGATCCCAGAGGGGCGGGAAAGGCCTTTCCCATCCTTTTCCCGGAAAAAGATGGAAAAAGATGGATGGAAAAAGGGTGGAGGGGAGGAAAGTATTTATGGGAATATCCACAGGCTCCGGGATCGGTGCTCGGGATATCCTGGATGGATTAAGCTGGGATTCCCTCAGATGGGAGACTGGGAAGGATGGGATACCATCCCTGGGATCTTTTCCATGTTTTCCATTCTTCCGGCAGCCGGGAACAGATTCCACCTGCGCTGTTACCTGTACCAGGCGCGGGATCTGATGGCCATGGACAAGGACAGCTTCTCCGGTGAGTCCGGATCTGCGCCAGGACGGAATTCCGGGAACAGAGGGAACATCCCATGGGCAGGGTCAGCTCCCGCTATCCCAGGTGGATCCAAATCCATCCTAACCTGGCCTTGGACACTGCCAGGGATCCAGGAGCAGCCACAGCAAATCTGGGAATTCCAGAATTCCCAGCCCCTCCCCACCCTCCCAGACAGGAATTCCCAATTCCCAAGATCCCAGCCGAATCTCCCCTTTCCCACTGGAAGCCATTCCCTGTGTCCTGTCCCTCCAGCCCTTGTCCCCAGTCCCTCTCCAGCTCTCCTGGAGCCCCTTTAGGCTCTGGAAGGGGGTGAGGATTCCCTGGAATTTTCCCGTCTCCAGGTGAACATTCCCAGCCTGGCTCCAGAGCAGAGGGGCTCCAGAATCCTCCTGGAATGGTTTTGGCTGGAAGTGACCATAAATCCCATCCCACCCCATGCACCTCCCACTATTCCCAAGGTGGATCCAAGGCCCAATGTCCAACCTGGCCTTGGGCACTGCCAGGGATCCAGGGGCAGCCACAGCAAAGCTGGGAATTCCAGAATTCCCAGACCCTCCCCACCCTCCCAGCCAGGAATTCCCAATTCCCAAGATCCCAGCCCAATCTCCCCTTTCCCAGTGGAAGCCATTCCCTGTGTCCTGTCCCTCCAGCCCTTTGGGCCTGGAATGGGCTCCAAGGAATCTCTGGAATTTTCCCTTCTCCGGGCTGGATATGACGGAGCACAGGGAGAAACCTCCATGGGATGTGCCCAGGGAAAATTCCAGAGGGTGACAGGAATTAATCTGGACCTTGGCACAGTCCGGCCCCTTCTTCTCCAGCATCCTCAGGAAATTCCTTGTTGGATTTGATCCAGAGGAGGATTCCCAGCCCATACGGTTGGATCCGCATGGTCCCTTCCTAAGGGTGATCCCTGAGATCCCTTCCATCCCAGAATATTCTGGGATTCCATAATTCCTTAGCGTTCCCCTTCTCCCAGCTGGACAGGGACGCAGCAATCCCTGGGGTTTGGGATTTAGGAAGGAGATTTCCATGGAAAAAAGGCAAATCCAGGTGAAAACCACGGGCTGGCCTTGATGGAGGAATCCTGCTGCTCCAGCCATTCCCAGCATAACTCCAGGGATTTCTGAAATTCCCAGGATTGTGTTTCTGTGGACACCAGCTTCCCATGCTGTTTTTTTTTTTTTTTTTGGGATGGGGATGAAGTTGGAATAGGAGAAATCCTTTTATCCATGGGATTTCCGTGCTGGAGGTCCTTGGATGGTGGGATGCAGGTGGAACATCCCTCTGGAATGTGGTTGAGGGGGGGACGGAATGCCTGGAATTATCCCGGCAGCTGGAAAAATTCCCGCGTCCTCATCCCCGGATGAGCCCAGGTATTCCCGGTGATGATTCAGGAAAGCGGGAAAAGGGAATGTCACCTCCTCTGGATCAGAGCTGGGGTAACGTGGAATGTCCCAAATCCTGGGAAAAGAGTCCACTGGCGGGAGAGATCCAACATCCCACCAGGGCTATCCCTGCTTGATTCCCATGGGAATTCACAGCGGGATTTGCTTGGGATTTCCCTCCAAATTCTGGGATTTAAACCCTGCTTGGAACAACACATCCTGGGAATGATGGGAAACAGGAACAATCCCAAAACGGGGGAAGAAGCTGGACTGCGATCCCGAGGGAATCCTGCTTTTCCCAGTGGTCGGGATAATGTGATTTTTGGGAATAAACACCCCGGAGCGTCCCAAAAAAAAAAAAAAAAAAAAAAATCCCCCGGTGTCTGCTCCCACCTGGAATTCCCACAAAAGGCTCCTTGTCGGGATGAGGAGGTGGGAGCGAGGTGAGCTCATGGCCCGGGAGGGGAGCCTGGAATCGTTTTCCTTTGGAAAAATCCCGGCCAAGGACAACACGAGCAGCAACGCTCCACAATGCGGGATTGTGATTCCCGCTGCCGGGAATAAAGGAGTTCATTAAAGGGGCTCGGCAGTTGGAAAAATAAACATTCCCTGCTCCCAACAAAGGGGCTTTAGAGAGGCTTCCATGGGGAAAAAAAATAAAAAAAAAGGAGGAGAAGGGAGGGAAAAATGGGGAAAAAAAAAAAAGGGAAAAGCGACTCCAAATCCAGGAGGGTTTTTTGTTTGTTTGTTTGTTTGTTGTAATGGATTTGGCTGAGGAAAAGTGGGAAACGCTCTTCCCAGAGCGGGTTGTTGGGAATGTCCGAGTGGTCCCGGCTTGTTAAGCATGGATTGAGGGGGAAATCGGAAAATCCGACCCCTGGTGCCACAATTCCTTGGAAAAGGCGGGGGGGGAATGCTGCTGGGTTCAGCTGGTCCTGCTTCCAGCGGGAGTGGGATAATCCTGGGATCTGAATCCAGGAATGTGGGGTTTTTCTGGGATCTGAATCCAGGAATGTGGGATTTTCCTGGGATTTGAATCCAGGAATGTGGGGTTTTTCTGGGATCTGAATCCAGGAACGTGGGATAGTTTTGGGATCTGAATCCAGGAACATGGGGTTTTTCTGGGATCTGAATCCAGGAATGTGCGATGTTCCTGGGAGCTGAATCCAGGGATGCGTGGGATTTTCCTGGGAACTGAATCCAGGGATGCGTGGGATTTTCCTGAGATCCAGATCCAGGAATGTGGGATGTTCCTGGGATCTGAATCCAGGGATGCATGGGATTTTCCTGCGATCTGAATCTAGGAATATAATATTTTCCTGGGATTCGGATCCAGGAATGTGGGATAGTTCTGGGATCTGAATCCAGGCACGTGGGATAATCCCGGGATCTGAATCCATGGGTATGGGATAATCCTGGGACCTGCAGCCAGGAATGTGTGGGATAATCCTGGGAGCTGCATCCTTTGGCTCCCATTAAAGCTCCCAGGGATGTGTGGGATGCTCCCTCTACCTCCCAGCCAGGAATTCCCAATTCCCAAGATCCCAGCCCAATCTCCCCTTTCCCACTGGAAGCCATTCCCTGTGTCCTGTCCCTCCAGCCCTTATCCCAAATCCCTCTCCAGCTCTCCTGGAGCCCCTTTAGGCCCTGGAAGTGGCTCCAAGATTTCCCTGGATCTTTAGAACAATCCCAGCTCTCAGACTGAGCCTTTCCAGCTGGAAAACTGCCTGGAAAGCCGGGCAGTTTGGGTATGGAATGCCGAATTCCATGTGGGATAGACCCCACAGCTCCTTTTCCTTCAAGCCAGCTCTGAGGGAATCTCAGGATGAGACGGAGCCAGCTGAGAATTCCCAAACTCAGTTCTGGGTGGAGCTTGGAATTCCGGGAGGAGCCGGAGCTGGGGATCCATCCCTGAATTCCCGTCCCTTGGATCCCGTTCCCGCAGATCCCTACGCCATCGTGTCCTTCCTGCACCAGAGCCAGAAGACGGTGGTGGAGAAGAACACCCTGAATCCCACCTGGGATCAGACCCTCATCTTCTACGAGATCGAGATTTTCGGGAATCCCCGGGAAGTGGCCGAGTCCCCTCCCAACATCCTGGTGGAAATCTACGACCACGACACCTACGTGAGTGCGGCGATTCCCGCCGGGAATTCCCAGCCTCTCCGGAATGGGGCGTCCCGGCAGCTCGGGGCGGTTCGGGCTTTGGGGTGGACGTTCCAGAAGGGAAAATTCCAGGGAAAAGTCCTGTGGTGCCCTTGAGGTCCCGTCCATTGGAGCTTCCTCACCGTCATTTAGAGTGGGGAAATTAACGGAGTTTCCTTGTGGAAAAACCTTGGGATAAAGTTGGAAGCAGTCACGGAAGTAGGGAGAGGCCCTCTGCCGTTTGCCGTGTCCAAAGGGCCTGGGAATGATGGAATTTTGAGGGGTTGGTGGCAGGAACTTGAGGTTTTTCCCCGGAAAAATTGGGCTGGAAAAAAACCCCAAAACTGGAAAAACCGAGTGCAGGAGGGAATTCTGTTGAAAAATGATTGGAATAAACCTTGGGAAGGGCTTGGGAATATCTCAGGAATCTTCTCCCCTCTCTCCTGCTCCTTCCCAGCAGGAAGCCGGAAAGATTCCAGAGATCCCAGTGTGGAGCAGGGAATGGGATTTTTAGGAGCTGCCGAAGGCTCCGAATTCCTGCTCTGGAAAACCTGGGATGGGAATTCCACCTCCTAAGCCAAAACTCCCAAAAAAAGCACTTTTCCAGCCTTAGGAATTCCGGGGAGGGGTTGGAAAACTGGAAGCTCTATGGGCACCAATCCATTCATTTTCCCACCCCCATCCCGTAACGGGATCATCCCTCGCTCCTGATTTTTGGCCAGAGCGGGGAGGAGGACGGATTTCTCTGGGAAAAGGGATGGGAAAGACGATCGCAATTCCCATGGTTCCCAGCTCCCTGGAATTCCCTTCCCAGGGCGCGGATGAATTCATGGGACGCTGCATCTGCCGGCCCAGCCTGGAGCGCTCACCCCGGCTTTCCTGGTATCCCGTCATCAAATCCGGCCGGAATGTCGGGGAGCTCCTGGCTGCCTTCGAGCTGATCCAGAGGGAAAAGGTGAGATCCATCCCCTGAGCCTGGAGTGCTCCGGAATTCCGGTCCTTGCCCAGGATCCAGCTTTTCCTGGTGTTGGGTTTAGTCCGTCCATTGGCGCCTTTGGAGCGTGGGAAGAGCCGGAGGAATTCGGGATTTGTCCCTTTTTGAGGGATGATTCCATAGGACGAGGTTTTCCAGGTGGGAAAAGAGGTGGTTTAGGGTTGGCCTGATGGAAAACTGCAGAATTCCATGTGGGATGGGCTGGGTGGATCCTTCTCTCCTTGGACAAGTCCTGGGGGTGGGTCTCAGGGATATCGAGGGAGCTGGGAATTCCCAAATCCCTAAGGAATGCTGCACTTTCCTTGGAATTATTCCTGGAGGGGGCTTATTTCCTTGGAATTATCGCTGGAGAGCTGAAGGCACTCCGGCTTTTCCAACAGCTGCATCCCGGATGTGCCAGGAAAAAGGGATGGATTGGGAAGCTCCATCCCTGTATCCCATTCTTCCTTCCCAGCCCCAAGGTTTATCTGGGAATGGGAATCCCACAGTTTTCCCGCTTCCCTGGGAATTCCAGCCCAGGCACCAGGACAAGGCCCCAGATATCCACTTTCTCCTCCTCATTCCCTCAGAACCGGGTGGGAAAGGCCTTGGAAAGGTCTTGGAATGGGATGTGCCCCCGGAGGAGCCGTTTGATCCCGGCGGGATTTATCCGGGTGGATTTGGTGCTTCCTGGCTGGATGAGAGTCCAGGGTTTTTAGAACCGGGAATGGAAGGGGCTGAGGTTTCCCTGCTGGGGAAAGAGGAATTAGCACCGGGAATGTTAATGGGAATTGTGTTCTCTCCCTGCAGCCGGCGGTTCATCACATCCCTGGATTTGAGGTAATTCCCGACCCCTCCTTGCAAATCCAGCACCATTCCCAGCTTTCCCAGGGATCTGGAGCCTGTTTCCAGCCCTGCAGCAATCCCTCCATCCTGTCCTAGGGAATTCTTGTAGGATGAAGGAATTCCCGTGTTGGGATTCCGCTTTTCCTCAGACGATGAGGAAAACTGGGAGTGGGGCAGCTCCTTCCTGACAGGGCAGATTTATCCCATTCCAGGATCCGGAGGATCCCATGGAAATACTCCAAAGGCTCTGGAGCCAGGCTGGGAGAGCTGGGAATGTTCCCCTGGAGAAGGGAAAAATCCAGGGAATGCTCAGAGTCCCTGAAGGGGCTCCAGGAGAGCTGGAGAGGGGCTGGGGACAAGGGCTGGAGGGACAGGACACAGGGAATGGCTTCCAGTGGGAAAGGGGATATTGGGCTGGGATCTTGGGCATTGGGAATTCCTGACTGGGAGGGTGGGGAGGAGCTGGGAATTCTGGAATTCCCAGATTTGCTGTGGCTGCTCCTGGATCCCTGGCAGTGTCCAAGGCCAGGCTGGATCCACCTGGAATACGGGAAAGGGACGGGACTGGTTGGGATTTAAGGATTTTTCCTACCCAAACCATTCTGGGATTCCCTTCGCTTGCCAGCTCCAGTTATAAATTTTGGGATGGGCTTAGGGATGAGAATTCCTCTAATTCCATCCTCTCCTCCTCTTTCCCAGAGCGAGCTCTCCTCCAGCCTGGATGAGGTGAGTCTTTGGGAATTCCTTGTTTTTATTCTTGGAATTGTTCACGTTTTTTTCCCTTGGGAATTCCTCTTTTTCCCAGATGGGTCAAGCTGGGAGCGTCAGGATTTTGGGAATATGAGCGAACCCCGGCTGGATGGGCTTTTCTCCATGGCCGGGAATGCTGGGATCCGTTTACCCTCTGGAATCCATTTACCCATCCTTTCAACCAGAATGCTGGGCTGCCCTTGGGAAATCCCAATTCCCAACTTTCCATTGGGAATTTGCCGTGAATCCAGGATGTGCTGGACCGTTCCAGTTGTTTCGAAGGAAACTTCCGTCCCTCATCTGGGGAAAAATTCAGGGATAGGTTGGATGGGGCTTGGAGCAACCTGGGATAGTGGAGGGTTCCCTGCCCATGGAATGGGATGAGTTTTCCAGCGGAAATTTTTCCGCGATTCCATCGTTCCCATGATTCCGATTCCACACCCAGGATCCCAAGACTTTATCCCCGTGCATCCCATGGAGCTGAACCAAGAGGTGGAGCTGGGATCCTGGAGAACTCCAGGCAGGGAAAGGGAACAATTCTTGGAATGTTGTGGTGGCCCCTGGAGCCATTAACCCCAAATTCCGGGAGGCGAGCTAGGAAAGACCCTCAGCCACATTCCCAGGAAAGGCTGGACTGGATGGGATAAACACATTTTTCCCGAGATTTTTTTTTTCCCCCCTTTCCCTTGGGAAGCTCATCCTGCTGTTCCGTGTGTCCGTAATCATCTCTCTCCTGTTTTTCCTTCCTCCATTTCTTCCCACCGCCGGAATTCCGGGATGGGGCGTTCCGCAGCTCTGCATGCCTGCCCTGTTCTCTGAGGGGCTCCTCCAATGGGTATCGCTCTCTTCCCTCTCCTTCCCTCTTCCCAGAATCCAAGAAAATCCTGGCAGAGCCTTCCAGGCAGAGCAGGATTGTAGGAACCCCATCCCGACAAAATTCCTGAGGCCGCATCCCGAGGATTGGTGCCGGCCGGAGTCTCCGGTGCCTCATCCAGGCTGGCTCCATCCTTATCCATTTTTTCCTGGGAATGGCCTTTTGGGGCCAACTTCCCACCAAATTCTGGGATTTGTCTTTGGATCACATCCCAGCTTCCATATAAACTGGGAATCTTTTCCAGCGTTTTTTTTTTTTGGTCTCATCCATGTTGATTTTCACTCATCCCGGATCCAAATCCGGGTTGGATCTCCAGAGCTCCCTGCCGCCTGGATTCCCTCGGATCTATCCTCGTTCAACCCATCCTGGCTCCCAGCAGGATTTTCATGGATTTTCCTCCCTCCAGCTGGCTTTGTCCGGGAATTGCTTTCTCCCATTCCCATCCTGATCCCTCCCTGCTCCCGCCTCATCCTCGGCATTCCCTGCTTGTTCCCGACCGTCCAGTGGAACATTCCATCCTCCGGCGTTCAGCTGGAATCCAGGAGAACGCCTGGAAAACCACTGGGAGAGCACCAGGAAGGACTTAAAAAAGCCTGGAATGGTGCGGGGTTAAAATCCAAGTTAATCCTGGAGAGGATGGATGGGACAGGAGCTCTTTCCCAAGGATTTCCCATTGGATTTGTAGGACTGAACACTAAAACTCCTTCCAACCCAAACCATTCCATGATTTTGGGCCTGAGCAGCCTGAAATGAGGGTTGGTTTGGTTTTTTTTTTTGGGAATTAAGAGTTCCAGAGGTAACCCAGGGAATGTGGGAATTCTCTGCAGCTCTCTCTTCTCCTTGGGGTTATCCCGGATAAAATTCCCATTCCCTGCCAGCACTAACCAGCTCCGGGAGCACGTGGATCATGGGATGGAGGAGTGGCTGCTCCCTGTGGGAATCCCGGGCACCTTCTCCCACATGGGATTCCCGAAAACCTTCGGCTAACGAGCAGCTGGACTCAGGGACCAGCAATTCCCAAGGAAAATTAAAGCTTGGGATTTTATGGGAAGGGGGGGTTGGAATTGGATGATCCCTAAGGTCCTTTGCAACCCCAACTGTTCCACGATTCCGTGAGGAAAATCCCTTTGGAGAGCCAATCCCGTAATTAAAACACACCCACACGTCATTGAATCCAGTAAAATTCCAGCTGGGAGAGAATTCCATCCTCCTGGGATGGATTCCCAGAGGTTTTGCTTTCATTCTGGCCTTTCCGGGGGCTCTGGCAGATGCGGGAAAAGGGGAGGAATTCTGCTTCCCACTTTCCTCCCCCGGGAAGGTGAGCTGGGAATTCCTCGGCTGCCTCCCAGATTTGGGATGATCCCAATGGAATTCCCAGGTGGTTTCACCTGAGCCCTATCCTGTGGATTTCTGGATTATCCCTGAAGTGTGGGATGAACCACAGCCGCTTCCCAGATCCAGAGGCGATGCCAATCCCCCATCCCGCGGTGCTTCTCCCACTAAATTTTTTGGGAACCGCCCGACTGCGAATCCGCTGCTGCTGCTTCGTCCCTTTCCTCATCCCGCCATGATCCCGGGACAGGGCAGAGGCGTTTCCATCCCATCATTCCCTAAAAAAACCCCTTGAACCTCGGAGGGCAGATCCTTTGTATTTCCCTGGGAAAAGCTCAGGAATGCTGGATCTTCTCCGGGACGGATCCAAGAGATAAAACCGCACTTCCGGCACCTCCATCCTGCCGTTCCTCATCTCTCTCCTCTGGCTGTCCTGGATTTCCCGGGAGAGATGAATTCGGCAAAGACGGAGATTCCGGGTGGATCCGACACGGAGATGTCCCTTCCCGGCGCTTCCTGAGGTTTTCCTTTCCCCCTCCTCTCCCGCAGTCCGAGGATTCCGACCTTCCCTATCCGCCGCCGCAGCGGGAGCCCAACGTTTACATGATCCCGCAGGGAATCAAACCCGTCCTGCAGCGCACGGCCATCGAGGTGAGACGCGGATCCGGGAACGGGAGCCGGGAACGGGATCCGGGGCGGGTCCCGGGGTGGGATTCCAAAAAAAGAGGAGGCTCCGGGGGGAAGTTCTGGCTCTTCGCAATTCCCTGAAGGAAGGTGGAGCTGAGGGGGTCGGGGTCTGCTCCCAGGGAACAAGGGACGGGATAAGGAGGAAGTTCAGGGAACAAGGGATGGGATAAGGATGAAGTTCAGGGTACAAGGGATGGGATAAGGATGAAGTTCAGGGAAAAGGGGATGGGATAAAGATGAAGTACAGGGAAAAGAGGACGGGATAAGGATGAAGTTCAGGGAACAAGGGATGGGATCAGGATGAAGTTCAGGGAACAAGGGACGGGATAAGGATGAAGTTCCGGGAACAAGGGATGGGATAAGGAGGAAGTTCAGGGAGCAAGGGATGGGATAAGTATGAAGTTCAGGGAACAAGGGATGGGATAAGGGTGAAGTTCAGGGAACAAGGGATGGGATAAGGAGGAAGTTCAGGGAAAAGGAGATGGGATAAGGATGAAGTACAGGGAACAAGGGACGGGATAAGGATGAAGTTCCAGGAACAAGGGATGGGATAAGGAGGAAGTTCAGGGAACAAGGGACGGGATAAGGATGAAGTTCCGGGAACAAGGGATGGGATAAGGAGGAAGTTCAGGGAACAAGGGACGGGATAAGGGTGAAGTTCAGGGAACAAGGGATGGGATAAGGATGAAGTTCAGGGAGCAAGGGATGGGATAAGGAGGAAGTTTAGGGAGCAAAAGATGGGATAAAGATGAAGTTCAGGGAAAAGAGGATGTGATAAGGAGGAAGTTCAGGGAACAAGGGACAGGATAAGGAGGAAGTTCAGGGAACAAGGGATGGGATAAGGATGAAGTTCAGGGAGCAAAAGATGGGATAAAGAGGAAGTTCAGGGAAAAGAGGATGGGATAAGGAGGAAGTTCAGGGAACAAGGGATGGGATAAGGATGAAGTTCAGGGAACAAGGGATGGGATAAGGATGAAGTTCAGGGAGCAAAAGATGGGAGAAGGAGGAAGTTCAGGTTGGATGTCAGGAGGAATTTCCTCATGGAAAAGGCGGTCAGGCATTGGAAGTGCCCAGGCAGGTTTGGAATCTCCATCCCTGGAAGTGTCCAAGGAACTCCTGGTGCTGAGGTGAGGATGGGTCACAGGTTGAACTCGATGACCTTGGAGGTCTTTTCCAGCCTCAAGGATTCCGTAATTCCCACCACTGCTTGTCCTACGTGGTTCAACCTCCAGGTTCTCCACTGCCGCAGAGCTCCATGGAAACCTGGAGAAGTTTTGGGTCAAGATTTGGTGTCCCGTTATCCCACAGATCCTGGCCTGGGGGCTGAGGAACCTCCAGGATTTGGCTCAGGATTTGGTGTCCCCTTATCCCATAGATCTGGGGATGAGGAACCTCCAGGATCTGGCTCAGGATTTGGTGTCCCCTCATCCCACAGATCCTGGCCTGGAGGACGAGGAACCTCCAGGTTTTGACTCTGGATTTGTTGTCCCCTCATCCCACAGATCCTGGCCTGGGGGCTGAGGAACCTCCAGGATTTGGCTCAGGATTTAGTGTCCCCTTATCCCACAGTTCTGGGGTGGGAGATGAGGAACCTCAATAATTCCGTAATTCCCACCACTGCCTGTCCTACGTGGTTCAACCTCCAGGTTCTCCTCCATTGCCAAGGAGAACCATGGAGACCTGCAGAAGTTTTGGGTCAGGATTTAGTGTCCCCTTATCCCACAGTTCTAGGGTGGGAGATGAGGAACCTCAATAATTCCATAATTCCCACCACTGCCTGTCCTGCGTGGTTCAACCTCCGGGTTCTCCTCCACTGCTGAGGAGCTCCATGGAAACCTGGAAGCAGAGTTTTGGCTCAGGATTTGGTGTCCTCTCATCCTGCAGATCCTGGTCTGGGGGCTGAGGAACCTCTAGGATTTGACTCAGGATTTGATGTCCCCTTATCCCACAGATCTGGGGATGAGGGATGAGGAACCTCAATAATTCCATAATTCCCACCACTGCTTGTCGTACGTGCTTCATCCTCCGGGTTCTCCTCCACTGCCAAGGAGCTCCATGGAAACCTGGAAGCAGAGTTTTGGCTGAGGATTTGTTGTCCACTCATCCTGCAGATCCTGGCCTGGGGGCTGAGGAACCTCCAGGATTTGGCTCAGGATTTGGTGTCCCATTATCCCACAGATCCTGTCCTGGAGGATGAAGAACCTCCAGGATTTGGCTCAGGATTTGGTGTCCCCTTATCCCGCAGATCTGGGAATGAGGGATGAGGAACCTCTAGGATTTGGCTCAGGATTTAGTGTCTCCTTATCCCACAGTTATAGGATGAGGAGCCTCCAGGATTTGGCTCAGGATTTGGTGTCCCGTCTTCCCGCAGATCTGGGGATGAGGGATGAGGAACCTCCAGGATTTGGCTCAGGATTTAGTGTCCCGTTTTCCCACAGATGTGGGGATGAGCGATGAGGAACCTCCAGGATTTGACTCAGGATTTGTTGTCCCCTCATCCTGCAGATCCTGGCCTGGGGGCTGAGGAACCTCCAGGATTTGGCTCAGGATTTGGTTTCCCGTCATCCCACAGATCCTGGCCTGGGGGCTGAGGAACCTCAAGAGCTTCCAGCTGGCCAGTGTGACCTCGCCCAGCCTGCTGGTGGAGTGCGGGGGGCAGCGCGTCCAGTCCGGCGTCATCAAGAACGTCAAGAAGAACCCCAACTTCGACGTCTGCGTGCTCTTCATGGAAGTGGTGAGGTCCCGGCGGGACTAGGGTGGTGCAGGGAGAAGATCCTCAGAAATGGGGTGAAGCGCCTTGAAATCCTACAGAAATGGATCTGGGACCTCAAAGTCCCAAAATGTGGATCTTGTGAAGGGTCTGGAGATCCCATAAAAGTGGATCTGGGGGTGAAGGACCTCAATGTCCTATAAAAGTGGACCTTGTGAAGGGCCTGGAGGTCCCATAAAAGTGGATCTTGGGGTGGAGGACCTCCAAGTTCCTTAAAATGTGTCTTTTGAAGGACCTCAAAGTCCCATAAAAGTGGATCTTGTGAAGGGCCTGGAGGTCCCATAAAAGTGGATCTTGGGGTGGAGGACCTCCAAGTTCCTTAAAATGTGTCTTTTGAAGGACCTCAAAATCCCACAATAAGGGATCTTTTTCCAAAGGATCTGGAGGTCCTGTAAAATTGGATATTGTTCTAAAGGATCTGGAGCTTCCATAAAAGTGGATCTTGGGGTAAAGGACCTCCAAATTCCATAAAAATGGATTTTTTGAAGGACCTCAAAATCCCATAATAAGGGATCTTTTTCCAAAGGTTCTGGAGGTCCTGTAAAATTGGATATTGTTCTAAAGGATCTGGAGCTTCCATAAAAGTGGATCTTGCGGTGAAGGACCTCAAAGTCCTGTAAAAGTGGATCTTTTGTAGGATCTGAAGGTCCCATAAAAGCGGATCTTGGGGTGAAGGACCCCTAAGTTCCAAAAAAATGGATCTTTTGATGGACCTCAAAGTCCCATAAAAATCGATGTTGTTCTAAAGGATCTGGAGGTTCCATAAAAGCGGATCTTGCAGTGAAGGACCTCAATGTCCCGTGAAAGTGGATCTCGTGAAGGGCCTGGAGGTCCTATAAAATTAGATCTTGGGGTGAAGGATGTCAAAGTCCCATAAAAACAGATCTTTTGAAGCGTCTGGAGATCCCATAAAATCGGATCTTGGGGTGAAGGAGCTCCAAGTTCCATAAATATGTGTTTTTCCCAAAGGATCTGGAGGTCCCATAAAATTGGATTTTGTGGTGGAGGACCTCAAAATCCCATAGAAATGGATCTTTTGAGGGACCTCAAAATCCCATAATAAGGGATCTTGTTCCAAAGGACCTGGAGGTCCCGTAAAATTGGACCTCTTGGGACCTCAAAGTCTCATAAAAATGGCTCTTTTGAAGGGTCTGGAGGTCCCATAAAAGTGGATATTGTGGTGGAGGACCTCCAAATCCCATCAAATCTGGTCTTGTTGGATATTGTGGTGGAGGACCTCCAAATCCCATCAAATCTGGTCTTGTGCTGAAGGAGCCCCGTAGAAGTGGACCTTCCAAAGGACCTCACAGTCCGGTAAAAATGGATTTTATGGTGAAGGACCTCAAAATCCCATGAAGGTGGATCCAGTGAAGGACCTCCAAATCCAATGAGGATGGATCTGGTGAAGGACCTCCAAATCCCATGGGGATGGATCTGGTGAAGGACCTCCAAATCCCATGAGGATGGATCCAACGAAGGACCTCAAAACCCCTTAAAAATGGATCCGGAGGTGTCCTAAAATCCGTTCTTCTGGGGAAGGGCCTCGGAATTCCATAAAAACGGTTCTTCTGGTGAAGTTCCTTCCCCCCCTCGGTTTTTCGGGGATGGCGCAGAACCTCCTGCCCTCCCTTTCCAGCCTCATTCCATGCCTCATTCCCTCTTCCCGCAGCGTCTTCCCAAGGAGAGCCTCTACAGCCCCCCCATCGTCCTGAAGATCATCGACAACCGCCCCTTCGGCCGGAGACCTGTGGTGGGACAGTGCACCGTCCGCTCCCTCCAGGAATTCTACTGGGATCCCTTCCAGCAGGACACGGGGGCGCCTCAGGAGCAGCCAGGTGCGTGGGAATGTCGGGATTCGTGTCCCTTCGTGGAGTCGTGGAATGGTTGGGTTGGGAACTTAAAGGTGATGGCGTTCCAGCCCATCCGTGGGAAAGGGGCATCTCCCGTTATCCCAGGTGGATCCAAGCCCCAGTGTCCTGCCTGGACACTGCCAGGGATCCAAGGGCAGCCACAGCAAATCCGGGAATTCCAGAATTCCCAGACCCTCCCCACTCTCCCAGACAGGAATTCCCAATTCCCAAGATCCCAGCCCAATCTCCCCTTTCCCAGTGGAAGCCATTCCCTGTGTCCTGTCCCTCCAGCCCTTGTCCCCAGTCCCTCTCCAGCTCTCCTGGAGCCCCTTCAGGGACTCTGAGGATTCCCTGGAATTTTTCCCTTCTCCAGGGGAACATTCCCAGCTCTCCCAGCCTGCCTCCAGAGCAGAGGGGCTCCAGAATCCTGGAATGGTTGGGTGGGAATGGACCCTAAATCCCATCCCATTCCCACTCCATCCGTGTTCAGGGACACCTCCCATGATCCCAAGTGGATCCAAGCTCCAGTGTCCAGCCTGGCCTTGGGCACTTCCCAGGATGGAGCTGGATTTTCCCAATCCAACCATTAACCCTGCTGGATCCACCACTGGGAACGCAGCCAGGAATTCCCAATTCCCAAGATCCCAGCCCAATCTCCCCTTTCCCACTGGAAGCCATTCCCTGTGTCCTGTCCCTCCAGCCCTTGTCCCCAGTCCCTCTCCAGCTCTCCTGGAGCCCCTTCAGGGACTCTGAGGATTCCCTGGATTTTTCCCTTCTCCAGTTTGTGTTGGAAGGGACCTCAAATCCCATCCCATTCCATCCCCAACATCTCCCACTATCCCAGGTGGATCCAAACCCCAGTGTCCAACCTGGACACTGCCAGGGATCCAGGGGCAGCCACAGCAAATCTGGGAATTCCAGAATTCCCAGCCCCTCCCCACCCTCCCAGACAGGAATTCCCAATTCCCAAGATCCCAGCCCAATATCCATTCCTTGTCCTGGCACTCTGTGTCCTTGTCCCAAGTTCCTCTCCTCACTCCTTGGAGCCCTGGATGGGATTGGGATCACGGGATTGGGAGCTTGGAGAGAGAGCTTTGGGTGGTGGGAAGTGTCTGTGGGATGTTGGGATCATGGATATCAACTTTGGATGGTGGGAAGTGTCTGGGATGAGTTTAGGATCATGGATATCAACTTTGGATAATGGGAAGTTCTGGGATGAGTTTAGGATCATGGATATCAACTTTGGATAATGGGAAGTGTCTGTGAGACCTTGGGATCATGGATATCAACTTTGGATAATAGGAAGTGTCTGGGATGAGTTTGGGATCATGGATATCAACTTTGGATAATGGGAAGCGTCTGGGATGAGTTTGGGATCGTGGATATCAACTTTGGATGGTGGGAATGGGTCTGGATGGGATTGGGATCATGGATGTGGGGTCTGGGAGAAACTGGGACCACTCCCGGTGGTCGATCGCATGGTTTCCGTGTTCCGGGATTCCCAAATCCCGGGATGACGGTGCCGCCCCGCTCCGGTTGCAGATGACGTCAGCCTGACGCCCCGGGACGACGTCCTCATCGACATCGATGACCGAGAGCCCCTCATCCCAATCCAGGTACGGAAAGATCCCGGATTCCTTCCATGCTCCGGTGCATCTGGTGAAGGTGGATCCGAGGCCGGATCCAAGGCCGGATCCGGATGGATCCATCCTTTTCCAACTTCCACGTGTTTTACCTCACTCTCCTCACCTGCACAACCCCAAACTCCTCCTCATTCCCTATGGGAATGAGGGGCTTGGATTTGCTTTCCCAATGGAGAGAAATCCATGCTGGGCTTTTCCCAAGGAGAGCAAAAATTCCCTGAGGTTCCTTCGTCCTCCCTCCTTTCCCGGCTCCTGGTTTGCAGGAATTTCACTGGACTGGGATTACAGAATCCCAAATCCCGAATCCATGGTGGTGGGAGCATGGAAGGAGTGGAGGGAATTGGTGCGGTTCCAATGAATTTGAGGGATCTCAGCATTCCCTTGGGAATGGATCAGGGTGGACACACCCCTGGAATTTCTTCCAGAAACTTCCCGTATCCACAGCCTTCTCCAGCAGAAGGAATCTTCGGGACAGACCATTTATCCTTGGGATGCACGGATCCGGAGGCAATCCCGGTGCCTCTGGAGCAGCTGGGAACGGTGTCAGGAATGTTTGGTGGAGCTTTTCCCGGTCTCCCATCCCTTGGTGGGATATCAAGGGCTGGAATTTCCCTTCTCCCTATTCCTGGGTGCCACAGGTCTGGAAAAGTTGGAGTTTCCGGAAGGAATCTGCTTTCTGGGTGCTTCCTGCCTCACTTTCCCTGGCCTTGAGCAATTCCAGGGATGGAGGAGCTGCTGAATCCAAGATGTCCGACTTGGGCATGGATCCTGCTCTTTATCCATGTCCTCAGTGGCTCCTGGGGGTTTCTATTCCCAAGGATTTTCTGGTGCTCTTGGATATTTGTGGCGTATCCCAAGGCAGGCTCCGCCTGGGTCCCACGTTAAGCTGGGAATCAGGAATTTGTCTAATTCCAAAAAAAAAAAAACCCCCAGAAAACCCTGCAGGTGTGGCCCTGCTCATTCCCACTCATTCCAAATCCTCATCCCTGGAAGTTTCCAAGGCTGGGTTGGACAGGGCTTGGAGAAACCTGGGATAATGAGAGGTGTCCCTGCCCATGGAAAAAAGGAGGAATGGGATGAGGTTGAAGATCCTTCCCACCCAAATCATTCCATGATTCCATGATCCTATTCACAGCTCCTTTGGGATTTTGTCCTGAAATCCTTCAGCCTCCGTTAGGAACTGGGCAGGGGAATTGGGAAAAGTTGGCTCCGGTGAAAAGCAGGGAAAAGCAGATCCCGAAAATGCTCCCGACTGGAATATTGGGAAGTTGGGAAAGCAGCCTCATTCCCTCTTTTTTGCTTCCCATTTAGGGATTTATCCCTAAAATTTACCGCTGAACTTTGCCTTTTATCAGGGAAGTAACTGGAGCATGTCCGTGGAAAACGTGGAATTTGGGAACAGGAATTTTCGTAATAAAATCCCGCTTTTCTCAGTCCAGGACAGAGAAACTTGGGAGAAAATGGAGGGAATAATGTGGGAATCTCCTGGGGGGCTGAACCCACTGCAGGATCCCAACTTGGGATGTGGAGCTTGAGCCCGATTTCCCGTGATCCCGATCCGGCATTTCCCATGATCCTGGAATCAGGATTTCCCACGATCCAGTGCTGGAAGTGCTGGGACAATGTAGTGCTGTCCATTCCCACCGGTGAGATTCCCACTTTGTCCCATTTTTCCAGGTGGTCAGGATGGGGGAAACACCCTGGGAATGCCCGGAGTGGGATTGGCCATGCCCACAATTCTCTGGAATTCTCTGCTCAGATTTCCATGATTTATTCATGGAAAACCACATTGGTGGGAAATCTCCTCCCATTTTTTTTTTTTTTTTCCTTTGGGAATAAAACCTCTGGATAGGGACACGCTTCCCTTTATACCCCCTGGAGCTCTGGGAGCTGCTCCTGGGAATGTGGGGTCCCATCCCAAAGATTCCAGAGGAAGGAATGAGATGGAAGTTTGGAATCCTGGAGCTTGGTTCCGTGGGATAATCTTATTGGAAACGTCTCCAAGCTTGGGTCAAATTTAGGGAAGAGTTTAAACAGCAGGAAAAGGAGGAGAGGGATGTGACAGAACCATTCCAAAGTGGAAAATTCTGGCTTTTTTTTTTCCTGGAAAAAAAAAAAAATTCCCAAACAATCCCCCTCCCACCAAAGGAGTTCTTCATTTTTGACTCCGGGTTCTCCCTTAGTCTCTTCCTCCTGGAAAGCCAACCCGAAATTCTCGCCTCGGAATTTTGGCCCTGGAAGCTGCTCCTCCCCTGGAGGTGGACATGGACCGTTGGGATCATTCCGCCCATCCAGGGCCAGGCTTGGGAGGTCAAGGAGCAATCCCAGCCCGCGGGGACCATCCCGCTCCGCGTTCCCGGGAAAAGGAATGGATCCCGAGCCAGCAGCTCGTGCTCAGGGCTCTTTGGAAGCAGGAGCCAGGATTTTTCATGGATGCGTTTCCTCGTGTGGCTCCGGAGTTTTTCTCCCTCCTTGCCAAGCCTGGCTCTGGTCCCCGATCCAACAAAGGATCCCTTTGTTGCTTTCCCTGGAAAATCGGGGAAAACAACCAGAGGTGAAATCCCTCCGCTCCAAGGTTTGGGAGCGCGTTATCCATCTCATCCGAGAGGGATCGGGAGTTCAGCCGGAGTTCAAAACCAGTTTAAGTGCACGGGAATCACATCCCCGTCACCCGAAGTGAGGAAAATCCTCCTCAAAATCATGGAAAAGCGATTTTCCCCAGCTAATCCCGTCTAGTTCGGTTCTTTGGGAGAAGGACACGGTTTTGGAAAGGTGGAATTTGTGGGAGAGGCTGCTGGATCAGGCCTTGTCCCGCCTGCTCTGCTCCCAGTGTTTGCCGAGGGTTCATTCCCATCGGAAGAGGCTCGGGAAGGACTTCCACGGCTCCACGGGATGAGCAGGGATTTGTTCTGCTCATGGATGAATCAGCTGGAAAAGGAGCTGTTCCCAGCAGCCTCTGGGAGCCGCCAGGGAATCCTGGTGGAAAACGATCCTTGGGGAATTTTTTCCCTATGGAACGTCTGGAAGTTGTGGAGTTAGGCCCAAGGGTGCCGGTCTGGATCTGGTGGGATCAGAGCGGGGGTTTGGGAACGAGCCTGAGCTGGGAAACCGGGAATGCTGTTGGGATTGGGCCAATCCTCAAACCTGGCTGTTTTCCGGGAAGAATCTCCCATCCCTCCCCCTTTTCCACCTCCAAGGGATCCTTGGAATCCTGGAGCAGCGCTGCCGCTTCCTGCCCACGGAGATGATCCCAAATTTTGGTTTGCCCAGCATGAGCTGGGTTTGGGTCTGGACCTCGATCCCGAGCATTCCCAATCCCATTCCAAATCCCCCTGGCTCAGATCCTTCCCTGGATTCCGGGATAACTCCCTGAGTTTGCGGCCCTCGGTATCCAGGGAAAAGCCTCTCCTCCACTGGGAATTACTAACAGCTTTTCCACGTTTTCCCGCTTTTAATATCCCATTTTTCCTTTACCTCGCTCCAGCTGTCGGCCGAACATCCCTAAAAACAAACCCTGCGCTCATCCCAAATTTCCCTCATCCCGGGAGACCCCAGGGTTGGGAATACTGGTTTGGATCGATCCCTTTAACTGTTGCTTTCGCTGCTTTGTGTTCATCCCCCGTTCCCGGAATTCCTTGGATAACGGATCGTTTTAATTTGTAGCATTCCGAGGGCTTGACGAGCTCAGCGCTAATTAACATCCCGGATTCCCGGGCCCCGCCTCATGTAGGTATCGCTTCCTTTCCAATTGCTGATTAATCGCTTAATTAATTGATCGCTCAATTAACGGCCTGAATCCGTGGGAATACGCGGGTGGAGATGGAAGGAGGCGTTTTTCCTTCTGGGAACGATCCCGCTCGCTACGGAGGAAAACGGCAATTCCAGTGTGTTCTTAGGTTTTTTCCATCCATTCCGAAGGGAATGAGGGTGGTTCTGAAGGAATTCTGTCTCCAGAACTGTCCCAGATCCTGATCCCAGCACAGGAAGGACACGGAAATCTGGGAATGATCCAGAGGTGGGACCAGGATGATGTGAGGGATGGAGCAGCTCTGCTGGGAAGAAAAGCTGGGAGAGCTGGGAATGTTCACCTGGAGAAGGGAAAAATTCCAGGGAATGCTCAGAGTCCCTGAAGGGGCTCCAGGAGAGCTGGAGAGGGACTGGGGACAAGGGCTGGAGGGACAGGACACAGGGAATGGCTTCCAGTGGGAAAGGGGAGATTGGGCTGGGATCTTGGGAATTGGGAATTCCTGTCTGGGAGGGTGGGGAGGGGCTGGGAATTCTGGAATTCCCAGCTTTGCTGTGGCTGCCCCTGGATCCCTGGCAGTGCCCAAGGCCAGGTTGGATCCACCTGGGATGGTGGGAATTGTCCCTGCCCATGGAATGGTTGGAATGGGCTGGGATTTAAGGATCTCTTCCCTTTTCCTGCTCCCTTGGTTTCTTTCCTGTGGGAAAAGCAGCTGTCAGGATTTTTCCGGGTTTTATAGGGATGGCAGTGGAGCTGCTTTGCCTTCTCAGGGATAACGCTCCAAAGGAGCAATTCCCTTAATCCCAAATCCATCCCGATTAGGTTCCTGATGGAATAATGGAACAGTTTGGGCTGGAAAGTCCTTAAATCCTGTCCCATTCCATAATTTCCATGGACAGGGGCACCTCCCACTATCCCAGGCTGCTCCAAGCCCATTCCAACATGGCCTTGGACACTTCCAAGGATCCAAATATTCTCCAGTGGATGGATTTCTCCATCCCAGAGAGATGACAGTGCTGGGATCCTGACTGTGGGAGCAAAAATTCCTGAAATTCTCCCCCTCATGCCATCTGCATTTTTAATTTCCAGGGATATGTTTTTTGTTTAGGACAAACAAAATCCATGGGAAAAAAATAAATAGGGAATAGCTGCAAAGCATTAATTTAAAATGAAACTGTGGGAATATTAGGTGGGATTAAACCATCCCATCGTCCCAATTTTTCCAGGATCCTTCAGGAGTGGGAGTCAATGTGATAAACCCCAGTTTGCAGAAAAGTGGGAATGTTTCCTCGGGAAAACCATCCCGGTTTGGAAAACTGACTTCCCATCATCCTTCCCAGCTCCTTCTCCTTTACGGCTTGGAAGCTTTGCACAAAAGCAGGAGCTGGGAATGAGGCCCAGGGGCTGCAGCTGGGGAAAATCTTGGAAAAAAGCTTTTCCAGCCAAAAAAATCCAGCTCAGTGCGGAGCGTGTGAGGGGAGTCCTGGAATTCAGCGGGATCTGCCTCCGGCTGGGGCGTTAACGATGAGGGGGGAGAGTTTAAACTGCCAGAGGGCAGGAACGGGTGGGATACTGGGATGGAATTCCGGGCTGGGAGGGTGAGGAGGGGCTGCGCTGGAATTCCCAGATTTGCTGTGGCTGTCCCTGGATCCCTGGCAGTGTCCAAGGCCAGGTTGGACACTGGGGCTTGGATCCACCTGGGAGAGTGGGAGGTGTTCCTGAGCATGGATGGGGCAGGAATGGGATGGGATTTAAGGTCCATTCCCACCCAAACCATTCCAGGATTCTTGAGCCCCTCTGCTCTGGAGCCAGGCTGGGAGAGCTGGGAATGTTCCCCTGGAGAAGGGAAAAATCCAGGGAATGCTCAGAGTCCCTGAAGGGGCTCCAGGAGAGCTGGAGAGGGACTGGGGACAAGGGCTGGAGGGACAGGACACAAGGAATGGCTTCCAGTGGGAAAGGGGAGATTGGGCTGGGATCTTGGGCATTGGGAATTCCTGTCTGGGAGGGTGGGGAGGGTCTGGGAATTCTGGAATTCCCAGCTTTGCTGTGGCTGCCCCTGGATCCCTGGGAATGTCCAAGGCCAGTTTGGACAGGGGGCTTGGATCCACCTGGAACAGTGGGAGCTGTCCCTGCCCATGGAATTTGGATGAGCTTTAAGGTCCCTTCCCATTCCATAATTCCGTAATTCCATGACTCCCCGGAGACTCCCAGAGGAGATGAGCTCAGGAGGGGCTCTCAGACCCTTCTCCTCCTCCATTCCCTGCCGAGGATCCCTACTGTGCCGTTACTCCTCTGTTACTCCGCCGTTACTCCAGCTGGTGCTGCTTTCCAAATCCCCCATCCCAGGACACGTTAGCGGAGCCAGTTTTCCTTGATCCATGTCTGTAAACTATTTGGGATAATTGGTTGTTTGCCGTGTTTGCTCCTTCCAAATCCCGGCCCCCATTTCGCGGCTTCTCCGGTTACTGCTCCTTGGAAGGGCTCCGGGTGTTGGACGGCTCCTCCTGGGAATGGTTCCCATCCCGGCACTCCCCCCTCGGAATGTTCCTGATGGTTCTGATATTCCCATGGCACTGCCAGGGAGGAGGGGGGGAAAGTGTATCCGGAGAAAACTCCAGGGGTTCATTCCACAGGCTGGGTTTGTAGGATCATGGAATGGTTTGGGTGGGAAGGGAGCTGAAAGCTCATCCCATTCCATGGGCAGGGACAATTCCCAGCATCCCAGGTGGATCCAAGCCCCAGTGTCCAACCAGGCCCTGGACACTGCCAGGGATCCAGGGGCAGCCACAGCAAATCCGGGAATTCCAGAATTCCCAGACCCTCCCCACCCTCCCAGACAGGAATTCCCAATTCCCAAGATCCCAGCCCAATCTCCCCTTTCCCACTGGAAGCCATTCCCTGTGTCCTGTCCCTCCAGCCCTTGTCCCCAGCCCCTCTCCAGCTCTCCTGGTGCCCCTTCAGGGACCCTGTGGATTCCCTGGATTTTTCCCATTCTCCAGGGGAACATTCCCAGCTCTCCCAGCCTGACTCCAGAACCCTGGAATGGTTTGGTTTGGAAGTGACCTTAAATCCCATCCCATTCCACCCCATTCCATGTTCAGGGACACCTCCCACTATTCCCAGGTGGATCCAAGCCCCAATGTCCAACCTGGCCTTGGACACTTCCAGGGATCCAGGAGCAGCCACAGCAAAGCTGGGAATTCCGGAATTCCCAGTCCCTCCCCACCCTCCCAGCCAGGAATTTTTTCCATAAAGGAGAAATTCTCCTTCCTCCAGCCGTGCTTTGTTCCCGGAGCCGCTGCAGCTCCTGGAGTGATGGGATCAGTTGAAATGATCCGGTTATTCCCAGGATATCCAAAGGGCGGGTCCCTCTTGGGAAAAAGGTTGGAATTCCTGTGTGGTGAGAGGGGAAGAGCGATGGGAGAGGGATAGGGAGACAAGAAACCTCTGGATAATCACGGCAGCCGCTTTCCAGCTCAGAATAAGTTCCTTTTCCAGGAAAATTCCAGGATTTGGTCACTTGGGTTTATATTTATCCACAAGGGATGCTCACCCGGGGGTTGTGCCTAGTGTGATCCATGAAAAAGCTGGAAAGGGAGCACAGATCCAGATCCCAGAGATCGTGTGTGTGCCGTGGATAAACCCCTGGGGGTGGTTTGGGATACCTGGAGGGAATTTTATCCATCCCCTGGATAAACGAAATTCCTCCATCCGTCCTTCGCCCATCCATTGCTTTCCTTGGCTTTCCCATTCCCAAATGGAATCACATCCACCACCATGCGCATTCCAGCTGCTCCCCTTCCCTCCTTTTTCACGTTTTCCCTGTTTTTCATTGGAATGTTGCTCAAAATCCACCGGAATCTCTAATCCAGCTCTTTCCTTGGGGCTGCAGAAGATTCCGTGGGTAAGTCCCGGGGTGAATCCAAGCGTTTTCCTCGTATCCCAGTGTCTGCGGAATGTTATCATGTCCAGATGGAGCCCTTGGAACAATAAAATGGGAAACGACGGAAGAAAAATTGGGATTTCCCCCCCCGCCCCCCCCCAAAAAAAAGGCGGTGGAAAAAACCTCGGAGTGAATTTCCAGAATATTCCAGTGTAAATCCAATGTCTTTCCATTAAATCCCGTGCCATCGGCTTCAAATATAAATCCAATAAAACTCCATTTGGAATCCTCTGTGAGGTCACCGAGCTGGAATTCTGCGGCCTCCTAAGAGGAGACACCAGGATTTTCCAGGGATTTTTTTCATGGATTGCCGGCAAAGCGATCTCAAAAACGGGATTCTGAAGAAATCCGTGGAATATTGAGCCGGCATGGCCGTTTTTCCTCTTGGAATAGCATCCTTGGAGTTGGAATGGTTTGCACTGGGAATGAAGCAATGGGAGATGGTGACAGCTGAGGTTTTTGTGGGATTTTCCCAGTTTTTTTCATCTGAGGGTTGTGTCCTTCTGGAGGCCGGAGCGCTGTTGGGTTTTGACGGAAAGTCGGGAATTTTATGGATTTATTCATTTATCCGCCGGTTTTGTTGGGATGGGCAGGTTGGGAGGTGCTGGGGTACAACCAGGAAGTCAATCCCTGTCTCCCAAATCCCAAAAATTTCCCGGGAAAGCCTAAAATTATGGCATTCCAAGCTGTTAGCACCGGAGTTAAACCGATTCATTCCCTGCATGGAAAATCCTGGAAAAACCACCCTCCGAGTGGCCAAAAATTCCCTAAAAAATGCTCCAGATTCTTGGAATATTCTCCTTGGAGCTCTACCTCATCTTCCCACGGGGAATAATCCTTTCAGGAGTATCCACAGTGGTTGTGACGCCCGGATTTGGACCGGGAGCATCCCAAAAAAATATGGAAATCAGGGATAGGGTTGATGCAGGGTTCGCTTCCCAAATTTGGGAGCTGCTGCTGCTGTTTTCCCGGGATTGATTTTTTTTGTTGTTGTTGTTTTGTGGAAAATGAGTAACTTTGGGATCTCTGGCTGCAGGAGGAGGAATTCATCGACTGGTGGAGCAAGTTTTACGCTTCCACGGGAGAGAGGGAAAAATGTGGATGTTACTTGGAAAAGGGATTTGACACCTTGAAGGTCAGCGGCTTCCCGTCGGGTGTGGGTCCTTGGAATTCCACTCTCCACGATTTCCTTGGGATTTGGGGCTATCTTTTCCATCCAGGTTTAAAAAAAAAAAATAAAAAAAATCCCGAAGCATTTTCCCCAGGTGTGGAAAATTACATCTCCTTTGGAAAATCCTTCCGGGAAACTTCCGGAAATTTTCCCTTGGGAAGTGGCGGAGGGGAACTTCCACCCTGGGAGGGGTTTGGGAATGAGGAAAATCAGGGATTTCTCATGGAAGAGGGAGGTTTAGGCACAAGAAATTGCTGAATTTAACGCAAATTCCCAACTAGGGAAGATTTTCCTTGGTTCTAAGGAAAATATTCCCAGCTGGAAGATCTCTATCCATGAAAAACCCACCAGGAGACCTTGGCTTTGTCTGGGTCATTGGGATGGGCTGGAATTTATCATGGAATTCCCAAATTCTCCTCTCCTCACTGCCCCGGAGGGAAATAAGGGGGGAAATTCCCGGAAAGTTCTCCCCGTGGGATGGATTTCCCCCAGGACTGAGGAATTCGGTCGGAATCTTTTTCCCCGCTCCGTCTTTTCTGTCTCAGGTCTACGAGACGGAGCTGGAAAACGTTGAGGAATTCGAGCACCTCTCCGACTTCTGCCACACCTTCAAGCTGTTCCGGGGGAGATCCCAGGATTCCAGCGACGACCCCTCGGTGGTGGGGGAATTCAAGGTGGGGTGGGCTGTTTTTCCATGGATTGTGTCCGTAGGGGTGGGAATTGGAGGATCCTTAAGAGCCCTGTTCAGCCCAGAGCGTTCCGTGAGTCCGGGAATTGTGGGAGTTGTGGAATGCTCACCCGTGGAAGTGTCCAAGGATGCTTGGAAGGGGCGTGGAGAAACCTGGGATAGCGGGAGGTGTCCTTGAACACGGGAAGGGTGGGAATGGGACGGGATTTAAGGTCACTTCCAAACCAAACCATTCCAGGATTCCAGAGCCAGGCTGGGAGAGCTGGGAATGTTCCCCTGGAGAATGGGAAAAATCCAGGGAATCCTCAGAGTCCCTGAAGGGGCTCCAGGAGAGCTGGAGAGGGACTGGGGACAAGGGCTGGAGGGACAGGACACAGGGAATGGCTTCCAGTGGGAAAGGGGAGATTGGGCTGGGATCTTGGGAACTGGGAATTCCTGTCTGGGAGGGTGGGGAGGGGCTGGGAATTCTGGAATTCCCAGATTTGCTGTGGCTGCCCCTGGATCCCCAGCAGTGTCCAAGGCCGGGTTGGGCATTGGGGCTTGGATCCACCTGGGATCAGGGAATGTGTCCCTGTCCATGGAATGGGATGAGCTTTCAGCTCCCTTCCCACCCAAACCATTCCCTAATTCCACGATTCATTCCCGCCATTCCAAGCCTGCTCCCCCACAGGACCCATCTCCCTGAATTCCCGTGTCCTTCCCAGGGTTCCTTCAGGATTTACCCTCTTCCCGACGATCCCCGCGTTCCCGCGCCTCCCCGGCAATTCCAGCAGCTCCCGGCCAGGGGACTCCAGGAATGCCTGGTCCGGGTTTACATCATCCGCGCCTTCGACCTCCAGCCCAAGGATTCCAACGGGAAGGTATCCTGGTGGGAAAGATCCGGGTTGGATCCTTTTGTGGATTCTTGGAACAGCTCAGCCTTCATTGGTCAAAATTTGGGTCAAAATTTGGCCAAAATTCATCAAAATTGGTCAAAATTTACGAATTTGCCCTAAAATTTAGATTTTTGTTCCCGTTTTTTGCCTTCCTTGGAATATCTTGGAATTCCTGGAGCAAAGTCTTCCTTTGTCCATAGGGATTTTTCAGGATTAGTTCCATGTGTTTTGGGTTTGGTTTTATTTTGGGGTTTTTTTCGGTGTTTTGGCGCTGAAGGAAGTAAAATTCCCTTCTTCCCAAAGTTCCTTCCAAATTCCTTCCCAAAATTCCAAACCAGCAGAGGTTTGGTGGTCTGGAAGGAAAATTCTGGGAAAATGGGAGTTGTGTTGGTCCAAAACTCCCCGAAACTCAGGGAAGGGAAAAATCCTTTTTATGTCTCTTTGTTCCACTGGAAAAGAGGGGAAAATTTAAGGAATACTCTGGGAAATACACAGGAAAGATAGGTGGGAAAACAGTAAATTCACATGGAAAAATCATGGAAAAATAATGAACAGATATGAAAATATATGGAAAAACATATGGAAGAAATGTGGAATATGGGAAATACGCGTGGAATATGTGGAAAAATGAGATTAAGAAATTCCAACCACTTCTGAATTTCCCCCATTTTTAAAAATGGATTTGGAATGGGAGTGTTTAATTCCTTAGAAATCTCCCATGAGTTATTCCCAAGGATTAAAAAGAAGGGGGAAAACGTGGGTGTTTTTCCATTTAAAACCCCAAACCAACCCAAATTTGGTCCCAAATTTCCCCTGGGATGGGAATTTTCCAGAGGCTCATCCCAACCCAAGGAATACCTGGGTGCTGATTCCATTCCCTGAGCGCTGCTTCCCATCCATTCCTTAAAAAACAAGTCGGCAGGAAAAGGAAAATCAGGGAGAAGCGATGAGAAAACTTGGCCTGGGTTTGTTGTTTTTTTTTTTTTTTTCCCAAGGGAATTCTTGGATGCAACTGGAATGCTGCGTCCCCGTAGATCCGGGTAAAATCTTTTAGGTGGAATTGGATCCTTTCCTTGAATTTTTCTTCTTTTTTCTTTCCTTCTCCTGGCAAAAAAAATCCAGCTTTAATTAAATTCCCCACTTTCCAAATTGCTGCCGAATTCCCAGAATAATTTTATTTGGGAGAGGGATGGACTTGGAACAACCTAGGGAAAAGGGAAGGGCTGGGTGAGCTTTAAGGTCGCTCCCAATCCAACAATCCCGCGGGATTTTTTTTTGTGTTTCTTTCCGTGCCCACCTCCAGTGTGATCCCTACGTGAAGATTTCCGTGGGAAAGAAATCCATAAATGACCAGGAAAATTACCTTCCCTGCACCCTGGAGCCTGTCTTTGGGAAGTAAGTGCGGGCTCCGTTCGGGATCCATGGAATTTTCCTGGACGTCCCATTCAGGGAATTGCGCTGGGCCAACCGGAACTTCCCATTCCAGCACCCGATTCCAGGCTGGAGCAACCTGGGATAGTGGGAATGGAATCCACAGCGGGGATTGGGAATGCGATGGATTTTAGAGTTTCTCCCATCCCAGTTTGTTCCGTGATTCCCCTGGCTCTCATTCACCAATCCCTGGGATCTGGGAGCTGTGGATTGCGGAGCTGGAATTCCGTAGTGGAGGAATCTGGGTCGTCCCATTGATGGGAAAGAGTTTGGGGAACTTCTCGTCCAGGAATTTTGATCCAATGTCTGAAGGAAAATCCTGCGGAATGGAGAGGAATGGGACACCTCCAAATGTTCTGGAAAAGGATTATCCACGGATAACTGAGTTGTTTCCCCCAGAAACGGGATAAAATTCCAGGGATGATGGTTCATTCTGGGAAAAGGTGTTGGGAAAGGCTGAAAAAGGAAACTGAGGAAAGCTCAACTCCATGGGGCATTGTTATCCCAGAAAACCAGAGAATCATGGAATAGCCTGGATCGGACATCACCCATAACGATCATGGATCCGACTACTTCCCAGGATAATCCCAACAATCTCACCCTGTCCCTGGGAATGTCCAAGTGCTCCTGGAGCTCTGGCAGCCTTGGGAATGTGGCCATTCCCTGGGGAGCTGTTCCAGTGCCCCAGCACCCTCTGGATGAGGAATCTTTTCCCAATATCCATCCTAAACCTCCCCCGGCGTGGCTCCAATTATTCCCGGGATCGTGTCCCTTGGGATGAGATCCAGGCTGCCAAAATCCAGGACTGGGGGCACAAACAGGGATCAAATCCTGCTTCCCATAAAATCCATCTGATTTTCCAAGTCTGCCCCCACCAGTGCTGGGACACCTTCCCAACAAAGCAAGATGGAGAGGGAGATGAATTTAAATGGGAATTTGGGCAGGAATTCCTGGCTGGGAGGGCGGGGAGGGGCTGGGAATTCTGGAATTCCCAGCTTTGCTGTGGCTGCCCCTGGATCCCTGGCAGTGCCCAAGGCTTTTGGGACTCGGATCCACCTGGGATAGTGGGAGGTCCATGGGGTGGAATGGGATTTATGGTCACTTCCAACCCCAACCCATTCCAGGATTCTGGAGCCCCTCTGCTCTGGAGCCGGGCTGGGAGAGCTGGGAATGTTCACCTGGGGATTGGAAAATTCCAGGAAATCCTCAGGGTCCCTGAAGGGGCTCCAGGAGAGCTGGAGAGGGACTGGGGACAAGGGCTGGAGGGACAGGACACAGGGAATGGCTTCCAGTGGGAAAGGGGAGATTGGGCTGGGATCTTGGGAATTGGGAATTCCTGTCTGGGAGGGTGGGGAAGGTCTGGGAATTCTGGAATTCCCGACTTTGCTGTGGCTGCTCCTGGATCCCTGGCAGTGTCCAAGGCCGGGTTGGACACTGGAGCTTGGATCCACCTGGGATCATGGAAAGTGTGGAAAGAGAAGGTCATGGAGGTCCAAACCGTTCCATGATTCCACGATTCCATGATTCCAGGATAAACTAAACCAGCCCAGCGCCTGCCTGGCCCTGCTGGATCGAGGTGACGCAGAATCCCACGGGATCTGCTCCATCCCCTCACCGCTGCTTCCGGACTGCCCCATCCCCACGGAATTCCAGCAGTTCCATCCTCTTTTTCCCAAAGCGTTTCCCTGTCCCCCCCTTTTCCCAGGATGTTCGAGCTGAGCTGCACCCTGCCGCTGGAGAAGGACCTCAGGGTCTCCCTCTACGACTACGACCTCCTGTCCAAGGACGAGAAGATCGGAGAGACCCTCATCGACCTGGAGAACCGCTTCCTGTCCAAATACGGCGCTCGCTGTGGCCTCCCCCAGACCTACTGCCTGTGCGTTCATCCCTGGCCTTGGAACGCCCGGGAATCCCGGGATTGGGGCGCTGGGGTGGCCGAGGGATGGCGGCAGGGTTGTCCTGGAGGATCTGGCTGCGCTTCCCAGGGTTCCTGGTTCTCCTCCAGGGAGGTCCTGGTCTCTCCCTGGGGTCTCTGCGGGTGAAGTGGCGCTGAGGACGAGCCCAGAGCGGCTGTGGTTGGCTCATCTCGGGGATGAGAGATTGGGTTGGGATCCCGGGATGGAATTCCAGGCTGGGATCCCGGGAAGGAATTCCTAGCTGGGAGGGTGGGGAGGGTCTGGGAATTCTGGAATTCCCAAATTTGCTGTGGCTGCCCCTGGATCCCTGGCAGTGTCCAAGGCCGGGTTGGACATTGGGGCTTGGAGAAACCTGGGATAGTGGGAGGTGTCCCTGCCCATGGATGAGGTGGGAATGGGAAGGGATTTAAGGGCACTTCCCACCCAATGCATTCCAGGATTGTGGAGCCCCTCTGCTCTGGAGTCAGGCTGGGAGAGCTGGGAATGTTCCCCTGGAGAAGGGAAAATTCCAGGGAATGCTCAGAGTCCCTGAAGGGGCTCCAGGAGAGCTGGAGAGGGACTGGGGACAAGGGCTGGAGGGACAGGACACAGGGAATGGCTTCCAGTGGGAAAGGGGAGATTGGGCTGGGATCTTGGGAATTGGGAATTCCTGTCTGGAATGGAATTCCCAGATTGGTTCTGGCTGCCCCTGGATCCCTGGCAGTGCCCAAGGCCGCTGGGGCTTGGATCCACCTGGGACAGTTGGAGCTGTCCCTGCCCATGGCACTGGATGAACTTTAACCTCTTTCCATCCCAAACCTTTCCATGATTCCATGGCTCTGTTTGGTTTCAGCTCCGGCCCCAACCAGTGGCGGGACCAACTCCGCCCTTCCCAGCTGCTCCACCTCTTCTCCATGCAGCACAACTACAAACCCCCCACCTACAAATCCGACCGGATCGTCTTCCGGGATCAGGAATACGTCCTCTCTGAGCTGGGTAAGATGTCAGGGAGGCTTTGGGATAGCGGAATTTCCTTGCTCTGGAGAAAGGGATGGAGCTGGATGTCATGGAGACATCACCAGGATTGAGTGATGGAGTTGTCCCCATCCTCCTCCTCCTCCTCTCTGTCCGTCTTGGCTCTGAGCCATTCCCAAACTTTGCCGTGCCCCAAATCCTGGGATTGAATCCAGACCTTCAATCCAGGAATGTTGACCTTGAGTTTGTGGGAAGCTCCAAGTGCATGGAGAAATCATGAGGAGCATTATGGAGGCCAGGATTAAGAGATGGAACTGTCTCCATCCTCCTCCTTGCTGTCCCTGTGGGCTCTGAACCATTCCCAAACTTTGCCATGCCTCAAATCCTGGGATTGGGCCCAGACCTTCAATCCCAGGAATCCCAATGTTCCTTCAAGGAACGTTGACCTTGAGTTGGACCAAACCCATCACCCCTGGGCTGGAAGCGGGAAGCTCCAACCTGATGTTCCAGGTGCTGCCGGAGCCAGAGGAGCAGCTCTTCCATTGGAATCTCATTTTGGGAATGGTCACTAGAGGGAGACAATATCCCACACACAGACCTGGGAATTATTTCGGGATTTGAGGGAATCGGGGGGAAAAAAACCCAATTTCTACAAAGAGGAGAAAATTCCTGGACTTTTGGGGAGGAGTTTTTTTGTTCGCCCGTGGAACCTCCCTCTGACCCAACATTCCTGTGGCAGGTTTTTTTTGGGAAAACTCTGTTTTAAGGGACAAAATGAGAGTTTTAGTCCCAGGAGGAGGTGAAATCCCACCGGGCCTGACCCAGGAGCTGCACTTTGGAATCATGGAATGGTTTAGGTTGGGACTGTAAAGATGATCCCATTCCACCCTCTCCATGGTCAGGGACACCTCCCACTATCCCAGGTGGATCCAGCCTGGCCTTGGACACTGCCAGGGATCCAGGGGCAGCCACAGCAAATCTGGGAATTCCATTCCAGCCCCTCCCCACCCTCCCAGCCAGGAATTCCCAATATCCCACCTAAATTTTGATGGGATTTTTGAAGGAGGTCACCAGAGGCACGAGGCACAACCCCGGGCTGATCCCTCTCCGCGCTCTCGGGAGGCAGAGCACAGATTCCGTCAGGAATTCAGGTTTTCCCATGGGGAGACGGGAAGCACGGAAAAGTTCTGGAAAAGTTTTCCAGGGAGAGCTGGGGAGGTGTTAAAATGCGTCCCCGCCCCCGTGCCGGTGCTTGGTGTCACCTCCTCCGGTTTTAACGGCAGAACAAAGCCCCGGGCTTGACCCGGAGCAGATCTGGAATCCAGCTGTGAGCTCCGGAGCAGACCGGGAATAAACTGGAGCCGTTAAAACGCGAGAGCTGGGATTTTACAAGCCCCTACCTCCCCTCCCCCGGCCCGTTATTCCATAACTCCCGGATTTTGTTGTTCTCCGGGAGGGGCTCCTTCTTTTTCCCGGCGTGGTGAAGCCGCGCGTGTGCTCGCCGGAATTCCAGGGTTTGGGAAGTTGTTGGGAATTAGCCCAGGCTGGCTGGAGTTGAGCATTTCCTTGCCAAGGAAGGTGCTGGGATATCTCAGCAGGGTTTGGTGGAGTTGGAATAATGTTTACGGAATAATGTTTATGGAATAATGTTTATGGAGCACGCTGTGTTTCAAATGTCCTGGAAGGTGCATGACCGGAGTGGGGTGAAGTCCTCCAACCTCATCCTGGGATTTTGGGATCATCTGGCCTGGACTCAGGGAATCTGGGAATCTTTTAGGTTGGAAAAGGCCACAAAGATCCTGGAATCCCAGAATTCAAGTTGGAGAAGACGTCCAAGATGGAGTCCTGCCTTGTCCCAAGTGTCATGTCTGGTTGTTCCTTGGACACCTCCAGGGGTGGGGACTTCAGCACTTCCCTGATATGCAAGGATATCATGTCCCTGGAATGGGATGGGGAGGCAGGAGTTGGCCATTGGCTGTGCTGGGATGGATGGATGGATGGAGGGATGGATGGATGGATGATGGATGGATGGATGGATGGATGGTGGATGGATGATGGACGGATGATGGATGGATGATGGATGGATGATGGATGATGGATGGATGATGGATTGATGGATGGATGATGGATGGATGACGGATGATAGGTGGATGATGGATGGATGGTGGATGGATGGATGATGGATGGATGATGGATGATGGTTGATGGCTGGATGATGGCTGGATGATGGATGGATGGATGGTGGATGGATGGATGGATGGATGGATGGATGGCTGGATGATGGATGGATGGATGATGGATGGATGATGGATGATGGATGGATGATGGATGGATGATGGATTGATGGATGGATGGATGATGGATGGATGACGGATGATGGATGGATGATGGATGGATGATGGATGGATGGTGGGTGGTGGATGGATGATGGATGATGGATGATGGATGATGGATGATGGATGATGGTTGATGGATGGATGATGGATGGATGATGGATGGATGATGGATGATGGGTGGATGGATGGATGGATGGATGGATCCTGAATGAGAAGAAAAGGAAGGAATGTCCATTCCTGAGGAATTTTGGCCCATTTGTGGCAGGATCAAGGGCTGGTATGGAGCAGGTGGTGAGGAGGAGATAATTCCAGGTCTTCCATGGATGGAGGGCCACAAATATTCCGGTGGGACTGGAGCAGGGACTTGGACCGAGGCAGGAACTTGGAAGAACCCCCAGGCTGTGCTGGAGGTGTCTTCATGTCATTCCTCCTCCTCCCATTCCCGTCTTTCACCCCAAATCCCGCAGAGAAGAAATGGGATCCCACCAGGAGCTCATCCCTGTCTGCCCAGCTGAAGATCCTGGGTGGCTCTAAACTCTGGGATAAACTCTTGGGAGTGGGAACATCGGCAGAGGGTTGATGGGAATTCCGATTTCCGGGACTTTAGGAGAGCTGGATCCACGAGTGGGATCAATCATCAGATTCCCCTTTCCATGGGATCCAACTGGATTCTTGCACTGTCTGTGATTCGTGGGGTGGTTGCACAAGGACCTCCATGGGTTTTCCCACTGGGAATGATGTATCCCTGTGCCTCAGGAGGGTTTGTGGTGACGGATTTGGGAATGGAGGCCGTCCTGCTCCAGCTGTTCCTGGCCAAAATCCATCCCTGTGGAATGAACTGTTCATTTTTTTCCCTTTGGCAGAGGATGGAAAACCCCCGAATCCGCACCTGGGGCCGGCGGAGGAGCGGCTGGCCCTGGCCGCCCTCCGGAAGCAGGGATTAGTTCCGGAGCACGTGGAGACCCGGCGCCTCTACAGCCCCCTCCAGCCGGACATCGAGCAGGTGGGTCCTGGAGCGTGGCCAGGATGAGCCCCAGGATGGGCATCGCCTGATCCAGCCGTATCCAGCGGGAGAATCCTGCTGGGAGCGTCTGCCCCGGGATACGGGATGTTCCCAGGGAGGGGAGGTGGACTTTCCATTCCTAAATTTAATTTAATTTTACTTTAATTTGTTTTATTTTTATTTTTATTTTAAATTTTTTGG
The DNA here is from genome assembly GCA_037837765.1 of Delichon dasypus. Classification (NCBI taxonomy): domain Eukaryota; kingdom Metazoa; phylum Chordata; class Aves; order Passeriformes; family Hirundinidae; genus Delichon; species Delichon dasypus. Next base: position 72,894,303 of record JBBAXF010000006.1, read on the forward strand.
GTCTAAAAGTCCCATTCAGAATTCTTCTCCCGGGATCACTGAGGCTGGAAAAGCTCTCCAAGGTCATCCAAGTCCCGATCCCCGCCACATCCAGGAATTCCTTCGACGCCTCCAGGGATGGGGATTCCAAACCTCCCTGGGCACTTCCAAGGCCTGAGCTCCCTTTCCATGAGGAAATTCCTGCTGATGTCCAACCTCCCCTGGCACAGCCTGAGGCCGTTCCCTCTTTTCCTGCAGTTCCTTGGACTCAGATCCCAATTCCCACCTGGTTCCAACATTCCGGGGAGTTGTGGAGAGCCAGAAGTTTGCCCCTGATCCCTGTTTTTTCCAGCTTGAGCCCCTTTCCCAACTCCCTCAGCTTTTCCTGGTTCTCCAGCCCCTTTCCCGCCTCCCTCAGCTGCTCCTCAGGATTTACATCCGTCAACACATTCCCATCTACTCCTGAAATAATTTTAGAATAACCTTTAATGCCGCTTTTCCATTCAGGAATCGTCCCCTCCCACCCGAGGATCCCAGATCTCCCTGGGGAGGTCCCGGTGTTCCAGTTTGGAATCTCCCAAGGTTTCAGGGCTCTGGTTTTTTTTCCGTGTAGGGAAAGCTCCAGATGTGGGTGGATCTGTTCCCCAAATCCCTGGGACATCCCGGCCCCCCTTTCAACGTCACTCCACGCAAAGCCAAGAGGTAACTTCCAGTTCCTTCCGCATCTTTTCTTTGGGAGAGGAGCTGGGAATGCTCGGGATGGATTCACCCACCTGGATGAGGGACAGGTGTGGGATCATCTCCAGGGAAATGGCTCCTGCCGGATTTTCCTGATGGAAAATCCGCCAGTGGGACAACTGGGCTTCCAGGTGGATGAGTTTCCCACCTTCTCCTGGTTTCGTTCCCGGGATTTTCCAGGTTCTACCTGCGCTGCATCATCTGGAACACCAAGGACGTGATCCTGGATGACCTCAGCATCACCGGGGAGAAGATGAGCGACATCTACGTCAAAGGGTGAGTGTCCCACTCCGGAGTCTCCCGGATTCCAGAGGCTGCAGGCGCGGGAGCAGCAGGGAAGGAATGGAGGTGGCGCTTGGATTGGTGTTGCTGGGATGGACCTGGATCCTGCTGGGATGGAGGGACCGTGGTGCATCTCCGGTCATGGATCCATGAACTTCCAGCTGTGGATTCACATCTCCAGCTGTGGGATCCGCACGTCTCCAGATATGGATCCACACTTTTCCAGCTGTGGATCCACACCTTTCCAACTACGGATCCACACCTCTCCAACTGTGGATCCACATCTCTAGCCATGGATCCACACCTCTTCAGCCATGGATCCACACAATTCCAACTATGAATCCACACCTCTCCAATTATGGATCCATACCTTTCTAATTATGGATCCACACCTTTCCAGCTATGGATCCACACAATTCCAACTATGGATCCATACCTTTCCAATTATGGATCCATACCTTTCTAATTATGGATCCACACCCTTCCAGCTATGGATCCACACAATTCCAACTATGGATCCATACCTTTCCAATTATGGATCCATACCTTTCTAATTATGGATCCGCACCTCTCCAGCCATGGATCCACACAATTCCAATTATGGATCCAAACCTTCCTAATTATGGATCCACACCTTTCCAATTATGGATCCACACCTTTCCAACTATGGATCCACACCTTTCCAATTATGGATCCAAACCTTCCTAATTATGGATCCACACCTTTCCAACTATGGATCCACACCTTTCCAACTATGGATCCACACCTTTCCAATTATGGATCCATACCTTCCTAATTATGGATCCACACCTCTCCAGCCATGGATCCTCACCTTTCCAGTTATGGATCCACACCTCTCCAGCTGTGGATTCACACTTTTCCATCTCTAGATCCAGCTTTTTGGAAGACACGTCTCTGCTGAGCTCAGAACCCTTTTTCCTTTGGATCTCTGAGATGATCCCGTGGCAATGTTTTTCCTTGGATTACTTGGATGTTGCCACAGTGGGATAAGACGTGGGAGCAGCCTGGTCCTGGTGAGAGGAGCTCATTGTCTGCTCCTTCCCAGGTCTTTTCCCAGGCTTTTTCCATGTGCACAGATTGGATTATTTGCATGGCTGATTTCTTTGGAATTCCCTTTATTCCTGGAAACAGCTCCTCCAGCCCCTTCCCTTCCCTTCCCTTCCCTTCCCTTCCCTTCCCTTCCCTTCCCTTCCCTTCCCTTCCCTTCCCTTCCCTTCCCTTCCCTTCCCTTCCCTTCCCTTCCCTTCCCTTCCCTTCCCTTCCCTTCCCTTCCCTTCCCTTCCCTTCCCTTCCTTCCCTTCCCTTCCCTTCCCTTCCCTTCCCTTCCCTTCCCTTCCCTGATTTCTCGTCTCAGAGTACGATTCCAGCCAAGGGAGTTCCTTTTTTTTTTTTTTTTTTTTGGGATTTACGGGCAGGAAGAGGTGGGATTTTGGAGCAGACTGTAAATCCCTGGTTAACAATCCTGATTTTCCCCCTGTAAATCCAGAATGCCGTGCGGTTTTCCTGGTATTCCCATCAAGTCCGTTGTTTTCAGCTCCAGTTGAGCTCTTCCGTGCCTTTTGGCTCTCCCAAAGAGTCGTGCCGCTGGAAAAGTGGGAACATCCCGGGATTGCTGAGATCCCTTTCCCAATTTTTAGCATCCAGGAGAATCCTGCAAGGCTTGAAATGAGTAAAACCTTGCTCAGCTTCCAGATCTTCCATCCCAAAGGAAAGTCATCTGGAAAAATCCTGTTGGGAAGGGATGAAATGTTCCTTTTTTGTGCCTAAGGATCTGCCCTATGGATCGGGAATCCAGTGGGGAACGTTCCTTCCATCCACTGCTGCCTCTGGAACAGGGGCTGGAACCTGCCTTTCCTAGATTGGATATTAGGGAAAGAAACCTTCGTGGAAAAGCTCCGAGCAGTGGAAGGGGATTCCCAAGAAGTGATGGACAGGGTGGGAGAGGCTGGGAATGTTCCCTGGAGAAGGGAAAAATCCAGGGAATGCTCAGAGTCCCTGAAGGGGCTCCAGGAGAGCTGGAGAGGGACTGGGGACAAGGGCTGGAGGGACAGGACACAGGGAATGGCTTCCAGTGGGAAAGGGGAGATTGGGCTGGGATCTTGGGAATTGGGAATTCCTGTCTGGGAGGGTGGGGAGGGGCTGGGAATTCTGGAATTCCCGGATTTGCTGTGGCTGCTCCTGGATCCCTGGCCAGGCTGGCATGGACTTGGATCCACCTGGGACAGTGGGAATTGTCCCTGCCCATGGCGGGCGTGGAATGCGATAATCCTTAATATCTTTCCCACCCAAACCATTCCATGATTCTGGAATTCTGGAGTTGCTACCCTCAGCGCTGACTGATCTCCCAGCTCTGCGGCTGCTCCATTCCCTCTCCCACCTCCAGGTTTTCCCCACCCCCAGCGTCCACCGGGATCAGGAACATTCAGTTTCCCAGCTCATGGATGTTGTGACGTGGAGCGAGATCCCAAATCCCGGCTGTGATCCCGATTTCCCTCTTTGTCCCTGGCAGGTGGCTGGTGGGACACGAGGAGAACAAGCAGAAGACGGACGTCCACTACAGATCCATGGGAGGAGAAGGGAATTTCAACTGGAGGTTCGTCTTCCCCTTCGATTATCTCCCAGCGGAGCAGATGTGCCACGTGGCCAGGAAGGTGAGTGCTCCCGGATGGAATTCCGGGGTGGAACGGGAATTCTGGACCTCCACAAGCAGAGCCGTGCAAAGCTCGGCCTTTCCGTGGCGTTGACAGCGAAAATTTGGGAATTTTGTTCAGAAACCCGCGTTCGGAAGCAAAATGACGGGGTTGGGATTAGAGGTGGTTTTTTTTTTTTTGGAGGCACTGATCCCTCTGGGAAGGATTCATCCAGGCTGGAGCAGGAAAAACGTTGGAGAAAGTGTCCAAATGCTCCTGGAGGACAGGGATATTCCAAAGCTGGAGATGGCGATTCCACAGGGTTGGTTTGGTGGGAACCTCTGCTTTCCAGCATGGAATAACGGGGCCTTGCGCCATTCCAAAACTTCCCAAAAAGGCTGAAAATGGGGAAAGGAGGGAGCTGCCTCCAAATTCCTGATGGGAACATGGGCTGGGATGTGCCACTGGAATAAAAGCTTTGGATTCAGGGAGAGGATTGGATTGGGAGTTGAGGAGGATGGGGTTTTTTTGGATGGGATTTTGATCCTCTCGCTCCTCCGGCTGCTCCCGGTGTTCCTTGGATCAGTTCATGGGAATTGCACGGACGGAAGGAAACGGGAATGGGGTTGGGATGGGTGCATGGAATAACGCAGGGGGAAGCTGGATGATGGAAAAGATGGGAATGATGGGAATTAGGAAAAATTGGACACCGAACAAGAGAGGAGACCAACTGAATTTCCTTCACCTGGAGATTAAAAGGATTAAGAGGAAAAATCCAATGGAAGATTCCCTATCCATGGATGGAACTGGATCATCTTTAAGGTCCCTTCCAACCCAAACCATTCCATGATTCCGGGATTTTTGGCTCTTTGTGGTCTGTGGACAACAGGGAAAAATCCCAGCTCCCTTTGGCACCTCCCTGGAGCCCCAAAGTCCTTCATCCACCTCATCCTGAGCCTTCATCCCTTGGGGACGCTCGGATTTGGGACAACAGCAGGAATTTCCTCATGGAAAGGGAGCTCAGGCCTTGGAAGTGCCCAGGGAGGTTTGGAATCCCCATCCCCGGAGGTGCCTGTGGAATTCCTGGATGTGGCACCCAGTGCCAAGGTGGGAATTGATCCCAGGTTGGACTGGATGATCCTGGAGGATTTTCCAGCCTCCGTGATCCACGATCCCATGATCCCCGCTCCCTGCTTTAGCTCAGCCTCAGTATTCATGGGATATGAGGTGCCCAAAGATTCCTGCTTGCAGTCGGATCATCCCTGAAACCCACCGGGATCCCCAAAAAAATCCCCTGGGATCCCTAAAAATCTCCCGGGATCCACAAAACCCGCCGAGATCCCTGAAACCCACTGCGATCCCCGAAACCCACGGAGATCCCCATCCCATCTCATTTTCCATGGATCCAGCGCCTCGGCCAGGAAGATGCCGAGCGAATCCCCCATCCCAGACAATTCCCATCTTCCAAAACCCCTTCCCGGGCAGTTCCAATGATTGACAGAATCCCATTTCACGCTTCATATCCAACAAATCCCGGGTACAGGGTGTACTACATCCAATTATCCCGCTCGGAAAAAGCCGGGGCCCCCCTCCATAAACCCCTTTAAGCAAATCCATCCCGCCGCGCCGCTCTGGAATCTTTTTCCCACCACATGGCTTCCAAGGCTGGATCCGAAAATAAACGCCTTGTAAAAGCTCCCAGTTAAAGGCCGGGATAATGAAGGAAAAGCCGTGCGGAGCATTCCGGCCCCGGGAATTTTTTGATCTCGCCATGTGCTGTTTGAACTCCGGCTCGGTTCCTGTGGGCCGTAAAAAATCCCGGCTGGAGAGGCCGGCGCTGGGAGGTGGAATTTCAATCAAAAGTCGGGAGCGACGGAGGGGAATTGGGAACTGCTCAAAACCACCTGTGCCCAACCGGGCCGGGAGGGAAGGAGTTTTCCAATGGTTCTCCTTTGTTTGCTCCGTGCCGAAGCTGCCGGAAGCGTGGCCAGGTGGATTAGGAATCACAGAATTATGGGATTATGAAGTGGTTTGGGTGGGAAGGGAGCTGAAAGCTCATCCGGTTCCATCCGGGGACAAATTCCTCTATCCCAGGTGGATCCAAGCTCCAGTGTCCAATCTGGCCTTGGGCACTGCCAGGGATCCAGGGGCAGCCACAGAAAATCTGGGAATTCCAGAATTCCCAGCCCCTCCCCACCCTCCCAGACAGGAATTCCCAATGCCCAAGATCCCAGCCCAATCTCCCCTTTCCCACTGGAAGCCATTCCCTGTGTCCTGTCCCTCCAGCCCTTGTCCCCAGCCCCTCTCCAGCTCTCCTGGAGCCCCTTCAGGGACTCTGAGGATTCCCTGGATTTTTCCCTTCTCCAGAGGAACATTCCCAGCTCTCCCAGCCTGGCTCCAGAGCAGAGGGGCTCCAGAATCCTGGAATGGTTTGGGTTTTGAAGTGACCCTAAATCCCATCCCTTTCCCACCTCGTCCATGTTCAGGGACACCTCCCACTCTCCCAGGTTTCTCCAAGTCCTAATGTCCAACCTGGCCTTGGACACTTCCCGGGATGGAGCTGGATTTTCCCAATCCAACCATTATCACTGCTGGATCCACCACTGGGAACGCAGCCAGGAATTCCCAATTCCCAAGATCCCAGCCCAATCTCCCCTTTCCCACTGGAAGCCATTCCCTGTGTCCTGTCCCTCCAGCCCTTGTCCCCAGTCCCTCTCCAGCTCTCCTGGAGCCCCTTTGGGGACTCGGAGCATTCCCTGGAATTTTCCCTTCTCCAAGGGAACATTCCCAGCTCTCCCAGCTTTTCCTCCCAGCAGAGCTGCTCCATCCCTCTGACCATCCTGGTGCCTCCTCTGGATGGCTCCAAGAGCTCCAGGTCCTTCCCAAGCTGGGAATTCCAGAGCTGGAATTCCTGTAGGTGGGGGCTCCATGGGTCATCCCAATTCAGGTTACAAATGCTCTCCCCCCAAAAATAACAGGGATGCCCCTGGATAAGGGGGTGTCCATGATTTTTTGGTCGGATGTGAACACTTTGGGAGCCTGGAAATCCAGGGAAAACCCTGGGAAAACTCATGGAAAACCCAAGGAAACCCAGGTGCCACTCTTATTCCTGCTTTTCTGAACCTTCCGACCACTCCAGGATGGTTTTCCATAACTTTCCTGGCTGGATTAATGCTATAAAGGTTTTTCTTCTCCTTCTGAGAGAGGAATTTCCACCAATCCGAGTTTCTAAAGTATTTCCATGGAAGGGAAATATTCCCATCTTTAGGAGAGCTCTCTTGAAAACATGGGAATGCTTTTTTAATGCCTTTCCCAGCATTCCTTTGGAATTTCCATCCTTTTGTTTCTGGTGCCATCTTTCTCTTCCAGCCCTGGAAAATTCAAACCGTGTTGGCTGCACGGGAAGAGCACATTCCCGGGTTTTTGAGTCCTGCGGGAAAACAGTTTCTGGGATGGAAAACGGGAAAATCATGGAATGATTTAGGATGGAAAAGCCCTCTAGGACCCCCAGCTCTGCCAAGGCCGCCTCCCCGAGTGCCGCATCCAGAGGGATTTGAAATCATTCCCAGGATGGACATTCCATTGTTTCTCTGGGCGGTCTCTGCATGGCTGGACAACCCTTTCCATGAAGGTGTTTTCCCTAAATTCCAACCTCAACCGGAAATTTAATCTTTGGATTCCCTGTCTAAGCCTGTTACCGGGACAGCCAGGACAATCCGAGGTCGCCTGGATGTGGATCCCGTTTTCCCGGGCATCCTCTCGGGGAGGAGCTCGGCTCCCACATCCCGCCGGGTGGAAAATGCTTGGAAATTGCTTTCGGAACCTTCAGCTTCCCTCGCTAATTCCAGCGGCAGCTGGATGCCAAATCCGGATCTGGGGAATTCTTTGGGGCGGGAAAGGACTCGCGTGGAACGTCGGAGCGAACGGCGTCTCCATGGATGTGCCGCATTCCAGTTCTGGGATTCTTATGGACATGGAGGGGCCGGAGCGCGTCCAGGGAAGGGAACGGAGCTGGGAAGGGGCTGGAGCACCGGGAAAAGCTGAGGAAGTTGGGAAAGGGGCTCAGCCTGGAGAAGAGGAGGATCCAGGGGGACCCCGTGTCTCTGCACAACTCCCTGGAATACTGGAATGAGGTGGGAGTCGGGATCTGCTCCCAAGGAATAACAGGAAAAGAGGGAATGGCCTCAGGTTGTGCCAGGCTCAGGTTGGACTTCAGCAGGAATTTCCTCATGGAAAGGGTGCTCAGGGATTGGAAGTGCCCAGGGAGGCTTGGAATCCCCATCCCTGGAGGTGTCCAAGGAATTCCTGGATGTGGCACTCAGCGCCAAGGTGGGGATCAGGCACAGCTCAGACTGGATGATCCCAAAGTTCCTTTCCAACCTCAGGGATCCTGGGATTCCGCAAATCTTTGGGAACAGGAGGGAAAATGACTGATTTTAAAGGAATACCGGTGAGGCTCAGCCTGGAGAAAAGGAGGATCAGGAGCGACCTTCTGGCTCCACAACTTCCTGAAAGGTTGGAGCCAGGTGGGAGTCGGGATCTGTTCCCAGGGAATAACGGGAAAAGAGGGAACGGCCTCAGGCTGTGCCAGGGGAGGCCCAGGTTGGACATCAGCAGGAATTTCCCCATGGAAAGGGAGCTCAAGGATTGGAAGTGCCCAGGGAGGTTTGGAATCCCCATCCCTGGAGGTGTCCAAGGAATTCCTGGATGTGGCACTCAGCGCCAAGGTGGGGATCAGGCACAGCTCGGACTGGATGATCCCAAAGTTCCTTTCCAACCTCAGGGATCCTGGGATTCCGCAAATCTTTGGGAACAGGAGGGAAAATGACTGATTTTAAAGGAATACCGGTGAGGCTCAGCCTGGAGAAAAGGAGGATCAGGAGCGACCTTCTGGCTCCACAACTTCCTGAAAGGTTGGAGCCAGGTGGGATCTGTTCCCAGGGAATAACGGGAAAAGAGGAAACGGCCTCAGGCTGGGCCAGGGAAGGCCCAGGTTGGACATCAGCAGGAATTTCCCCATGGAAAGGGAGCTCAAGGATTGGAAGTGCCCAGGGAGCTTTGGAATCCCCATCCCTGGAGGTGTCCAAGGAATTCCTGGATGTAGAACTCAGTGCCAATCCCAGGTTGGACTGGATGATCCCAAAGTTCCTTTCCAACCTCAGGGATTCTGTGACATCCAAGGGGAGTCTCCTCCATGTCCAGGACTCCCAGATTCCTGCAGGATGCACCCAGAATGGGAGTTTCCGGGAGCAAACTTCTTCTCCTTCCCAAAAAAATCAGATTTCCTCCTTTGCATTTGGGAGCACATTACAATCCGGGAGAAATGCAGCCCTGTCAATTTCCCCAGGAATCGGAGCCAATTTTATTTTTTCCTCGCCTTCACTGCTGCTTTATCCACACAAATCCATAAAACATCCCTGAGCCTCCCTTCGCTTGGAAAACGAACCCGCAAACAATAATTCCGGCCTTTTTTTATCCCGTGGCTCAGACAAGGCCGGGATATAAATTTCATGCTCCGGGTTGTTTTTATAGGGAACGTTCGGAGCTCGATTTAATCATGGAAGTGAATTTCATGCTGCCATAAACTTCTCTCGGCATCAAATTCCCCCTTCCCGATTCCCCGTTCCTTTTCCCGCCTTTCCAGCGGATTTCTGGGTTGTTCCCAGCTCGACGGGGCTTGGAGCAGGGAGGTTTTGTCTCCCGTCAAATGATATTTTATGGAATTTTTCCATTAAAAAAAAAAAGAGAAAAAAAAAAAAAGGGGGGGAATTTTGAGAGATGGAGCGTTGAATTCCCACCTGGAAAGGGTTGGACCCCACTGGAGTTATCCCTGGAATGCCGGGGTGTTGTTCTGCGGGATTGGGATGCAGAGCATGCAGAGCCAAGGTTTTGTTCCCCTTTTCCTTGGGCGTTGCGGTGGGAAGGAGGGAAGGCGGGATCCCGAAGTCTGCTGGGTTCGCCAGCAGTTCCACGGAATCCTGGAATGCTTCGGGATGGGAGGGACCTTAAAACCCATCCAGGGAAAAATTCCGCTGTCCCAGGTGGATCCAAGCCCTGTCCAACCTTGGACGCTTCCAGGGATGGGACAAACCGCGGCTTCTCTGGGAATTCCATCCCAGCTCCTGCCCACCCTCCCAGCCAGGAATTCCTTCCCAGTATCCCACCCGACCTTTCCTTCACCTTCATTATCCCGAGGGACAGGGATCCAGTTGGGATGGGTGGGAGATGGCTCCAAGTGCGAGGTTTTCCTCAAGGTCGGCTCCGTGTGGGTGGGATGGGGCAATGAGAGATTCCAACGAATCCTTGGGAATTTGCATCGACCCGGAAAGGGAGCATGGGATGCGCCTGGAGCGTGCACGCATCCATGGAATACACAGAGCTTGTGGAAGTTTCCTTTCCAGGGAATATTCCAGCCGGGAAATGAGATGGTCACAGGAGTCCCTTCCAGCCACAAACCAGCCCGGAATTCCGTATATTTCCCCCTTTTCCAAGCCAAGCTCAGATGGGCACCTGGATTTCTCCCGGAAAGGGACGATCCAAAGGAGCTCGTGGTGTTCACCTTGGAGATGGATCTTCCACCACCTTGGAATTTTCCAGCCCCTCCCTCGCAGCTTTGATATCCATGGATCCATCGCTCCTGGATCCCTGTGGATCCCTTCTTTCCCAGTTTCTGGGAAAAAGGAAGAATCGCCATCAGCTCTTCCCCCTTTTTTTTTTTAGCAGTTTTAATTTAAAACTTCTGGAAAAGCTGGGGAAAAATCCCCCTTGGATCAACATTCCCCTTGATGAACATCCATCCCAACCCACTGCAGCCAGTGGAGGGGGGAGAGGGAATTTTCCATGGACTTCATTTGGGATTTCTGGATTATCTAATGTCTCAAATGCATCCATAAAATGCTCCGATGCAAAATTCCTGGCACGTTCCTCCCAAAAACCGGGCAGGGAATGGAGCGAAATTGGAACAGAACCAGCCAGGGGGATCTCTTAAAGGGAATCCAATGGGATTAGAGTGCCCACGGACTCCCAGCTGGAATATTTATGTTCCCGTGGAATGTGACACGTTTTCCCTCCTTTTTTATAATTTAATATCGGACGGAATAATGAACCCGAGTCTCGGGGTGAATTTATGGAGCGACGGATGAATAGCGCCGGAGTTTCCTGGTTTTAATTAAATCCCGTCATTTCTGACGCTTCCAGGAGGAATTGCCGCTGGGACGCCCTCGGAGGGGTGTCAGGAATCCCGCTGGGATTTTCCTCCTCTTTGCTGGAGCCAGGAATAACGATCCCAACTATCCCTCGGGATTTTGTCTTCCTCCTCTATCCCAACATTTCTTTTTGGACGTCAGGTGGAATTTTTTCAATGGAAAGGGTGGAAGTGCCCAGGGAGGTTTGGAGTCTCCATCCCTGGAGGTGTCCAAGGAATTCCTGGATGCTGAGGTGGGGATTGGGCACAGCTGGGACTCGCTGATCCCAAAGGGCTTTTCCAACGTCAGGGATTCTGGGATTCTGTGGCATCCCAACAGTGCTGTTAGATCCCAGCTGGAAAAAATTCCTTGTTTCACACATGGAAATTGCGATGTGGCTGCTGCTTCCCAGGCAGGGGATATTCCTTACTCCGGGGTGCAGAACTGATGGATAACTTGGGAATGTTCAACCTGGAGAAGGGAAGGATCCAGGGAGAGCTTCCAGCACATTCCAGGGCCTAAAGGAACTCCAGGAGACCTGGAAAGGGATTTGGGATAAGGCCTGGAGGGACAGGACACAGGGAATGGCTTCCAGTGGGAAAGGGGAGATTGGGCTGGGATCTTGGGAATTGGGAATTCCTGTGTGGGAGGGTGGGGAGGGTCTGGGAATTCTGGAATTCCCAGATTTGCTGTGGCTGTCCCTGGATCCCTGGCAGTGTCCAAGGCTGGGTTGGACATTGGGGCTTGGATCCACCTGGGACAGTGGGAGGTGTCCCTGCCCATGGATGGGGTGGGAATGGGAAGGGATTTAAGGTCACTTCCCACCCAATGCATTCCAGTGTTCTGGAGCCCCTCTGCTCTGGAGCCAGACTGGGAGAGCTGGGAATGTTCCCCTGGAGAAGGGAAAAATCCAGGGAATCCTCAGAGTCCCTGAAGGGGCTCCAGGAGAGCTGGAGAGGGGCTGGGGACAAGGGCTGGAGGGACGGGACACAGGGAATGGCTTCCAGTGGGAAAGGGGAGATTGGGCTGGGATCTTGGGAATTGGGAATTCCTGTCTGGGACTGTGGGGAGGGTCTGGGAATTCTGGAATTCCCAGATTTGCTGTGGCTGCCTCTGGATCCCTGGCAGTGTCCAAGACCAGGCTGGACATTGGGGTTTGGAGCAAGCTGTGTGATATCAGCAGATTTCCTGGGATACCATGGAATCTTCCATTCCATATCCATGTTCTGTGAATAAATTCAGGAGCCAGGGGTGGCCTGAACTGGCATTTGATGGTCTCCGATTGTTCCACTGCCTGTGACAGACCTGGGAGCAGATCGGATCCATGGTGGATCTGGAAAGGGAATTCCTAGGGAATTCTCTGCCAGAAGTTCTGATTTAGGTGTCAATCCCATAATTTTCCATGAATTAAGAGGAGGGTGAAGTTCGGCAGTGCTGGGACTCAACACGTGTTGCTCTCTTCGCCTTGGAGTGCTGCCCTCACTGGAATTGTGGGAATTTCTCTTGCTCCTAAGGATCCTGTTTGGGATCCCATGGAGCCTTTTCCTAAATTAAATTAAATTAAATTATTTAAATGAAATTAATTGCATTAATTTAAATCATTAAATCCAGAAGCAACTTGGGTTTTTCCACCAGTTATCCTTATCCAAGTGTTTTCCAGTGCTCCTGCAGATCCAGAGCAGGACACCCCTGGAATTCCAGGATTTCCAGAGCCAGGGCTTTTCCCAGTTATTTTGATGAATCTTTCATTTTCCCGTGGTTTCTTTCCCGGTGGGATTTTAGGAACACTTCTGGAGCTTGGACAAGACAGAAAACAAGATCCCACCCCAGCTGATCCTCCAGATCTGGGACAACGACAAGTTCTCCTTCGATGACTACTTGGGTAAGTTGGGAATTTTGGGATCCATCCCCCCCAAAAAAAGGAAAAAAATCACCGGTACAGGTTGTCTGGAGAAGCCGCGGATGCTCCATCCGTGGAAGTGTCCAAGGCCGGGTTGGGTGGGGCTTGGATCCACCTGGGATAATGGGAGTTGGGAGTTTGGATTGGGATGGTCGGGGCGGCCCAAACTCCGTGGGATCAGGGAACATTCCAAGGATTCTAAGGATTGCCCCACCGAGATGTCTCACCTGGAATGCTCTTCCTGGCAGGATCCATCCAGATGGATCTCAACAGGATGCCCAAGCCTGCCAAGACGGCGGAAAAATGCTCCTTGGATCTTGTGGACGATTCCCTGTCCTCCGGCCGCTCCGTGTCCCTCTTCGAGCAGAAGACCGTCAAGGGCTGGTGGCCCTGCGTGGCCGAGCAGGACAAGCAGAAGATCCTGGCGGTAAAGCGGCCTTTCCATGTTTTCCCTTGGATCCTCCACTCCAGTTCCCATCCCTGGAGGTGCCCAAGGCCAGGTTGGATGAGGATTGGAGCACCCTGGGATAGCGGAAGTTTCCCTGCCCACGGCGTGAGGCGGGAACAGATGGGCGTTAAATTCCTTCCCGATCCAAACCGCTCCAGGATTCCATGGAAGCTTCGTCCAGTTCAAACCAGCGCAGGAGGTTCCATTTCCGGCTGGCGATTTTTGTGGATTTTGTGGTTGGCTGGAAGTTTTCCGGCACTGTGCAGGGGAATGGTCGGGTTTTGTGGGATTTTCACCGTGGTTTTGGGAATGTGCCACTGAATTTGGCTCCGGATCGTAACTATTCCCAATGATCTTGTGTACCAGGAAAAAAATTCCAGCTGCTAAAGGTGCCTGGGCTCTTGTTCCAGGTTTTGGTGGCTGTTCCGTGCAGCTGAGGGAATCCAGGCAGGGAATTGGCTCATTCAGGCAAAAAACCATGAGCTGGTTCCAGGGAAATTGAGAATCAGGGAATTGGGAAAGACAGGATGTGGCGCTCAGTGATCGGTCACAGCTTGGACTTGATCCCAGAGTATTTTCCAGCCTCAGTGAGCCTGGGATTCAGTGGTTGCCCAAATTTGGGTGTCAGTGGGATCTGGGAATTCCTGGAATATCTCCGGTGACAGGTGAGGGATTCCTGGAATCCTGGGATCCTCGTGGTCATTGTTGGGAGTGGTTTGGTTGCGTATTTTCTTCCCCTAATCCCTATTTTCCATCCCACGTTCATTCCTCACTTTTCCTCCCCTGTTTTTTGGGATAATAAATCCGTTTTTGTTTAACCCGTCCAGGGAAAACTGGAGATGACTTTGGAAATTGTGGCGGAACAGGAGCACGAGGAGCGCCCGGCCGGGATGGGACGGGATGAGCCGAACATGAATCCCAGGCTGGAGGATCCCAAGTAAGAACATCCCGAAGGGAAAAGCAACAACCAGGGCGTGGAGTTCTCGAGGTCCAAACGGGAATTCTGGGTTTCCAGCTGGATGGAACTGGGCTGAACTGGGTTTGCACCTGGGTAGGATCCGCTTGGAACTGGCAGAAGAGGGGAGACAGTCCAGGGAAACTGGGATTGGGGTCTGGAGCACCAGTGAGATTGGGAAACTGGTCTGGACCAGGAATCCAGAGGGATTGGGAGGTTGGTCTGGATCACCAATCCAGAGGGATTGGGAGATTGGCCTGGATCACCAGTCCAGAGGGATTGGGAGATTGGCCTGGATCACCAATCCGGTGGGATTGGGAAACTGACCTGGATCACCAGTCCAGAGGGATTGGGAGGTTGGCCTGGATCACCAATCCAGTGGGATTGGGAGATTGGCCTGGATCACCAATCCAGTGGGATTGTGAGGTTGGCCTGGATCAAAAAGGAGGATGTTGGTGGGATATCCCCAGAGGGATGAAGGACCTGACACATTCCAGTGGGATTTGGGAGGCTAACCTGGATCATGAATCCAGTGGGATTGGGAGGTCAGTCTGCACCACCAAGGAGGACATTGGTGGGATTTATCCAGAAAGATGGAAGAGCCGAGAGCAGTGGGATTGGGAAACTGCTCTCGACCATGAGTCCTTTGGGATTGGGACTCTGGTCTGGATCACCAAGGAGGATGTTGGTGGGACGTACCCAGAGGGATGGAGAGCTGACACATTCCAGTGGGATTTGGAAACTGGCCTGGATCACCAGTCCAGTGGGATTTTGGAGGCTGGTCTGGACCATGGATCCATTGGGATTTGAAAGCTGGTCTCGGCCATCCATCCATTGGGATTGGGAGATTGGTCTGGATCATGGATTCACTGGGATTTGGAAGCTGGTCTCAGGCACCCATGCATTTGCATTGTGGGATTGGTCTGGACCATGGATCCATTGGGATTTGGAAGCCGGTCTTGGGCCATCCATCCATTGGGATTGGGAGGCTGGTCTAGATCACAAATCCAGCGGGATTGTGAGATTGGTCTGGACCATGGATCCGTTGGGATTTGGAAGCTGGTCTCGGCCATCCATCCATTGGCATTGTGGGATTGGTCTGGATCATGGATCCACTGGGATTTGGAAGCTGGTCTCAGGCACCCATCCATTGGGACTGGGAGGCTGGTCTGAATCACAAATCCATTGGGATTGGGAGATTGGTCTGGACCGTGGATCCATTGGGATTTGGAAGCTGGTCTCAGCCATCCATCCATTGGCATTGTGGGATTGGTCTGGATCATGGATCCATTGGGATTTGGAAGCTGGTCTCAGGCACCCATCCATTGGCATTGTGGGATTGGTCTGGATCATGGATCCATTGGGATTTGGAAGCTGGTCTCGGCCATCCATCCATTGGGATTGGGAGGCTGGTCTGGATCACAAATCCATTGGGATTGTGAGATTGGTCTGGTCCATGGATCCGTTGGGATTTGGAAGCCGGTCTCAGGCCATCCATCCATTGGGATTGGGAGGCTGGTCTGGATCACAAATCCATTGGGATTGGGAGATTGGTCTGGATCACAAATTCATTGGGATTGGGAGGCTGACTTGGATTCCAAATCCACTGGGATTGGGAGACTGATCTGTACCACCAATCCACTGGGATTTCGAGGCTGGTCCGGACCAGCAAGGCGGATGGGACTGGGGATCCAGGAGAACGGAATTCCGAGGTGACCTCCTCTTTCCGTTGGCTCCAGGCGTCCCGAGACCTCCTTCCTGTGGTTCACGTCCCCCTACAAGACCCTCAAGTTCATCCTGTGGCGCCGCTACAAGTGGGCGCTGATCCTGGCCTTCCTCCTCTTCATCCTGCTGCTTTTCCTGGGAATCTTCGTCTACGCCTTCCCGGTACGGAGCGGCCGGGAAAGGACGGGGATTGGTCGAGGTCTGAGGAATTCAGGGGCGGGGATGGAAAATTCTGTGCTGAGGAACACGATGGGTTCCAAAGGGACTTTTAATTTGTTTTGGGATCCTCGTGGGAAAAAATATGGAGCGGCTGGAGCACGGCCGGGAGTGGGAATGGAGGTGGGAAGGGGATGGAGCACCAGGAGAAGCTGAGGGAGCTGGGAAAGGGGATCGTGCTGGAGAAAAGCGGGATCAGAGGGGACCGTCTGGCTCCCCACAATTCCCTGAAAGTTTGGAACCAGTTTGGGATTTGGGATCTGCTCCCGGGGAAAAACAGGACAAGAGGGAATGGCCTCAAGTTGTTCCAAGGGAATTTTTGGTTGGGTATTAGGGAAGATCCCTCATGGAAAGGGGTGTCCAGCCCTGGAGCTGTGGTGGAGTCCCCATCCATGGAATTATTCCAAAAATCATCCGGATGTGGGATTTGAGGACACGGATAATGATGAACTGGGGTTGGGGCGCTTTTCCAACCTCAGCGATTCCATGAAAACAAGAATGGTGGAGATCCCCCCCAAAAAACAAGGGAATGTCATTCCTGGGGTGTCCTCAGCAACACAAAGTGCTGGCACTGGGATAGATCCCGAGGTTTTCCGGGATGCAGAGGGAAAAAATCTGGGATAGCTTTGCCTGCCTTGATTGCCTTTGGGAAAATTCCATGGAGGATGGGGCAGGGCTGGGGAAGCCATCTCCTGCTGGAAAAAGCTGCATTCCAGAAAAATCTCGGTGTGGCTTCAGGAATGCTCCGGGACCCCTTTCCAAAGGGGCAGAACAGGTGATGTCCTGGATTTTGTGGGAACATGGAAAAAGGAGCTGTAGGGATACAAGGCCAGGGGTTGGGTGGTGAATCTGTGAGATTTGTGGGAATCCCAGAGGATGGGAAGGAGCAGCAGGATCTGGAGGACAGGAGGAGGCTCCGGCAAATCAGGGAAAACTGGGAATGCTTCCCACCGGCCAGACACTGGGATGGTGCTGGAAGGAGGGGCCAAACTTATTCCAAGGGTTTGAAGAGGTGGGATTTCCTCTTAGAAAATTTTGGGAATAGCAACCAAAATCCAGGGATGACTCCCGGTGCTTGTTAAATTCTTCCAGTGATTCCCTCATTTTTCCAATGAGTCCCATGTGTTCCCAATGATTCCCTTATTCTTCCAATGATTCCCTTATTCTTCCAATGATTCTCTCCCTCTTCCAATGATTCCCTCATTTTTCCGGTGTTTCCCGTGTTTTTCCATCCTTCCAGAACTATGCTGCTATGAAACTGGTGAAACCTTTCAACTGAAGCTACTCCCGTGCCTGCCTGGGAATTTTGGGAAGGAATTCTGCCTCCGGAAGTGGAGAAGGGACAACCTCATCCAGGCCTCCAGCTGCTGCCAAAGGCTCCGCTTCCCTTTGGAATTCCACCCGGGAAGCGTCACGTAACCAAAGCCTCCAGCAAAATATTCCCGATTTTCCAGCCTCCTGTGTCTTGTTTGAGTTTTCCTGCTGCTCTGGCTGGTAAATCCCAAATTGCGGTGAAAATCCGAGGAGGGAGCAGGGAAAGGACCTTTCCATCCGTAAATTTGGAATGTGCAGAGGATCCTCAGGGCGGGATTTGGGATTTGCCAGCCTGAACGAATCCCAGAGATTCCAAGCACTTTTTTGCTCTCTGATCCAGCCTCAGTTTCCCTTTTCCCTGTATTATCCCATTTATATCTTGTAAACCTGAGGAAAATGTGCTGGAAAACTGGAATCCCTGGGATGACACATCGCTTTCCCAAAGCTGAAATCACGGGAATGGGATTTGGAGTTGGTGCTCCTCAAAAATCCCAGTTTCTCTTGGATTTTGAGGCTTTTGCATTCCATCACGGAATTCTGGGGCTGGTTTTCCCTCGGAGCTGCTCCACAATCCCACAGGTCTCCCATTCCAGCTGGACAGGGATCCCAGGAGCAGCTGGGCTTTGATTCCTTCTCTCCCGCTGTCTTCCAGGCACTTTTTTTTTGGGGAATTCTTGCTCTTTTTATCATCGGTATTTGTGGAATCCCAGGATCCCTGAGGTTAGAAAGGAACTTTGGGATCATCCAGTCCGAGCTGTGCCCGATCCCCCACCTTGGCGCTGAGTGCCACATCCAGGAATTCCTTGGACACCTCCAGGGATGGGGATTCCAAGCCTCCCTGTGCACTTCCAATCCCTGAGCTCCCTTTCCATGGGGAAATTCCTGCTGATGTCCAACCTGGGCCTCCCCTGGCACAGCCTGAGGCCGTTCCCTCTTTTCCCGTTATTCACTGGGAACAGATCCCGACTCCCACCTGGCTCCAACCTTTCAGGAAGTTTTGTGGAGCCAGAAGTTTGCTCCTGATCCTCCTTTTCTCCAGGCTGAGCCTCACCGGTATTCCTTTAAAATCAGTCATTTTCCCTCCTGTTCCCGAAGATTCTTACGGAAAACTTCCCAATCCATACTTGCTGCTTCCAGGCATTAACAGAGTGAAAAACCTGTCCCGGGACAGGATTTGTTTTCCAAAAAAGAAATCCGTGATCCACAATCTCCTTGGCCTCCCACGGGTCCCAATGGGAATGCTGGGACATTCCCGCTTTTGCTGTTCCCTCCTCCTGCCCCTGGAGTGGGATGATCCCGTGGGGAGCGGCGCCTTGGGGATTGGTGACTTGGGCAGGGTTGGATTTGACCTCAGAGGTCTTTTCCCACCCTGGACAATTCCATAATTCCATGATTCCCAGGCTCTTCCAGCGCTGTGGGGATGTTAACCCTCAAATTCTCATCCCGCAAGGAATCATCTCCCGTTTTTCCCATTAGTTTCTGGCTGCTCTGGCGCCTTTGCTGATTCCAGATCTTCCCGCCCTCCCTTCAGCAGGATGAGGTTTATCCTTGATTCCGTGTTTTCCTTGGAGCTGTGTCTGCTCCGAACGAGCGAGAAGGCCGGGAAAAGTGATCCCAAGGGATCAATTTCCCAGGAAAAACTGTGCCGATGGCAGCTCCTGCCCCTCTCTGGCCGGGATTTTAAACCTGTGCTTAAAAAATAGGGAAAACAGCCCAATTGCTCTGTTGGATTGGGATGCCGTCCACGGGGGATTAAATCCCGGGATTCTCATTGGAGCAGCTCCCGGATTGCATGGGGCAGCTCCTTCTCCGTGTTTTCCGCACGGAAAACGCGCGGCTTTGGGATTTGTGGGGATTTGTAGGGATTTATAACCCCATCCCTGCTGCTGAGCTTTGGCTGATCCACGGCCCTTTTCTTCCCAAAAGTCGGAGCAGAGGAATCGGCTCTGGATTTGCACATCCCGGGGCGGAGGTTTCGTTTTCCGTCGTTAAATGCTTCGTTTTCCATCGTTTTTTTTCCCTAAAAGCTTCCCAGCCCCGTTCCCAGCCCCATCCCGTTTATAGCCGCCATCAAACCACCAGGATTCGCTCCAATTTTCCAGAGGTTTTATTATCCCGGAGGATCTGAGGAGCCAAGGACAGAAGTTGCTTCTGTTTGGCCCTTGCTGGGATTGGGAGTTTGGGTTTTTTGGGAATGTTGGTCCCTGCTCCTTTCCCACCAGGGCCCAGCTGTGCCAGAGGGAATCTGGAATTCCCGGAGCGCTCCCCTGGAATGGGATCCACAGTGGGAATTCTGGCCCAGCGTCTCTTGGATTTGCAGGGATTCTGGGATTTTCCCATCCTGGTGTGATTCCCGACGCAAAACCTTGGAGCTGAGAGCCCCAGATTGATGCGTGATCCATCTTGGAATGCCAAACGTGGGATACTCAACCCCCATTCCATCAGGAACACGGCTGTCTATCCCGGAAAGACAAGGAATCAAAACCCGTCCATGGGTTGCCTTTGGAATGCCCAAGGCCAGCTTGGATAAGGATTGTGGAATGCCTGGAATGGGATGGGCTTGAATGTTTGGGATTCCTTCCAGAGACAATTCCAGTGGGAAATCCTGTTTTATTCCCAGCATTCCCATGGCAAACCTAGGTCAGCAGGGGTGGGAGAGAAGGATCCAGGGCATCCAATTCCATGAAGACAGGGATTTCCAGAAGGAAATCCGTGCTCCCCGTCCAGTTTTCATGCCAAGAGGATCCCGTGGGATTCCGGTGGGTAAATTCAGGTTGGAGCATCTGGAAAAACCGACTCCATCCCATTTTTTTTTTCCCCCTGAGCAACCACATCCAGTTCCGAGGCTGGCTGTGTCTCTTCCAAATCCAGATGGGAGCTGTAGTAGGAATTCCCTGAGGCTCCTGGTAATCCAGGGAATTGGCTGGAATTTGTTCTGGATTGCCGTAACTGCCTTATCCGCAATAATGCCCAAAGCACTGTGATTCCCAAAGAAACGCTCTGAAACATTCCCGTTCCCGGTGTTTTGATTGTGGGGATGGAATTGCCGCTTGTCGTGGAGTGGGAATGGGAAAATTTGGGATTGTGGAGAGGGGAAAAATCCAGGGAATGCTCAGAGTCCCTGAAGGGGCTCCAGGAGAGCTGGAGAGGGACTGGGGACAAGGGCTGGAGGGACAGGACATAGGGAATGGCTTCCAGTGGGAAAGGGGAGATTGGGCTGGGATCTTGGGAATTGGGAATTCCTGTCTGGGAGGGTGGGGAGGGTCTGGGAATTCTGGAATTCCCAGCTTTGCTGTGGCCGCCCCTGGATCCCTGGCAGTGCCCAAGGCCAGGTTGGATCCACCTGGGACAGTGGGAATTGTCCCTGCCCATGGATGGGGTGGGAATGGGATGATCCTTAAGGTTCCTTCAACCTCAACCCGTTCCATGATTCCAGGATTCCCTGCTGGTTCATGGAAGTTAATTTCCAAATGTTCTGCTGCTCGAGTGCTTCCCTGATCCCAAATTTCCTCGGCCCGATGCCAGGAGTAATTCCAGCCCAGAATTCCAAAGTGTGGCAGCTCCTTTGGGGCCATCTGTACGAAACACCCCCGTTGTGTTCCCATTCCCTCTGGGAGCTGGAGGAGCTGGAAAACCTCCATCCCACACCAGCACTGAATTCCCTAAATCTCCAGCATCCATCCCAAAAAACCCCGGGAATGAGCTGGGCTGATTTTCCTCCCTATGAGAGCAGTTTTCCGGACAGTGCCTGGTTTTGTCCACCCTGAAGGGAAAGTTTTCCACCCACAACCGTGGATTTTTCCGGAGCTGTTGGAAAAGGAGGGAGGCGGCGCACGGAGAGGGGATGAGAAGTGGGATCCAGGTCAATGCTCTTCCATGAATTTTTTTGGGAGCTATTGGCAGCCGGATTTGTTGGTTCAACTCCTGCAGACGGGGCTGGCCATGGGCTCTGCTCATTCCCGGGAACACAGATCCAATGGGAGCGCTGATCCAATGGGATGCTCCCTAAAAAACACCGCTGTGGCCTCCTGGCTCCCCAATCCGTGAGTTTTCCGATGGGAAGCTGGAGATTTCCCGGGATTTGGGTGACGCGACTCATTTCAGCCTTGCCTTGAGGCCCGAGCCCTTCAGGCTTTCCCAGGATGGTGATTCCCGGTGCTGGAATTTCCCCCCTGGAAAACGCAGTCATGGAGAAGGTGGGGATGAATTTAAAGTTGGATTGATAACCCGAAATTCCTGAAATCGGCTTTTTCCGTGGATAAGCTTGTGTTGTTCTTGGGATTCATCCCGGAAAAGCCCAGGCCCCGGGATTGAGGGATGATTTGTGGGGACCTGCAGGAGGCTCCCGGGAAATGAGCCGTGAAACTGCTCCGGGTTCGTCTCCATCCCGGATCCGCTTCCAGAGGAAAATGAGTTGAATTTGTCCCGTCTGCTTTTCCCATTCCCATCCCAGCCTTCCCAAAGAACCAATCCGTGACATGTGCCGGGTATTTTTATCCCTTATAAAAAAGAGAGAGGAAAAGACTCTGGGTGCATCCAGGGTTTTATTCCAGCTGGAGCAGCAGCTGAGGTTGGATTGGGCCTGGATCTTCCCTCAAGGCTGGAACCTTTTCCATGATGCTTCATCTTCCCGAGCTTTCCCAGAATCATGGAATGGTTCAGGGAAGGGGCCTGAAGGCTCCTCCCATTCCGTGGGATCCGTGATCCTTCGTCCTCAAGCTGCCTCAGGCCACGGGATCCTGGCTTTCGGGAAAGGTTTGGTGGGTATTTGGGATTTCGGGCTGAATCATGGAAACCATGGAATGGTTTGGGACGGAATAGGCCTTAAAGCCCATCCGGAACCTTCCAGATTGCTCCAAGCCTTGTCCTTGGAGACTCCCGGGGATGGGGAATCCAAACCTCCCTGGAAAATGGGATTTTGAAGGTGTGATTTGGAGATCTTTTCCAGCTTTCAGGATTCCCTGAGTTCTCCTCTTTGGCATTTGGGATGATTCCAGGGAGACTCCCTGGCCCTTGGCTGCTCCATCCCTGTCAGCCTTCCTTGTCCCGTGGGTTGAAAATCAGGAGTTTCCATGCTTGGCAATCTTTTCCATGAAGGAATTCTTCCTGATATCCCATCCTAACCCCTCCCGGCGCCGTCTCCCTTTACTTTCCCTTCTTTTTTTTGGTCTTTTTTTCCCACCTTTCCCTCCACCCTCTCCACCTTTTCCACTCGTGGATTTTATCCAGGCCCCATCCAAGTCCCGGGATGGGAATTACAGCCTCACAAGTCAGGGAAAGTGCCGGCTCTTCCAAATCCAGAACTCTTTTCCCCTCTTTTTCCTTCTTCCCAGAACCCATGGGAATGGAATTCATCCCTCCTCCCACCCTGATGTTGGGATTTCCAGGAGGTTTTCCCTGGAAACAGCCTAATCCCATGTTTATGAAAACCATGGAGCCAGGGCACTTTAACTGGATGGAATTCCTGGGGCTGCTGAAGGAGGGAGAAGCCTCTTTATCCCTGGTTTTTTTCCCCTTTATCCCTGTTTTGTTTTTTTTTTCCAACCCTTCGGAGCAGACTCCAAAGGTTGTGCTTCTGCCCCAAGCCAACAAAGACAGATAGGGTCTGGTGGACATGGAAAACCGGGAAAAAGAAATCCCAGGACAAGCCGGAGATTTGCAGTTCCCCTTCGCCAACGAAAACAGCGGGAAGGAATCATCCGCTGGCAAACCCGTGGCTGGAAAACAAAGCCTGGATTCATTGTCTCCCTCTCTGGATAACAGGGAACAATCGGGATGAGTCACTTCCAAAGGGTGGGAATGGCCTTGGAGCTTCCCAACGACTCCGAAGAGGGGCAGGGAGGTCGTTGGAGAGGTTTGGAGGTCTCCGTGCTGGAATGCCGGGAAGAGCTCATCCCTCCTTTTCCCCTCAGGGACTGGGAGAAATTAGAGTCAGGCGCCTCCAAATCATTCCCATTTTGGTTTTTTTTTTCCCTTTTGGAATTACGCAATCTGAGGGAAAACAAACAGAACAATAACACAAAGGCAGGTTGGATTTCATTTCTATTTTCCAGTTGTCCGGATAATCAGGGATTGTGGAATTCCACGGTCGCCTTTGCAGGGATAAAACCCTAAAAGTACTCCCATCTCCCATTCCCATAGGATAATGGAAGTTTCCTTCATTTCCAGCGCTGGTTTTTTTTTTTTTTTTTTTTTTTTTTTTTTTTTTTTTGAGGAGTACCAGAAATCCCAAATTTTGTGGGTGGTGGAGATATTACGGATAATTAATTAGTTAATTAATTAATCAAATTGTTTATTTTTAATTAATTTTTAAGTTCTCAGCTCAATCCTAAAAAAATTACCTTGGAAAGGATCATTCCCTCTTTCCTACCTCTCCCACCTCCATCCCAACCAGGAATCAACTCAAAACAGGGGTTTGTCCCAAATATTTAATTTTGGGAAATTCCAGCCTTCCCAGAGAACTGGATGGGAGGGAACTGGTCAAGGAAAAAAGCTGGGAAAAAGACAGGGAAGAGAGCTGGGATAGCTGGGAGAAGGGAAACTCCTTGTGGGATGAAACTGGAAATTCCAGGCTTGTTTGACCCACGCAGAAGTGGAAAACAGCCGGGAATAAATCCCAACCAACCAGGAAAAATTGGGATAAAACAGAGAGGGAAAGGTTGTGGATGCATCCCAGATTTTATTCCAGCGGGAGCAGCAGCTGAGGTCGGGTTGGGGCCTTGACCTTCCCTCGAGGTTGGAATTTTTCCGTGATCCTTCATCTTCCCAAGTCACAGGGAATCATGGAACGGCTCAGGGAAGGGACCTTGAAGCTCATCCCATTCCATGGGCAGGGACACACCTCCCGCTATTCCAGGATGCTCCAAGTCCATTCCAGCCTGGCCTTGGACACTTCCAGGGATGGGGAGCCACAAGTTCACGGAGAACCATAATCCCAGATTCCGACGGCTCAGAGCTCCGCGGGTGAGGACAATTTTCCACCCTCTCCTCACCACTGGGAAAATTCCCCTTGGAAAACTTCAGGGAAAAATCCGGAACCTTAGTGTCCAAGTCCTCCCTGTGCCAAAGAGAGGCTGGAGAGGGTCTGGAGGCAGGAATTCCGCTCCCAGTGTGCCAGTGGGTGGACGAGACATTCCAGGCTGGCCAATTCCAAGGGTTCTGCTTCCCATTAAAGTGCCGGAGAGCAGCTGGAGCTCTGGAGTCCATTAAATGCCACTTTTCGGGAACGGGCTTGGATTTCAGCTGTTTATTTTTATATCCGTGCAGCCGAGCGATGGATGCTGAAACAGGAATAAAAGCAAGGGGGAAAAAAAATATGGATCATGGGATGTGGGATGGAAAAAAAAAAACAAAACATCGGAATATCAAACATGGATTCCCAGCTCCAACATCCCAAGCGTGGAAAAACCGTTTTAGAAATATCGGCGTTTTCAGCACCTGGAGGTAATGGAGAAGACAGAATTCCAGGATTGGAATAGCTGGAATTTGTACAGGGAAATGTTGTTTTTGATTCCCCTGGAATGGATTGCCTGGGAATAGGGATGGGGATCCTTCTTCCCAAGGTGCCACGGGGGAGACCTGGAAACTGGGAGAAATGGGATGGAATGAACGAGAACGGCTCCAGGTCCAACGTTTTGGAAGGAATTCTTGGCTGGGTGAGGGGCTGGGATGGAATTCCCTGAGAAGTTGTGGAAGTCTGATCCCTGGCAGTGCCCAAGGCCAGGTCGGACATTGGGGCTTGGAGAAACCTGGGATGGTGGGAAGTGCCCATGGACACGGATGGGGTGGGAATGGGATGGGATTTAAAGTCCCTTCCCATCCAAACCATTCCAGGATTTTGGAACCCCTCTGCTCTGGAGGCAGGCTGGGAGAGCTGGGAATGTTCCCCTGGAGAAGGGAAAAATCCAGGGAATGCTCAGAGTCCCTGAAGGGGCTCCAGGAGAGCTGGAGAGGGACTGGGGACAAGGGCTGGAGGGACAGGACACAGGGAATGGCTTCCAGTGGGAAAGGGGAGATTGGGCTGGGATCTCGGGAATTGGGAATTCCTGTCTGGGATGGAATTCTGGGAATTCCCAGAACTGCTGTGGCTGCCCCCGGATCCCTGGCAGTGCCCAAGGCCATGTTGGATCCACCTGGGATAGTGGGAGATGACCCTGGATGAGCTTTTAAGTCCTTCCCATCCCAACCCATTCCATGATCCCATTTTTTTTTTTTCCTCCTGGGATGAAAGAATTTCTCCAGAGCTGCGAATGTCACCAGGGAGCTGCTCCTGCTCCCAAAATCCGGATGCTCTGGATCTGATGAGCTCCAGGTGACTCTTCCCCCCGCATCGGGGTGAATCCCTCTCCAGGGGCTGGAGAAGGACCCATGGAACAAATTCCCAGTGGGAATCTGTCCTGTGGATATGGAGAATCTGTGAAACCGCCTGGGTTTTGGTGCTTCCTTTGGGAGAAACTTCCCCAAAAAAATCCTTCCCAATATCCCACCCAGCTCTTCCCTCCAGCAGTGGGAAGCCATTCCCGATTTCCCTGCCCCTCACCGGTTACAATCCCATAAATCCGCTCTTTTCCCGTAGAGCTGCACATTCCACCTGAATCCCGACACAAAGATCCTTCCCCGCCTCTGGATCACATCCCGCCTTCCCAAGAAATCTGCTTCGCGGTGCCCCCTTCGCAGTTTTTGTACCGAAGGAGCCCCCTGGAATTCCAGGGATTTACATGGACAAGTTTCTGCTGCAGCTAAACGAATCCCATCCCGGATTTTCCCCCGGAGCCCTGGGCTCCATCAGCGGGCCCTGCAAGCCCATTTTTCCATGGAAAAATCCTGGATTTCTTCTCAGTCCCAGAATTCAACCTCACTTTAAGTGGCTTCCTGCTAAAACCAGGAATGGGAGAGGCGGATTTTCAATCCCTTCAGGAATAACCCGGCTCAGGGTTATCTCCTGCCGGAATTTCTCCCCTTCCCTGCTCCTAGGAGCACAGAATTCCCTCCTTTTCCCTCCCTCTGGAAGAGTGGCTCAGTCTCC
Source organism: Delichon dasypus (assembly GCA_037837765.1). NCBI lineage: Eukaryota > Metazoa > Chordata > Aves > Passeriformes > Hirundinidae > Delichon > Delichon dasypus. The sequence goes on from JBBAXF010000006.1 coordinate 72,920,720, forward strand.
TTTTCCACCATTTCTATTTTTTAAAGCCTCCGGAGGCCAAGGAATAAAATCCCCGAGCTGGAAAACTGGGAAGGAAGGAGCCAAGCAGACTTCGGGCTTCGATTTAGGCAGGAAAAACCCCTTGGAAAATTGATTCCAGACCCGGAGCGACCGGGATGAGGGAACAGCTGCCACCACCCCGGCTCCGAGTGCATCCAGATGTGCCACCACCCCCTCCCTTCCCTCACACTTCCCACCCTCCCTGTGTTCCCGGAGCCAGAAAAAATCTGGGAATAGCCGTGCTGACAGGATGGATGTGTTGCTGCCGCTTCCCGGCCTCTGGAGAAAGGCGTATTTTTGGGAGTCGGGAATGTCCCGACGGCTCGGGGTTGTGATGTCACTGTCAGCTGACGGATCCGGGCTTCCAGGAGTTCAGGAGGCCAGGCTGGAAAAGGCGTGGAGCAATCTGGGATAGGGGAAGGTGTTCCATGGAATGGGATGGGATTTAAGGCCCCTTCCCACCCAAGCCAGTCTGGGATTTTTGGGATTCTTGGATTTTCCCAAACTTCCCTGCAGATGGTGCTGAACGATCCCAGGAAACCACCTTGGGTGGCATCCTCCTCTTCCCTCTGGGAGCACCTGAAGCCCCTTCCAGGTCTGGAATTCTGCACCTGGGAGAGCACCGACTTGGAATTATGGAATGTTTTTTTATGGGAAGGGACCTTAAATCCCGTAGATCCCACCACATCCATGGGCAGGGATTCCCACTATTCCCAGATGGATCCAGCTCCATCCAAACTGGCCTTGGACACTGCCAGGGATCCAGGAGCAGCCACAGCAGATCTGGGAATTCCAGAATTCCCAGCCCCTCCCCACCCTCCCAGCCAGGAATTCCCAATGCCCAAGATCCCAGCCCAATCTCCCCTTTCCCAGTGGGAAGCCATTCCCGGTGTCCAGTGTAAATGGGATGGTGGGGTAGGGAGAGGAAAGTGTTCCGGAGGGGCCTGGATTTAACAAATTCCCAATGTCCGAGGCCCGGCAGTGGGAGAACAATTCCCTGGAGCAGGAGCAATAAAAGGTTACGAGCTCGGCCGTCCCACCTGGCCAGGAGAGATCCTTTGATGTAAATCCATGGATTTCCCATATACCCTGATTGGAAAAGCGGCTGCCGGCTTTTGCTCCGGCTCCGTGGAGTGCGGAAAAGCGGAGCTGTGACAATTCCTGGCTTCTGGTGGAGCAGAGAAAAGCTGGATTTGGTCCACCGGGGAACCACCTGATCCAAGGGATTGGTTTGGGAATGTGTTGGGAGCTGCATGGATCTGGTGAAGGAAGCGGCTCCAAGCTCCAGTGTCCATCCTGGCCTTGGGCACTGCCAGGGATCCAGGGGCAGCCACAGCAAAGCTGGGAATTCCAGAATTCCCAGACCCTCCCCACCCTCCCAGACAGGAATTCCCAATTCCCAAGATCCCAGCCCAATCTCCTCTTTCCCACTGGAAGCCATTCCCTGTGTCCTGTCCCTCCAGCCCTTGTCCCCAGCCCCTCTCCAGCTCTCCTGGAGCCCCTTCAGGGACTTGGAGGATTCCCTGGATTTTTCCCTTCTCCAGGTGAACATTCCCAACTTTCCCAGCCTTTCCCACAGCAGAGCTGCTCCATCCCTCTGATCATCCTGCTCCTAAAAAAAAAACCTGGGAGAAGCCCCTGGACAACCACCCTAAATCCTGATCTCTGCTCCTAAAATATCCATGAGGAGCCTTGGGAAAAGCCGGGCTCTGGAAAAGGTTTTTCTGGGAGCGTTGAAGGAGCTTTGGATACATTTGGGATCTTCATGTTTCTGCATTAAAGAAAAAATCCCAACCAAAATCCCCTCCCAAAAAATCCCAAATCCCAACAAAAAAATTAAGCGGAAATTCTGGAAATCAAAGAACTTTCCAGCTTTTCCTCCAGGAGTTATGGATCCACATCCCATTTTAGGAACCCACCAAAATCCCAAATCCCAGTGCAAATTAAGTGGAAATCCTTGAAATCAAAGGATTTTCCACCTTTTCCAGGTTTTCCTCCAGGAACTGTGAATCCACATCCCATTTTTGGGAGGCCTGAGAAGGGAATTCCCAACAGCATGCACTCCTCATTCCTGCACTTCCAAGTTCAGGAATTCCACTGAAAAATGGAGACTTCATCCCAAAATCGCTTGGAAGGACAGGCAGGAGTCTTGCGATCCTTAGGAAAACTCGGAATCTGCGGGATAAAATCCGGGTGGAACAAAAAGTTATTTTTAGCTGCCATCAGGCTCCATCTTTTCCTGCCAGATTTTGGGATTTAAAAATCCAAGACCTCTATCTATCCCTGCTCCTCTCTGGAATTCCAATTTTTTTTTTTTTTTTTCCCGAAACCCCAGCTTTCCCAACAACCTTTTCCCGCTTTTTTTGCACCCCTGATGCAGCTCTGCTTCTTCGTCTGGAATACTTTTCCCGTCTCTGCTCCTCTTTATGGGATTTCCGTGCCCCGACGTGACCCCCGTTAATTCCCAAATAAAAATCCGGCTGAAGACAAAAAAAACCCCCTCCTCTGGTTTTCCCACTTTTTTTTTTTCCCCCCATCCCAGCTCCAATCCTTCTGTTTCTGGGCTCATAATTTTTTACGAGCTCGGCGATTCCCAGCGATTTAATTTCCCTTCATTATTTCCATGTTGGGAATTTTATTGGTGGGGACGGTAAACAAATAACATTTGTTTTCCCTAAAATCCACAATTCTCCCCCGCTCCGCTCCTCGTTTTTCCTGGTTATTCCCAGTCTGGCTTCTGTTTGTCTCATATCCATATGGAAGGGATGGAGGCGCGGGAATATTTTGGATCCCTGTTTTCCTGGAGAAGGTTTGGGTTTGGAATGGGGGGGGGAAGGGGTTTTGGGGAAGAAAATGGGTTTTTTGGGGGAATAAGTGATTGATCATTCCCAGAGAATTTGTGGATGTCTCATCCCTGGAAATGTCCAAGGCTGGCTTGGACGGGATTTGGAGCGACCTGGGATAGTGGGAGGTGTCCCTGCCCATGGATTGGGTGGAATTCTTGGGATTTAAGGGCCATTCCCAACCCAAAGCATTCCATGATTTTATGAGGGATATGGAAAATTCTCCCCCAGCAGCTGAGCTCCCAGAAGGAAGGAGCACATCCCGGGAATCCCAGAATTCCCATGCCAAGGTGGAGCTGGATGCACGCCCCAGAGGGGGACCTGTCCATCCCATCCCATCCCATCCCATCCCATCCCATCCCATCCCATCCCATCCCATCCCATCCCATCCCATCCCATCCCATCCCATCCCATCCCTATCCCACTCCCACTCCCATTCCCATTCCCATTCCCATTCCCATTCCCGTCCCAATCCCGTCCCGTCCCATCCCATCCCGTCCCGTCCTGTCCCATTCCCATTCCCATTCCCATTCCCATTCCCATTCCCATTCCCATCCCATTCCCATCCCATCCCATCCCTATCCCACTCCCACTCCCATTCCCATTCCCATTCCCATTCCCATTCCCATTCCCATCCCATCCCATCCCATCCCATCCCATCCCATCCCATCCCATCCCTATCCCTATCCCTATCCCTATCCCATTCCCATTCCCATTCCCATTCCCATTCCCATTCCCATTCCCATCCCATCCCCATTCCCATTCCCATTCCCACTCCCATTCCCATTCCCATTCCCATTCCCATTCCCATTCCCATTCCCATTCCCATTCCCATCCCATCCCTGGGATGAGCAGGGAAAAGCTTTCCCATGGGGCATTCTCAGCATTGCCCCATCCCAAAAATCCAGATCCACCCCCAGGAAGTGGGAAGGGAAAACTTTGGAGCGAGAAAACCCTCGGAGCGGTTTCCAAGGAGCCGCCCTGTTCCTTTGGAATAATAAATCCATGGAGCACCAAAAAAAAACCCAACAAACCTCTCAGGGACTCACAGGTGCTCGGAGGCTGTCGAAATTTTCCGGGAATCGCTTCTTTTCCGTGAAAATGGGATAAAAATCCATCCAGGGCAGGGAAGAGCCCTTGAAAAACACCCACGGAGGGGAGACATCCTGCTCCGAGCCGGGATGGAAAGTCCTTGATTGGAGCTCTCTTCCCGTTTTCCCTCTCGATCCGCAGAGGATGAGCGCAATTAGCTCGGGAATTGTTGAGGAATAAAGGTCGGGCTCGTTAGCGCACGGAATTAATTCCGGAGTGTTTTTTTTTCCCAGGAGGCTCTCCAGGCTCTCCGGAGGCTCAGCCAGGTGAGGAAGGGGAAGGAGGGAATTGCAGCGCCTCCGGCAGGGAGCAGATCCGGAATTGTCCTCTCGGAGCAGCTGCAGCACCGGGAGCAGCTGTGGGAGTGCGAAAATATCCCTGTTTTCACAGAATCCAGGGAAAGTTTGGGATGGGGTGGGTTTAAAGCTCAGCAAATTCCACTCAGGGACAATTCCCGCTGTCCCAGGCCGATCCAAGCCCCAGTGTCCTGCCTGGCTTTGGGCATTCCCAGGGATCCAGGGGCAGCCACAGCAAATCTGGGAATTCCAGAATTCCCAGACCCTCCCCACCCTCCCAGCCAGGAATTCCCAATTCCCAAGATCCCAGCCCAATCTCCCCTTTCCCACTGGAAGCCATTCCCTGTGTCCTGTCCCTCCAGCCCTTGTCCCCAGTCCCTCTCCAGCTCTCCTGGAGCCCCTTCAGGGACTCTGAGCATTCCCTGGATTTTTCCCTTCTCCAGGGGAACATTCCCAGCTCTCCCAGCCTGGCTCCAGAGCAGAGGGGCTCCAGAATCCTGGAATAATTTGGGTTGGAAGGGACCTTAAATCCCATCCCATTCCCACCCCATCCATAGGCAGGGACAATTCCCACTATCCCAGGTGGATCCAACCTGGCCTTGGGCACTGCCAGGGATCCAGGGGCAGCCACAGCAAAGCTGGGAATTCCAGAATTCCCAGCCCCTCCCCACCCTCCCAGCCAGGAATTCCCAATTCCCAAGATCCCAGCCCAATCTCCCCTTTCCCACTGGAAGCCATTCCCTGTGTCCTGTCCCTCCATTCCCGGCCCAGTTGCTTCCAGTTGGATCCGATCCCAATCCTTGGAGCCTCCAGTCCTCACAGTTAATGGCTCCCGCCTCTGGAAAAAAATGAAAGGAGCTTTATTCCCTCCTGGAATTCCGAGCTGGAGCGAGGAGAGATCGTTCCTTTCTTATTCCCGGCGTTCCCACCCGCTCCGGCTGGGCTGGGATCTAAACCCGGCCTAAAGCCAGGCCTAACCTCGCACCAGCCTGCCTGGAAATTCCATGACCTGCTCCCTCATTCCTCCTCGGAACGGCCCCCCCTTCTTTCACCTTGTGGAATTCGAATTCCCACCACCCCTCCGGATTTTCCTGCCACAATCTTTGGAAGTTTAACCTTTCCCTCACCTGGGAAAAGTGGGATTGGGAGCAGGGGATAAAGCCGTCATTCCTCACTCGCGCTCCATGGATTTCCTTCCTGGATTAAAGGAAGCCCTGGGATCGCTGTTTTCTGACGGATCACAGGGACAGCTGAGCAGAATTCCCTCCAAATTCCAGGAGATGTTTTTCTGGAACGGAGCCAAGGGTGAGTAAGAAAATCCACAACCTCGGAGTTACCTGGGAATGTTGTCCTGAGCGACTCCGGCTCCGAAGCGGCTCCTCTGGGATTTGCTGGCAGCAGGGTGGTGAGGATATTGGGAATTTGGGATTTTTCCTGCCAGGAGCAGGGATGTGGCATTTTAGGGAGCTCACGCTCACCTCGGAGCCAGGGTTTCCATGGAACTGGGGTATCCATGGGGTTTTTTTTTGGATTTCCATTGGAGGAAACAACCACCCAAGGTTAGATAAGGTTTGGATAAACCTGGGATAGCGGGAGGTGTCCCTGAACATGGATGGGGTGGGAATGGGATGGGATTTAAGGTCTTTTCCGAACCGTTCCAGGATTCTGGAGCCCTCTGCTCTGGAGCCAGGCTGGGAGAGCTGGGAATGTTCTCCTGGAGAAGGGAAAAATCCAGGGAATGCTCAGAGTCCCTGAAGGGGCTCCAGGAGAGCTGGAGAGGGGCTGGGGACAAGGGCTGGAGGGACAGGACACAGGGAATGGCTTCCAGTGGGAAAGGGGAGATTGGGCTGGGATCTTGGGAATTGGGAATTCCTGTCTGGGAGGGTGGGGAGGGTCTGGGAATTCTGGAATTCCCAGATTTGCTGTGGCTGCTCCTGGATCCCTGGCAGTGCCCAAGGCCAGGTTGGATCCACCTGGGATAGAGGAAGCTGTCCCTGCATGTCCCAGTTGGAATTTGAGCATCTTTAAGGTCCCTTCCCACCCAAACCATTCCATGATTCCACACATCCCGAGCTCTGCCTTCGCTTTTCCATCCACCCAAGGTCCTGGGTTATTCCCTCCTTTTCCCAGAAAAGCTCCATGGGGGTTCTGGGCAAAACATTCCCTCCTAAAATTAGCCGGGAAAGGGGCCTGGGACACCGCAGAGATCAGAGGTGCTCCAAGGGAGCAGCTGTTGGGATGGATCCATCCCAGATGGGGAAGGGAACAGCTCCAACCCGGGAAAATTCCTTGTTCCCTCCCAAAACCGACCTGGCAAAGGAGGATCTGAGAATTCCCGCCGGAGTTTGCTGTTTGTTTGTTTGTTTCAGCTTTTATTCATTTTCTATTTTTTTTTTTTTTTTTAAAAAATTAAGCTTCTCCTGATTTCAAAAGCAGATGGGAAAATCCGGAATTCTGGATGCATCCAGGGAACTCGGAGTTCAGAGAGGAAGAATCCTGATCCCTGTTTTTCCTGGGCAGGGAGAAATCTGTGCTGGGTGAGGACAAATTCCATGATTATGGCTACAGGTGGGACCGGGAATTAAAGAGACAGGAATGGGACAATTCCCAAGGATGTCGTTCTGAGGGAGATCCCAGGAACTGCAGGAGGGGAAAAAAAAAAAAATCTTTAATGGAATCACAGAATTCCGGAGTGGTTTGGGTGGGAAGGGAATTTAAATCCCATCCGGTTCAATCCAGGGACAGCTCCCACTATTCCCAGGTGGATCTAATCCCCAATCTCCAACCCAGCCTTGGACACTGCCAGGGATCCAGGGGCAGCCACAGCAAAGCTGGGAATTCCAGAATTCCCAGACCCTCCCCACCCTCCCAGACAGGAATTCCCAATTCCCAAGATCCCAGCCCAATCTCCCCTTTCCCACTGGAAGCCATTCCCTGTGTCCTGTCCCTCCAGCCCTTGTCCCCAGTCCCTCTCCAGCTCTCCTGGAGCCCCTTGAGGTTCTGGAAAAAATCTCCAAGTTTTCCCTGGAATCTTCTGAGAACACTTTGATGACCTTTTGGAGGACACTTGTCCCTGCATCCCGAAAAAACCCTTGGATAACTCTTCGTTCATCGGGCAGGAATATCCTCAATCCACAGGTTGCCCTTGGAGACGATCCCATGGAAGCAGCTCTGGAACTGCTCCATCCCAAAAATCCTCTTGGGAGCTTTTGCCTCATTTTCCATAGGGAAAAACTCCAGCTCCTGTTGGAAAAGGACAGGGATGAAAAAAAATTCGGGATAACTGGTTTGGCACTGGGATATTTCCCAACTCAGGCTCCCATCCCCGCTGGACATAAAATTCCCTGGATGGATTCCAAGCACGGAATTCCAGAACACTCTCTGAGGTGGGGTTCCCTGCCCTGCTTTCCCGGGTTATATTTCCCTGGGATTTCGGGATTCGGGATTTTGCGATTCATGATTTCAGCCTCTCTTTGGGGTGTCCGTGGATATTTGGGATATTCCAAGGAGGAACCGGATTTTCCTGACACTGGGAAAGAATCGGGATGAGCTCTGTCCTTCCCTCTGGAGCAGCAAAGATGATTTTCCTGGAAAAGAGCTGGGGGCGGGAGTGGGGGGGATGCAAAGGAGGAAAAACGGGAAAAGCGGGAATTCCTGGCGGCACCAGAGGGAGCTCTTCCATTGCAGATGAGGCCGGAATCTGTCGAATCCCTAATCTCCCATTCCAAGTTTTTCCAGGATCGGATCCCACCTGGAACAGCTGGAGCCCCTTTCCTGGTCCCTGTCTGTCACCCGAGGCTCCCAAAAAACCCGTTATCCCTAAATTCCTGGAAAATCCCTCCACGTCTGCCCCTTCAAGGATCCGGTCTCCGTATTCCCTCTTAAATTTCCACTCCAAGGGTATTTCCCAGTTTTTTTGGTTTTTTTTTTTTTTTTGCCGGGCTGGAGAAAGGCTCCTAGGCTGATGGGAGAGAAGAATCCTGGAAAATCCCGGAAAATTTCTTCCCGATGGGATAACGGGAGCTAAGAGGGTTCCGAGGAGAAATTCCCATTCCCTGCTGAGTTTGGGATGTGGGATCACGGATCCAATGTCAGGGAATAGCCAGGTCCCTATGGAATTCTGAGTGCTCGGATCCCTCAGAGCTTTTCCAGGGATTCCCTTTCCATCGTGGAGACATCCCATAATTTCCACTTCACCCTTTCCAGGGAATTAAAGGGAAAAAGGATCTAAGAAAGGAAGGAGAAGAGATTCCTCTTTTCCTTTGGGATTTGAAAAAAGTGGGATCTGGTAGATTTTCCCGGCGTCTCAAATATTTGGGACAATTCCATGGACTTTTTTCAAGCATTTTCCAAAGAATTTCCTTGGGAAGGGTTTCTGGGGGATCCCTGGGCACTCCCTGTTCCCTCAAAAATTCCTGTAGGAATTTTTCCTGTGGGAAAGATTTTCTGAGCCCTCCCAAACATTTATCCAAGTGTGGATCCATCCAAGGAATATTTTTCCTGGGGGATTTATCCAATTCTCTTCATCCCAAGGTTACCCTGAGTTCCTCTCCCCATCCCTGTTCCCAAAATTCCCCAATTCCTCATTTCCATGTCCTTTGCCCTATCCCGGAGTTCTTTCCTTGCCATTCTGAGTATCCCGCTTTTCCCAACCCACAGATCGGATTTGGGCCAATTTCCATCCTTGATAATTCCATGGTTTTATTCCTCACCTGCTTTATCCCCTCTCCTCAGATCCAGATGCTCTCCCTGGATCCGTTCCTCCTTGGAAGGGAATGTTTGGAACAATGAGCCCTTCCCAAACTGGGGAATTCCAGCGGATTTGGAGCATCCTGAAAATCGGGAACGCTGGCGAAGAACGTGGAAAAGTGACCTGGAGGAGCAGGAAAAGCAGCTCGGATTCCACAGGATCAGCTGGGAAGAGATCCGGGTGGGATGCGGGACAGGGAATCTGTAGGGAATCGCTTTGTGGTTGGATTGGGATCAATTCCAATCGATTTTATCATTCCCAGCTCCCTGCTGTTACAGCTCCTGGGCTGGGAGTTCTCCAGGGAAGGTGGGAATCTGCTCCGTGAGGTTTGGGATGACGGGACAGGGATAACAGGAAATGGGGTCACATCATCCCTGTAAAATCAGGGATGAGGGAGGGATTGACAGCCAGATCCCAGGGGAAGCAGAGCTGGGATGTTCCCATTCCCATGGGAAGATGTGGATGCCAAAGGGAATGAAAACATTCCAGGACCTAATGGAGCTCCAGGAGAGCTGGAGATGGACAAGGGCTGGAGGGACAGGACACAGGGAATGGCTTCCAGTGGGAAAGGGGAGATTGGGCTGGGATCTTGGGAATTGGGAATTCCTGTCTGGAATGGAATTCTGGGAATTCCCAGATTGGCTGCCCCTGGATCCCTGGCAGTGTCCAAGGCCGGGTTGGATCCACCTGGGACAGTGGAAGGTGGCTCTGGAGTTGGATCCAGATGGGATTTAAGGTTCCTTCCAAGCCAACCCAGTCCAGGATTCTGGAGCCCCTCTGTTCCCCTGGAGAAGGGAAAAATCCAGGGAATGCTCAGAGTCCCTGAAGGGGCTCCAGGAGAGCTGGAGAGGGACTGGGGACAAGGGCTGGAGGGACAGGACACAGGGAATGGCTTCCAGTGGGAAAGGGGAGATTGGGCTGGGATCTTGGGAACTGGGAATTCCTGGCTGGGAGGGTGGGGAGGGTCTGGGAATTCTGGAATTCCCAGATTTGCTGTGGCTGCCCCTGGATCCCTGGCAGTGCCCAAGGCCGGGTTGGATGGACTTGGATCCACCTGGGATAGCGGGAGGTGTCCCTGAACACGGATGGGGTGGGAATGGGATGGGATTTAGGGTCACTTCAAAACCCAACCCATTCCAGGATTCTGGAGCCTCTCTGCTCCAGAGCCAGGCTGGGAGAGGCTGGGAATGTTCCCCTGGAGAAGGGAAAAATCCAGGGAATCCTCCGAGTCCCTGAAGGGGCTCCAGGAGTGCTGGAGATGGATACAAGGACAAGGAAAATCCAAAGATCCCACATGGACCATTCCCACAAAAATCCAGGAGCACCTTTCCCTGCTCCAAAGGCTCCTGGAAACCCTAAACTGCCTCTCCTCCTGGGAATTTCCCCTCAGTTGGCATCCCAAGCTGAATTTATGGGAAAACTCCCACAAAAAAACAGCCCTGGAAGCGTCCTCCAAGGAGGTGTTGGGAAAAGTGGGATCCTGGGAGTTGGGATCGTTTCCAAGCGAGGCCGGAAACTTGGATATGATGGGAATCTCCAGGAGTGGCGCAGGGTTCCTTTGGGATATCCCGACCCCGATCCCAGAAACTGGAGCTCCAGATCCCGACAGGCCTCCCCTCCAGCCGAACATTCCAAGGAATCTCAGTCACTCATCCTCTACACCCTAAAATTCCCTCAATATTTTTCCCCCCCCAAAAAAAACTTTGGGAAAAAAAGCGCAGGTCACTGGAATTGTGCTCCAAAGCCGGGCAGGGACACTTGGACACCTCTTCCCGGCCAGGTCTGGGAATTCCAAGCAGGGAGATGCTAAATCCAAGGTTTTTCCTGGGAGCAAATCCATTCCGGTAGGATGCTGTGGAATCCCGATGGGATTCCCGAAGGAAAAAAAAACGGGAACACAAAGGCCGGAGCAGCAACAGAGAAACCCCAGGGACTCCGTCCATCCTCCTCCGCTGTCTCCACACATTTCCCAGTTTTCCAGGGGCTCGGATTCCCTGACAGCCGCTGGAAATTCCACCTGGAGCATGGGGATCGAGTCCAGGCCTCCTTAGGATTTGATATTCCCGTTGATTTCTTTTCCAGGATCCCGGATCCGGCTCCGAGGGAGCCGAGGGATCAAGGATCCAATAAATTCTCTGGCAGGTTTATCAGCTCCCAAAATTCCTTTATTTTCTCCCACCGTCCTCATTCCCACCGGGATTCAAATTAAAGGACACTAAGAAATCCCTGATTTTTGTCACATTCCCGATTTTTTCTTCGGGATGCTGCTCTGGATCCTGTTCTGTGCATCAGGAAGCAAGAGGGGGTTGGAAAAATCCAGGAATAAAGCTGGTAGACAGAACAGCAGAGGGGAAAAAAAAAAAAAAAACAAGGGATAAAAAAGGAATTTCCACTCCACTGATTTTCCCGGGAGTTTTCCTCCGGTTTTACACCTCGGAGTTGGAGTTGCCAGATGCCTGCAGGCAGCTCAGATTCCGGGGAATCATTAATTCCAAGGAAAGCTTTTCCCGCTGTTCCAGCTGCCAGTCCCGTGCTGGCTGGATGGGGAAGTTCGGGAATACATCCCTAAATCCACCACCAAAATCTGTGGATGTGAGGCTTGGGATGTTCCCAAAATTCAGCCGGCCCGGAGATAAAGGAGAGGAGCAAGGAATTTTCTTTGTTCCCAAATTTTAGGGATGAAACGGAATCAAGGACGGACAAAGGAAAATCCTCCTCAGCTTCTTCCTCTGCCCCAGGATCTGCCTCGGGAATGTGCAGGAATTCCCTTTCCTCACCTGGAAAACCGAGCTGGGAACTCATCCCTTAATGCCTATGGAGGTTGCGCTTCCAAGAGAAAATTCCCAGAGAAATCCGGATTCCCAGAGCCAATGGCACCTGGAGTATCCCCCAGGCTCTCCAAGGCTTCAACTCCGTGTGGAAAAACTTTGGCTTGTGGAAAAAAAAATCCTTGGAAAAGCGGAATCTCCATTAAAATTCGGGCTGAATTCTAGTGAGGGAGTTTCTCCCAAAACTTCCAAAACCACCTGGGATTAAATCCCACCCTCGGGATACTCCAGGAGCAACTTCTCCTTTCCTGAGTTTTCCCTATTCCTCTCCTCATTTTCCGACTCCCAAACTAAGGAATTTCTACGGAAACTCCCCCCGTGTCTTCCTGCTGCTTTTCCGGAGGTACGGGATAGAGCGGGATAACCATGGGCGCTTCCCACCTCCCGTCTTCCCAGAAAACCGGGAAAATTCCCCAAAATACCACCACCACCACCAACAAGAAAAGTTACGTTTTCCGCATCCCCCGCTTGAAAGAGCCCAGATCACCTCCAAGTATTTTTATGGAAAGGAGTTTCCCCTCTTATTCCCGACTGTAAATCCCTGATGTTTTCCAGCTGTTGGCTCCTCATCCAGGGATGGGAAGGTGTCGGAGCAGCTGCTCCGGGCAGGTGGTGGCCACGGGGAAGCTCCGCAGCTGCTGGAACGGGAAGAGCTGGAAGCAATTCCCGGCCCTAATGGAGACGGTTCCTCGTGAAACGGGAAGTTCCGTAGGGCCTGGAGAGGATTTGCTTCCAGAGGAAATTCCCGCAGAAGTTTTTTTTTTTTTTTTGGAAGATTAAAGGGAGACAGGAGGTTTTTGGGAGTCGGGGTTGGGGGGGCCTGGAGGGAGGTTTTGGGGTGGATTTTTTCGGATGCAAATCCATGGATGAGGAAAGGCTGGGAAGTGTTTTCCAGGCTGATGGGAGATGGTGGAAGACGTGAGTCATGGAATGAGGATGGGATTGGGAATGAGGGAGGGAGAAGGTTGGATCCACTTGGACCTTTGGGAGTTTAGAGGAGGGGAAATGTTCCCTCCAGTCGGGAGAATCCGGGTGCAAAATTCCCTAAATCCCACCGTGGCACGGGATGATCCCAACCCGTGCCAACGGCTGATTCTGTTTCTCCTGAACGTCCTGATCCTGAGATTTAGGACCCAGCAGAATCCTGGAATGGGTTGGAATGGACCTTAAATCCAGTTCAATCCAGGGACAATTCCCACTATCTCAGGTGGATCCAAATCCATCCAGCCTGGCCTTGGACACTGCCAGGGATCCAGGGGCGGCCACAGCAAAGCCGGGAATTCCAGAATTCCCAGACCCTCCCCACCCTCCCAGACAGGAATTCCCAATTCCCAAGATCCCAGCCCAATCTCCCCTTTCCCACTGGAAGCCATTCCCTGTGTCCTGTCCCTCCAGCCCTTGTCCCCAGTCCCTCTCCAGCTCTCCTGGAGCCCCTTGAGGGACTCTGAGCATTCCCTGGATTTTTCCCATCTCCAGGGGAACATTCCCAGCTCTCCCAGCCTGGCTCCAGAGCAGCTCCGGGGCCTCCTTGGGATCTGCTCCAGCAGCTCCACGTCCTCCTGAGGTTTGGATCTGGGAGCTGGAGCAGCTCTGCAGGTGGGCTCTCACCTCAGGGGGCACAGGGACACAATTCCCACATTTCCTCTGGGATCAGCCCAGGAGGGAGGGATGAGAGGATCAGCATGGAGGGATCTGGGCTGGGCCATTCCAGCCTCATTCCAGCCTCCACAAAATCCCAAATCCTTCTCCCAGGGAAAAGAGCTCTTCCAAGAAAATTGGCTCCCGGTCATCCTTGTGATTCCATGAAAAATGTCGTGTCCGCGTAATTCCCCAATAACCAATACTGGGATTATCGCTCCTTCATGGGATGTATTCCCATGGGTTTTCCATGGCTTATGATCCAAAAATCCTTTAACTGTTAGGATTTTTCCTTCTCTCCCCCCCTGCTCCTCCCAAGGAACCAGGGAATTCCAGGAGAGAGGGAAAACCCTCCCATTTTTTTTGGGAATTGCTGCGTGAGCCACCGTTGAGAGGAATTATAAATTATAACAATTCCATATTCAAGTGTTCCCAAGGTTTCCTAAAGCCAGAGGTTCGGATGGAGAGAGCTGAGAAATTATTCCAGGGATTGTTAAATCCGTCCGGGAAAAAGAATTCCCAGTTTGGGACTGGGTGGGATTATTTCAGGCGGAGAAGAGAGAGAGAAGGGAAAAGGAAAAGCCAAAAGTGAAATCCCGTGGGAATTCCAAGATTTAAGAAGTGATCCTCTGGCAGTGGGAAGCCATTCCCACTTTTCCTGTCACTCCAGAGCCTTATCCAAAGTCCCTCCCTCTCTCTTCCATATCTGTCCCACATTAATCCCACCCATCATCAACATTCCAGGAGATGGGATCTTCCCACAAAGCCATGGAAGCTGCAAATCCCACAAGGAAACAATGGGAATTCCCACTTCTGGATTTGCTGTCCCATATCAGCCGCATGGAAGAACCTTGGAATTCCCAACTCAACTCATTCCCTCCATTCATCCATTCACGGAATCCAGTGGGGTTTTTTGGGAAAAACCCGGAGGTTCCATGTGTTTCTTGGAATCCTGGGGAGGGTTTGGCTCCTTTGGGAAAGGTTTGGTGCCTTGGCAGCCGAATCCAGTGGGAATTCTGCGGGAAATTTGACTTCCCGGGTTTATTCCTGCTCAATTCATTCCTAGAAAAACGTGGAGAAAATGGAGAGAGCTGAGAGAAGGCACGATACTGGAAGAGCTTTCTTTGGGAAGAAACATTCCTGTGGATCATTTGATGGATCCTGGATTTCTGGGATTTTGGTTGGATGGGAGATTCCCAGATAAATGTTGGACGTGATAACGGTTTAGAAACAGGGAATGTGGAGGGGAGCATCATTCTGAGCATGGAATAATGAGTTTGGAATGACGGAGAATTTAGGCCATCCATGAAATCCGTTGGGCTTGGAATGGTTTCCAGGGGGTTGAGTTGGGAATGGTTTCCAGTGGGGCAGGAATCCACGGAGAGATGGAAGGGATGATCCAGTTTGGATGTGTTAGATCCCAAATTTTTTATTGATTTTTCAAACCAGGAAGTCGCGGCAGGAAATCAGCGGGAATTTTATCCAGAGGTTTCCCAAACCATCGGGAATTCTTCTTATTTTTGCCTTTTCCCCCCCTTTTTTCAGGTGGAAAATTTGGGGAAAATTAAACTATGACACTTGGACACAACACATTCCCAGGAAATCGGGAAACTGGGAAACCGAACTTGGATTCCATCACCACCCACTGGAGGGGGGATAAAAATCCCTCAACAACACATCCCGATTCCCACCACATTCCAAAGAAAAACATCTCTTTCCTCATGGTGGGGGAATAATCGGGACGGGAATGGGAAAACCCATTCCTGAAAAACCAGGGATGCCAAGGACAGAGGTTTTTGGGATGGGAGGATTTGATCCCATAATAGGCGGCATCCCCTGCATTTACATCCCCGTTTTTATTTTTTTTTCTGGGAATGCCTTTGTGGAATCCGGCAGGTGCGCTGGATTTTGGAACAGATTTTTCCTATTATCTTCTGGGGGGAGCTTCGAGTTATCCCAGAGATCCGTCGGAGCTGGCGGAGGTTTCCAGGGAGTTTCTGGATGGAATTAGCTGCAGACTGGGGTCAGTGCCAGTGGCCTCTCCATGAACCTGGAATCCCGGCCTTGGAGAAACAACTGGGAAAAATCCATGATTTTTCTTCCTGCTTCTTGGGAGATCCATTTTCTTCTCCCCATTTCCTCGTTCCTGAATTTTCTCCCTGGCCAGGGAAGGAATGAAGCTCGGGAATGAGGCAGGGAAGAATCGTTGGAAAGACATGGAGCTGGAATTCCTCTTCAGAAGATTTTTTATCTTCTGAGGAGCCAAAGAGGACTCGGAACAAATCCTGCTGAGGGATGTTGGGAATCAGAGGGAATTTCTCCATGGAAAAGGTGTCCAGATGTTGGAAGGGGCTTCCCAGGGAGTTTTGGAGCCTCCATCCCTGGAGGTGACCATGGAATTCCTGGATGTGGCACTCAGTGCCAAGGTGGGGCTCCAGCACTGCGCAGACTCTGATCTTGGAGGGATTCTCCAACCAAAATGTTTCTGGGATTCCAGGATATTTTTTCCCTGTGGGAGTAGGGAAGGGCTGAGCTGGAATTCCCAGCTTTGCTGTGGCTGCCCCTGGATCCCTGGAAGTGTCCAAGGCCAGGCTGGATGGGACTTGGAGAAACCTTGAATAGAGGGAAACATCCCCGGAGTTGGATCCAGATGGGATTTAAAGTCCCTTCCAATCCAACCCATTCCAGGATTCTGGAGTTTCTCTGCTCTGAAACAGCTGGGAATGTTGCCCTGGAGAAGGGAAAAATCCAGGGAATCCTCAGAGTCCCTCAAGGGGCTCCAGGAGAGCTGGAGAGGGACTGGGGACAAGGGCTGGAGGGACAGGACACAGGGAATGGCTTCCAGTGGGAAAGGGGAGATTGGGCTGGGATCTCGGGAATTGGGAATTCCTGTCTGGGAGGGTGGGGAGGGTCTGGGAATTCTGGAATTCCCAGATTTGCTGTGGCTGCCCCTGGCAGTGTCCAAGGCCGGGTTGGATCCACTTGGGAATCATGTCCCTGGATGGAACTGGGTGGGATTTTAGGTCCATTCCAACCCCAGCCATTCCATGATCCACAGGCTGAGTTTGTTCCCCACCCAGAGATTTTTTCCAAACTCATGGAATGGGCAATTAGGAATAAACCACTGGAATGAGATGGGAAAATCATGGAATTGCACTGAATCTTGGCACCCGTGGGATAATCCGCATTTGGCCCGGGGCAGCTCTTGGTGCGTCCCTGTATCCCAAAATTCCAGGTGGGACCTCTTTGGGGACCTCTCCTCTGACTCTCCCTGGGCTCGGGGTGGCTCCAGGGTGTTTTCCATCTTTTCCTTGGAATGAAACCCCAGAGCCTGAGCTGAACCCTTCGCTCTGAGGCGCGTTCACATTCCATGAGGATCCATCACCGGATCCAGACTCGAGGGACAAGCTGAACAGGGGACAACTGGAAAAGGGGGGGGGGAATCGTTAATCCTGTTTTATGTTTTATTTAAAATAATCCCGCTCCACTTTATTCAGGAGGAATTCTCTGGGAATGGCAGGAGCAGCTCAGGAAACCACGGATGAAGAGATTCCAGGGCGGGGCTTTGATCCCTGAGGTTCTTCCGACCCCCAAATTCAGGAAAGGTTTCCTTCATCATCCCGTGACTTCATCATCTCTTCCCTCCTCCGCCAGATTCCGAGGGAAGCCGCGGATGTCTTCCAGCCCTTCGGGATGATGGAAGAACTGGCGCGCACCCGTGACGGATCCATAAAAATGAGCTCATCCCGGGAACGTTTGCTGCGGTTCGGAGGAGCTCGATTCCTGTTTCCCGCTCCCTGCCTCCCTCCTCCTTCCCATTTTGTGGCTTCTTTGGTGTTTCCCGGCTCCAGCTGGGATCAAAAGGAGGAAGGGGGTGTTGGAGGGATGGATGTTTCAGCGGGGACAAGGAAAAATGGGGTTTCTTTTTGGGAAATCTCAGTCAATCCTTTCCCCACAAAATCAAAACCAGGGATGCCTCGGAGCGAGGGATGCTTCCCGTGAGCGGTTCTTTGGGAAAGATCCAGGAATTCAATGTTTTGTTCGTTGATGAGCTGAAGGTCGGATAAATCTGTTCCAGACCGGGTTTAAAAAGGCCGGGATTGGATCCAACCCCCTCCGTTCCGGAGGTATCAGGAGATCTGGGGGGTCCTGACAGATTCGAAACACAAATCCTAAAGGAAAAGATTCCCAAGCAGGGTTTGACTGGAACGCGCTAATGGCGCCTTAATTTTCCTGGAAAAACTGTGGCTGCCCCTGGATCCGTGGAAGTGTCCAAGGTGAGGTTGGGGCTTAGAGAAACCTGGGATGGTGGGAAGTGTCCCTGGACATGGATGGGGTGGGAATGGGATGGGATTTAAGGTCCATTCCCACCCAAACCATTCCAGGATTCTGGAGCCCCTCTGCTCCAGAGCCAGGCTGGGAGAGCTGGGAATGTTCCCCTGGAGAAGGGAAAAATCCAGGGAATCCTCAGAGTCCCTGAAGGGGCTCCAGGAGAGCTGGAGAGGGACTGGGGACAAGGGCTGGAGGGACAGGACACAGGGAATGGCTTCCAGTGGGAAAGGGGAGATTGGGCTGGGATCTTGGGAATTGGGAATTCCTGTCTGGGAGGATGGGGAGGGTCTAGGAATCCTGGAATTCCCAGCTTTGCTGTGGCTGCCCCTAGATCCCTGGCAGTGTCCAAGGCCAGGCTGGACATTGAGATTTTGATCCAACTAGGATAGAGGAATTTGTCCCTGGATTGAACTGGGTGATCGTGGAGACCCTTCCCACTCAAACCATTCCATGATTCCAGGGATGTTGTTCCATGCACAATCCAACAGCCAGGGCATTTTTTTTCTTCCCAGGATGGATCCTCTGCTCCTCCACCTCCTCATCAGGGACAAAACCTCACTTCCCACCAATCCTTTGGGAGCCACGGCTCTGCCAGGAATGCTGGGTAAGGGAGAGACCCTCCACAGGGATTTTTTTTTTGGAGAGAAAAGTTGGAAAAATTCCCGCCTTTTCCTGCAGAGTGAATCCCGGAGCAGAATTAAAAACTCCGAACTCGAAATAAAACCCTGCGAATTTATTTCTCCATGTCCTGGCTGGAGTCGGATTTATCCACGGGACGCCTCCAGGACGATTAATCCCTGGATTTGCCTAAGGCCCCGTGCATCATGGAAAAGGCTCCGCGGAGAGGTTTAATGGGAATGAACACATTTCTTTCCCTGGATGCCAAATCCTCACCTTCCCTGGAGCCGCCACTGAAGTGGCAGGAGCTGGGAAGTGTTTGAAGAGTGAGAAACGGGGAATTCAGGCCCAGAATTCAGCTCCTGGCAGCCGAGGGATCACTGGGAAGCGCTGAACATTTCTAGGAAAAAAAAAAAATAAAAATCCTTGGTGTTTTCAGCTCTGTTTGGACCGAAGGGGTTTTGATCCAAACAGAGCCCGATCCCAGAGAAAATATAATTTATGGATATTCCCAGACAGAGGTGGCACCTCTGTGTCCCTAAGGGACATCGGGAGGTTCATCCCTTTTTTCTCCTGGAATGGAATGGGTGGGGAGGGACCTTAAATCCCATCACTTTCCAACCCAGGGACACTTCCACTGTCCCAGGTGGTTCCAAGCCCCAGTGTCCAACCTGGCCTTGGACATTCCCAGGGATCCAGGGACAGCCACAGCAAATCTGGGAATTCCAGAATTCCCAGCCCCTCCCCACCCTCCCAGACAGGAATTCCCAATTCCCAAGATCCCAGCCCAATCTCCCCTTTCCCACTGGAAGCCATTCCCTGTGTCCTGTCCCTCCAGCCCTTGTTCCCAGTCCCTCTTCCAGGCTGAGGCATTTTCCAGTTTCGGGATATTCAGGAAATGTTGTTCTGCAATCATGAACCAGACTGTTCCTCAGCTCACCTTTGGAATTTTGGGCTCCCAGCAGCAATTCCAGGGCTCCGTGACTGCTGTAGACCCATCCCAAACCTGGTTCCTCAGCCAGGCTGCAGCTCTCCAGGGATTTCCAGAATCCTGGAATTCCTGGGATGTTCTGTGGTGGATCAGAGAGAGGAAAGACAGAGAGAAAGCGCTGGAGCTTCTCTGGAGCTGGAGCCCCTCTGCCATGGAGCCAGGCTGGGAGAGCTGGGAATGTTCCCCTGGAGAAGGGAAAAATCCAGGGAATCCTCTGAGTCCCTCAAGGGGCTCCAGGAGAGCTGGAGAGGGACTGGGGACAAGGGCTGGAGGGACAGGACACAGGGAATGGCCTCCAGTGGGAAAGGGGAGATTGGGCTGGGATCTTGGGAATTGGGAATTCCTGTCTGGGAGGGTGGGGAGGGTCTGGGAATTCCAGAATTCCAAGCTTTGCTGTGGATCCCTGGCAGTGTCCCAGTCCAGGCTGGATCCGCCTGGGATAGTGGGAGCTGTCCCTGCCCATGGCAGTGGGTGGGAGGTGATTTCCCACCCAAATCCCTCTGGAATTATGTGACTCGGAGCTCTGGTATGTTCAGGATTGTTCCGACCTGGTACATTCCATGAAGACTCCATGGATGACAATGTTCCAGAAAAAAAACGACATGGAAAAGAGGTGAAAACACCCTTTCCCAGTGGGAAAATATTCAGGACAGAGGTGCAGGAACAGGTTAACACCTTTTCCTTGGGGAAAAAACCAAAAAGAATTCCCAAAAATCCCAAAGGAGAACTCCGGGTGCAGTGTGGAGCCTCCGGAGCCGGGACAATGCCTCTTTCTGTCTCCGCCGTTTCTCCCTCCCGTTATTCCAGCGGCACATGGAATTCTGCCACCCGTTGAGTCACCGACGCCACCTCCCCGCTCCCTTCCCAACGTGCCCGGCTCCGTAATTATCCAATAAATCCACAAGCACTTTCCTGTCATCCCGGGGCCGCGCTGGGAACGGCTCAATTCCGTCTCTGAGCGCGCCCGTGGCTCCTGCCAAATTCCAGGGGCAGCCAAAACCGCAGGAAGGCTGCAGTGAGAGGGAATAGGCTGGGAGCAGGAGCAAATCCATGGAATTTATTGGAGGTGATGCTCACTGCTGCCTGCTTTTCCACCCTGGAAGAAGAGAGGATTTAGGGTGCAAAATCCAGGAATTTCATCCCCGGTTTTCCGGGGGTGATGAGGTTTGGGATTTGTCCCTTGAACACTCCGCTGGTGCCGCTCGTCCTCCCCTGGATTTGTTGCTGGATGATTAAAAGTCAGGAGAATTCCTGGATTCAGGAATTTTGCTCTGGCAGGAACACGTTCAGGGCCTAGAGAACGTTGGAAGCTCCTGTTGGGTGACAGCTTTGATTGACAGCTCCGAATCCCACTGATCCCAAAGTCTGCCTCTGGATCCTGGGAAGTGTCCAAGGACAGGTTGGACACTGAGGTTCGGATCCGCCTGGAATACTGAAAAATGTCCTTGAACATGGATGGGCTGGGAATGGGATGGGATTTTAAGTCCCTTCCAAAACCAAAAATTCCAGGATTCTGGAGCCCCTCTGCTCTCGGAGAGCTGGGAATGTTCCCCTGGAGAAGGGAAAAATCCAGGGAATCCTCAGAGTCCCTGAAGGGGCTCCAGGAGAGCTGGAGAGGGGCTGGGGACAAGGGCTGGAGGGACAGGACACAGGGAATGGCTTCCAGTGGGAAAGGGGAGATTGGGCTGGGATCTTGGGAACTGGGAATTCCTGTCTGGGAGGGTGGGGAGGGTCTGGGAATTCTGGAACTCCCATCTTGGCTGTGGCTGCCCCTGGATCCCTGGGAATGTCCAAGGCCAGGTTGGACACTGGGGCTTGGATCCATCTGGGATGGCGGGAATGTGATGGGATTTAAGATCCCTTCCCACCCAAACCATTCCATGACTCAGGGATCCATCCTGATTTCTGGACATCACCGCGGAGCCCCACGGATGCAGCACCTCCAAGGGACACTTCCAGGGATTTGTGTGGAACCTTTCTTATCCTCCGTGATGGAAGGGAGGCCAAAAACCCCTGGAAGTGCTGGATGAAGGCGGGATCAAAATCCAAACCCCTCCTTCCAGACCTTTTGCTCCCCGGAATCCTGGACACACCTCCGGAAGGAGAGCGGGGCCTTCCCATTCCTTGTACTTTTCCAGCTCTTTTTCATCCCGAAGCTTTTTTGGCAGGAACATTTCTTTTTATAGCCTCTTCCATCACCGGATGCGGGAGACGCTGACACATCCAATTATCCAGTGGTTTGGGTGGCTCGGGGACGCAGGGATGGGAGTGGGAACGCTGGAGCAGGGAAAGAAACCACTTCCATCAAAGCTTTCCCGGGATCCTGGCTGCAGCACGTCCCAGCTCCTCCATGGGGAATGGGAAGGGAGGGAGCTGGGAGCGTTCCGAGGTGGCTCCGTGCTTTATCCCACGTTTCCTCCTTACATTCCCGGGGTTTCTCCAGGATTTTCAGTGGCTTCTCCGCTCTTCCTTGATTGTTCTCAGTGTCTTCCCTGTTCTGGCTGGAAACTCTGGAATTCTTGCCAAGGGAGTCTTTGTTCATGGCAGCCTGTGACTGACCGGTGCAGGCCTATGAGATTCCCGTTTTTATCCGGGAGTTTGTCCGGCTTTCGGGCTGGAATTTGGAATAACTCAAGGAATGAAAGGTTTTTCTCTCTCCCCTCCTGCCCTGGGGATTCCCTCCAGATCCCATCTCCCTGCTCGGAGCGTTCCCAGGGATTCTCCTTTCCTGGAGCTTCCCCGCAGCTGGATGCATCCTTGGCTGGGGGTTTGTGGAGTCGGTGGTGAGCATGGAATTATGGGATGGATTGGGTTGGAAAAACTTCAGGGATCCTCCCATTCCATGCCTGCCATGGGCAGGGACAAATTCCAGCATCCCAGGTGGATCCAAGCCCCAGTGTCCAACCTGGCCTGGGACACTTCCAGGGATCCCAGGGCAGCCACAGCAAATCTGGGACCAGATCCGTTTGGATCCACGGTGGACGCGGTGCTTCCCACATGGAATGAAGGAAGGTGACTTAAAGCGTCCAAGGCCAGGTTGGATGGAGCTTGGAGAAACCTGGGATGGTGGGAGGTGTCCCTGGACATGGAATGGGGTGGGAATGGGATGGGATTTAAGGTCCATTCCCACCCAAACCATTCCAGGATTCTGGAGCCCTCTGCTCTGCAGCCAGGATGGGAGAGCTGGGAATGTTCCCCTGGAGAAGGGAAAAATCCAGGGAATGCTCAGAGTCCCCAAAGGGGCTCCAGGAGAGCTGGAGAGGGACTGGGGACAAGGCCTGGAGGGACAGGACACAGGGAATGGCTTCCAGTGGGAAAGGGGAGATTGGGCTGGGATCTTGGGAATTGGGAATTCCTGTCTGGGAGGGTGGGGAGGGTCTGGGAATTCTGGAATTCCCGGATTTGCTGTGGCCGCCCCTGGATCCCTGGCAGTGCCCAAGGCCGGGTTGGACATTGGGGCTTGGATCCACCTGGATTAGTGGGAGACGTCCCTGGATGGAACTGGATGTTTTTGAAGGTCCCTTCCCACCCAAACCATTCCATGATTCCATGATCCTCCAGTGGTTTTCGCAGTAGGGAAAGAAAAACCATTCCCAAAAACATGGGAATCAGGATAATCGATGTGGACAAAATCCCAGTTCATGGGATCCAGACCTCTCCGAGGTTCCTGATGCTATTCCTGGGCTGGGAAGAGCAAGACCAGGAGAAAAGTCTTGTCCTCAGGATTCTCTTATCCATGGAAGCTGGGCAGGGATCGGCCTCGTGGTTTCTCCAGAGGCGCAGGATTTGGGAACTGCTCCAAAGCCATTTCCGGAGGGAGGGATGGGAGGAGCCACAGCCAGGAAAACCCTGGAAAGGAGAGCTCCAAGATGGCCCCAGATTGGATGGCAAATTCCAGAATTCCCTCTCCATCCCCTCTCCCTCCTCCTGCTCCCAGAACGACCCGGAGCAGGAATTTCCCCTCCCAAAAAATCAAGGGTTTGCTGACAGGCCCAGCCCGGAGCGTGGATTGAACCCAATCCAGGAGGATTTGTGGTGGCTCCGGGCGGAATTCCAAGCAAACACAAACACGTTCCCCACTGCCGACGTCTTGGATCCATCCCCGAGGAAGAACTTCAGGGAACAAGGAGAGATTTCTCTTCCCAAACCCGGGGAAACATTGGGAAACTACAGAGAGGGGATTGTGGCTTCCCTCCAAGTTGCTGGGGACACGGAGCTTCCGGTGAAAACGGATTTGTCGCAATATTTGGGATTTCTTACACATTTTCCTTGGAATGAGTTTATCCTGAGGCGGAGCTGGCGGTGGCCAGACCTTTTCCGAAGGCCACCTTGGATTTTGGATTTCCGTATCCCGGGAAATGAGGAATGGCCCCAAATCCGTAAAAATTCCATGTTCGCAGACCTGATGATATCCACGCACGGCTGCAGCTCCCCAGCAATTCCAAGCTGGAAAAACGAGGGGAAAAAAAAAAAAGGAATTCAGATCCCATGGATGAGATTTATCTGGAATTGGTGGTTGTGCGCGAAAGAAATCCGCAGTTTCCACGCGGCAGATCCCATCCTGGGAGCACTTCCATGTCGGTGGATGATCCGGAGGATGGAAAAAGAAAGGGAGCTGGGAATAATTAGTGCTTTCAAGAGGGAAAAGGAACGGGGTTTTTCCAAGGAAAAGCTGGAGAGAAAAAGGAGCTGGAAGTGGAGTTTTTCCGAGGGGTGGCGGCACTGGAGCTCTGTGGTGGAGCTCCGTTCCCAGTGTCCATGTGTTTCCAGGGAAGTGGAGTAGGAAAGGCTTTTCCTTTAATTATCCTGGGATCCGCCAAATGTTGCCTCCCACAGGGATTTCCCGCGCTCTCCGGGGTTTTAAACCCCTTGGAATTTGTTGTCCTCCTGGTTTTTTTTTCCATTGGTGCAAATCACAAACATTTTGTGGATGCCGCTCCATTTCCATGAAATTCTGCGCAAAGGATTGTCCAACTCCCTCTCCCCCACCTGGAATTTGCCAAATTTTCCCTTGTTTTTGGGATTGCCCAAGAGCTCATTCCCATTTTTTTTGTTGTTGTTGTTGTTTGTTTGGGTTTTTTTGTTTGGTTTTTTTTTGTTTTGGTTTGTTTTTTTGTTTTTGTTTTTTTTCCCTAGTTTTGTAGGAATTTTTGGCTTTTAGGAATTCCTTAAGTTCTTCATTTTCTGGCGGATTTTGGGTGGAAAGCATTCCCACCTTTTTAAAATCAAATCTCCAAGATTGTCTAAATCCAGCGTTGCCAAATCCAAATATTCTTACCATAATGGAATCAAAAAACTCCACATTATCCACAAGGAATATTCCTCTATTCCCAACTGGATTTTTTTTTTTTTTTTTTTTTTTTTTTTTTTTTTTTTTTTTGGAAATTCCATTTCCTGCAAAGCTTCAAATTTTCACTTCCGGCTTCCTGCAGGGAATTAAAACTGGAATTTTAGGAAGGAAAAATGCTGGCATTTTCCCTGGGAAGGAAATGTGATTTTCCAAGAATTTTGGAAATTAAAATTGGAATTTTAGGAAGGAAAAACACTGGCATTTTCCCTGGGAAGGAAGTGTGATTTTCCAAGAATTTTGGGAATTAAAATTGGAATTTTAGGAAGGAAAAACACTGGCATTTTCCCTGGGAAGGAAGTGTGATTTTCCAAGAATTTTGGGAATTAAAACTGGAATTTTAGGAAGGAAAAACACTGGCATTTTCCCTGGGAAGGAAGTGTGATTTTTCCAAGAATTTTGGGGAATATTTTGGGTTGGAATTATTGAAAACAAGTGTTCAGCTGTAAAAATGGTGAGAAGGGAATGGATTCCAAGATGGATTTCCATGGATTTTGTTTTTTCCACCTCCGGGACCATTTATGGATCTCTTTCACCTTCCCGACATTCCTGCTTTGTTCCAAGGGCTGGAATTTTTGATGGAGATGCTCTGATGGATCTGATCCCAATTATTCTTCAATTAGCTGGGAAAAAAAAAAACCCCACCTGCTCTGATCCCAAAAATCAGGCTGGAAAACCAGCCCGGAATTTGATTTCTTGGCAAAACACAGCAGCGAATTCCGTAGCAGCATCATTTTTTGGGATCATGGGATAACTTGGGTTGGCATGGATCCACAAGGATCGTTGATCCAGCTCCCAAAAATTCCAGGCCAAGTTTGGATTCATTTGCAGGTTAAAAAAAAAAAAAAAAAAAAAAAAAAAAAAAAAAAAAAAAAGGAAAAGTGGGATTAATCCATGGGGAATATTCTAAAATTTCATGGCTGGGCTGTGTCCAGGAGCTCTGGAATTGCGTTTCCATCCCTCTGGAAGTGCATTTCCAGCCCTTGGAATTATCCATCCCAGAGGATGCCATAGGGACTGTTAAATATCCCTCTAATTCCCAAAAAACCAAGCGCTTCCCCGGCAAAAGAATTCCGGTGTTTATTTGACAGCACCAACATTGGGAAATGTCAGCGGTCAGAGCCGGAAAATCCACGGATGGAAACAAACAATGGATTTAATTCGGGATTTCAACAAGAGGCTGGAAACTGATGGGGTCAGACCCGGCTGCTTTTTTTCCTGGAATTGAACATTTTGGGGTTTTTTGGGGATGAGTTGGCCCGGAGTTGAGCACAGACTGGATCCGGCTGCAAGAGCGATGGAATCCTGTCAGTGTTTGGAATTCTTTGGGATTCAGCGTTCTCTTATCCTATGGGAATGGCTTCCAGAGTGACTCCTCATCCAGTGGGAAGTGGGGATAACAGATTCCCTGTTTTCCTCCGGAATACCCTGTCCAGGGGCAGGAGGACACGGATTACTGGAATTCTGTCTCGTGTTCCCAAGGGAAATATTCCCATCTGCTTATGGATATCAAGGAAGATTGTGGAAAAATGTTTAATGGGGTTTTTTCCTTCTTTTTCTTTGGATGGCAGCAATTATCCAAAGGAAAATTCAGTTTTTCCCATGTATAAAGTAGAATAAAATAGGATAAAATGAAATGAAATAAAATGAAATAAAATGAAATAAAATGAAATGAATTAAAATTAAATTAAATAATAAAATACAAAAAAATAAAGTAAAATAAAAAACAAACTTTAATTAAATATTACAAATAAAATTTTAAAATATTTATATTTAATTAAATGATAAAACGAAGCGTAAAAATAAAAGAAGTGTAATTAAAAGAAATAAAATAGAACAAAAAGATAAGATGAAGTCACATAAAATCAAATTAAAAATATAAAATGAAATAAAATGAAATATAAAATAAAACCAAAATAAAATAGGATAAAATTTAAACAAATGAAATTTCGATTAAATTTAATTTTATATATATAAAAACACAGTAAATTAAAAAAATCCTCCCAGTTTGCAAATCAGCTTCCATCAATTTCCAGACCCTGGAAAAATGGTTTAATCCATGTTTTTTCCAAATGATTCTGCCACATTTAATGGATCTTTGTCCTTTTTTTTTTTGGCTGGAAAAGGAAGTAGAGATGTTCATGAGCAGCTCCCGAGTTCCAAGGCCGTGTAAACATTCCCTAAAATCAGGAAATGAAAGAAATTCCATCAGCAAGCAGGAAAATTGGGATACAGGAAGGGAAGAGGAGGCACAGTCCCATGATCCCAAGGGGTTTTGGGAAAGGGATGAAACAGGACAAGGAATTCTCAACCTGCCGCCAACGGAGAGGAGCGGGAAGCAAAGGACAAATCCTGGGAGCCGCCAATTCCTCATGGATTTTCCATGCTGGACTCATCCAAGCAAAATCCCAGTCCTGAACTAATGGGGCTCTTTCCCATAATTCCAGAGGGAAAGGAGAAAGGAAAACCTCAGCTCTCCTCCGGATGTCGGAGCCGAGGCAAAACGGGTGGGTTGGGAAAAGAGAACAATCGTCATTCCCGTGATCCCGCTGTTTTCCGATGGATCGTTTGGAGTGGGAGGTGCCGTTAATGACGTCATCTGTTAAAGGGATTTGGGATGTCACCTCCTGGATCGTGCCCCCATCCCAGGTCACGGAAAAATCTTGGATTGCCAGGAAAACGTCCTGAGTTGGAGAAAAATCCGGCAAAATTCCTGTTTTGTTTGAAAAGGGGGAAAACAGAGCTGGAGTGGCTGGAGGGCTCCGTGTCCTGAGATGTTCTGGAATTTCCCCAAGGAATACAATCCCAGTTCGGATTTTGGAGGTAAAATTCCTGTCAGGAATCTAACGAATTTATCCCCATTTTGGTACAAGCAGGATCAAAATTCCTCCTCCATCTGTGGATCCCGTAAAGGCAACAAGAAGTGAGTTCTTTCCAGCGCTTTTCTTGGAATCTGGGATGAAGGAAAAGTCCCCTGGGAAGCAGAATTGCCTCAGAAAACTCTCCTAGGAGAAAGGCTCTCCCGGCGGGATTGATAAACGTCTGGAATGTCCGTCAGGAATGTGACGTCAGCGACAAAACCCTGGTAGAGGGAATTTTGGAGAGGCGACTTGAAAGGGTTGGGAAAGGGGCCAGGAACCACGGAGCACTGGGGTCGGCTCGGGAATGGCCCTGGAATGGGATGTTCTGGGAAGATTCCAAGGGGAACAAGGGCAAATCCCACAAAACTGAGAGATTAGGGAAGGGGATTTCACATCGAAGGCCCGGATGGGAAAACAGCGGAATGTCCCCTGGGATTGCCGTGGGGATGGAGCATTTCCGAGCAGAAAGGCTGCAAATCCAAAAAAAAAAAAAAAAAGGGGGGGAATTTGGGGTGGAAAACACGGATGGAGCCACCAGGAGAAGCTCAGTGGGCAGAGTGGGAGAGAGAAAAGTCATGGAGCAAACTCACGGATATTCCCGGATTTCCTGCGGCTGCCCCTGGATCCCTGGCAGTGTCCAAGGCCAGGTTGGACACTGGGGCTTGGATCCACCTGGGATGGTGGGAGGTGTTCCTGAACATGGAATGGGGTGGGAATGGGATGGGATTTAAGGTCCCTTCCCACCCAAACCATTCCATGATTCCTTGGATTCTTCTGGGATAAGCACTGCCCAGTGTGACCCTGTTTGTTCTCCAGATTCCAATCCCTGACTCCAAAATCCCAATCCCACACTCCAAAATCCAATCCCATTCTCCAATGCCCAATCCCGGACTCCAAAATTCCAACCCCCCTCTTCAAAATCCCAATCTCCCTCTCCAAAATCCCAATCCCACTCTCCAAAATCCCAATCCCACTCCCCGATGTCCAATCCAGCTCTCCAAAATCCGATCCCAGATTCCAAAATCCCAATCCCACTTTCCAAAAATCCCAGTCCCACTCTCCAAAATCCCAATCCTCCTCTCCAAAATCCCAATCCCACTCTCCATAGTCCAATCCTGCGCCCCCAAATCCCAATCCCAGACTCCAAAATCCCAATCCCAGACTCCAAAATCCCAATCCCACTCTCCAAAATCCCAATCCCACTCTCCATAGTCCAATCCTGTGCCCCCAAATCCCAATCCCAGACTCCAAAATCCCAATCCCAGACTCCAAAATCCCAATCTCCCTCTCCAAAATCCCAATCCCACTCTCCATAGTCCAATCCTGCGCCCCCAAATCCCAATCCCAGACTCCAAAATCCCAATCCCACTCTCCAAACTCCAATCCCACTCTCCAAACTCCAATCCCACTCTCCAAAATCCAATCCCACTCTCCAGATTTTTTCCCCCCACTCCTGACCGCTTCCCCTTTTCCATCTATTTCCCTTCCCATGGATTTTTTCCCGGATTTATTTCCGCCCCCCCGCCCCGGTGTTTTCCAGCCGTGTTTATCCGGGAGGAGCAGCTCTGCCTCTTCCCTGCAGCACAAAGGAATCGGACGCTTTGTTCCCGGGAATGCTCCCGGGAGCAGCAGGACATTATTTTGGGAATGTTTGTCCGTCGGATCAGCAGGTCCAGCAAACACCCACAGGCTGGAAACCCATCCCGATTTTTGGGAGCTTTTTTTGGGATTGTTGTTGTTTTTTGGGTTTTTTTTTCTTAATCCCTGCTGGAAAAAAATGTGTTTGTTATTAATCCCGGGATTTTGGCAGGGGTGGTTCTGTTGAATCCCAGAAATTGTGGGAAGAGGCTGGATCATGGGGTGGAAGTGAGATCTTGGCTCCAGGGGTTTTTAAGTAGCTCAGCTCCGTAAAGCTCCTTGTTCTCCATGGATACAGTAAATTTTGGAACGGTGATCCCAGTGGGAATATTTATTCCAGACATTCCCGCCCACCCGAGTTCAGCTTCACCTCCTCCTTCCAAATCCCAGGAAAACAAAGGGAATATCTCTGATAGGATAAAACCTGGAGAGAAATAATAAAGAATTAATTTGATTTTTATCCTCCTGGATTTTGTCCTCTTTTTCCCATTATTTTCATCTTTCCATTGGCTGTAAAATTTCATGGAACTGGAGATTCATGGAATGGTTTTGGTGGGAAAATTCCATCTGGTTCCAGGGGCAGGGGCAATTCCCACTATCCCAGGTTGCTCCAAACCCAGACCTGATGGAAAACCCAAACCTTGGAGACCCCGTCCAGGATTTCTTAGTGTTGATCCATCGGGATTTAATCCCAAAACACTGGGATCCTCCTCATGGGAGGATTGAGATTCCTTGTTTGGAGATGGTACAGAGGAATCTGATTTTTGGGATTTAGGAAAATTGTCCATTCCAGGAGCTACAGGGATGAGGGGGAAGGGAAGGGAAGGGAAGGGAAGGGAAGGGAAGGGAAGGGAAGGGAAGGGAAGGGAAGGGAAGGGAAGGGAAGGGAAGGGAAGGGAAGGGAAGGGAAGGGAAGGGAAGGGTCCAGGTTTCTCCAAGCCCCAGTGTCCAACCCAGCCTTGGACACTGCCAGGGATCCAGGGGCAGCCACAGCAAATCCGGGAATTCCAGAATCCCCAGACCCTCCCCACCCTCCCAGACAGGAATTCCCGATTCCCAAGATCCCAGCCCAATCTCCCCTTTCCCACTGGAAGCCATTCCCTGTGTCCTGTCCCTCCAGCCCTTGTCCCCAGCCCCTCTCCAGCTCTCCTGGAGCCCCTTGAGGGACTCTGAGGATTCCCTGGATTTTTCCCTTCTCCAGGGGAACATTCCCAGCTCTCCCAGCCTGGATCCAGAGCAGAGGGGCTCCAGAATCCTGGAATGGGTTGGGATGGAAGGGACCTTAAATCCCATCCCATTCCATCCCAATCCATGTTCAGGGACACCTCCCACCATCCCAGGTGGATCCAAGCCCCAATGTCCATCCTGGCTCTGGACACTGCCAGGGATCCAGGGACAGCCACAGCAAATCCGGGAATTCCAGAATTCCCAGCCCCTCCCCACCCTCCCAGACAGGAATTCCCAATGCCCAAGATCCCAGCCCAATCTCCCCTTTCCCACTGGAAGCCATTCCCTGTGTCCTGTCCCTCCAGCCCTTGTTCCCGGTCCCTCTCCACAATTTCTTGGCTCTTTCTCCCTGTTGTCCCAGAAAAATGTCCTGGAAAAGTTTTCCACCCTACCAAGAAACACGTTCCATGGGAGAGGCTTCCCACCAGGTCCAGATCCTGATCCAGGTCCAGATCCTGATCCAGGCCCAGAGCCCGGTCCAGATCCGTGCTTGCTTTTCTTAATACAGATCGGATTCCCAAACCTCTGGAGAAAAGGGGCAATTTCGTGGGATACAGCTGGAAAAAATGGGAAGATGAACTCCATTGTATTCCTTGCTTGGATTTGGAGCCAAAGCAGAACCTGGGTGGTGTTTGTTTAACCTCCCGAATCCAAAGGTTTTCATTCCCTGTGAATCAGCTTCCAGCTGTTCCGGGAATTCCCGGGAGGGAAGAGGCTTCATCCGTGGGTGGTTATTTTCTGGAACGAGTCTCTTATTTTGTTGTTTTTCTTTTCCAGGATTTTGACCCATGGATCATCTGGGACGTCCCAAAGTGGAAGGAGTTGGCATGGAAGGGAAATGTGGAGTGGGAAAAGTCCATCGCAACTTTTCCAAACCTGGAGTGAGGGTCAGGATGGGTCCACTCCTTGTTGTCCTCAAGTGGCTCCTTTCCAGCCTGGAATATTCCGGGATTTTGGAACAAAACCCTTTCAGTTCTTCTGGACACAGAAGGGCTCGGACCTGGATCTCGAAGGAATTGGGGATTGTGTTTTCCACCTGGAATTTCCCAGTCCTTGGAATCTGCTCGTAAAAATCCCATAAAAGAGAGACGGTCACGGCACCAAAGCTCATGAATTCCTTAAATAAAACCTGGAAAAAAAGGAGTTAAGGATGAGGAAAATCCTTTTTTTTTTTTCCTGAGGTGGGGAGACCATCAAGATTCCCAAAGCGGGGAGAATGAATGTTTGGAGACTCTTTAATGGGAATTTTAAGGAGGAATTGCTACCGAGTGGAAAAATCCGTTGGCCAAGGAGAGATTCCCATTGGCCAATTCCGATGGGTCATTCCCGAGTCGGGAATAACGGGACAAAAGGGGCCAAAAGTGTCCGAGTCCTGCCAGGGATTTCTTAGGGAATGGAGACAAATCCTTACTGGGAGCTCTCTTCCCAGAAAGCTGAAACTGCAGTCCTCCATGGAAAGGTCAGGAGGGAATTCCGATGGAATTTTGATGGAATGTTGGATTTGAAATTTTTGGGGTTTTAGCAGTGGAAAAAAAAGGAGGAAAAATATTTTTTAAAAAAAGGGATTTGCTTAATCCAAGAGCTCTGATCTGTCATGGGGGATCCCTGGAGATCCTAAAGAATGGGGGGAGTTTGGGAACACCGGGAATTGTGGCTCCTGAGGGAACGGGAATGAATTATCCTCACTTTTTTGGGAGACTGGATCCATCCGTCATTACCAGATCCCTGGAGAGGGAGCAGTTCTAGTGGATGGAGTGATTTGGGATAAAAGGGATGGAAAAATCCCATTCCAACCTCTGCCAGACTCCAGAGGAGCTGGGAGATTTCTCCCAGAAATCTGGAGGGATGGAGATGAATCCACTCATGGATCATCCCAATCTTCCAAGATTCCTGGGAGGTCCAATCCCAGAGCCACGGGAGAACAGGATCCCACATCTCCAAGAGGAGTTGGTCCATGTCCATCCATGCCTCAGTTTCCCTCCGCCTTCCAGAGAAGTCTTCCGCTGTTTCCTTTGGAATGGGACACGGCCCTGCTTGGGAAAAGTGAAATAAACTGGGATTCACTCATGAATTTTCCCCAAATCCCTTTGAATTCCAGAGGAATTAAGGAATTATAAAGGAATTCACAGGACCAGCGGCTCCTTCACTGGAGGGTGACAAAAAATTCCTCGGAGAGGAATCCAGGTGGCTGGAATTACACAGTGCTGTTATTCCTAAAAAAACCATTGGATGATTGTGGTGATGGAAAACGGATCCATCAGGGAGCCATGGCCAGGAGTTCACAGGGAGCCAAGGGATTCCTCTTGGGATCGATGGATTTGAATGGAAAGGAGGTAGGGATAGATGGGAATTTGGGCAGGAATTCCTGTCTGGGAGGGTGGGGAGGGGCTGGGAATTCTGGAATTCCCAGCTTTGCTGTGGCTGCCCCTGGATCCCTGGCAGTGTCCAAGGCCATGTTGGACACTGGGGCTTGGATTCACTTGGGAATAGTGGGAATGGGATGATCCTTAAAATCCCTTCCAATCCAAACCATTCCATGATTATTAAAAATGCTGGAGAGGTCACGGGAGAAACAGGATCCACCGGGAGGTTTTGGCTGGATCCAAGGTGCTTTTCCCAGATGGACGCACCTGAGATCCTTCATTTTAGAGGAAAATCCTGTGGGAATTTCAGGCCCTGCTGGGTCATCCCAGGCTGGTGGCAGCTGAACAGGGAATTCCCTTTTCTCGCAGTAAAATCCTGATTTTCCCTTTTGCTTTCCGGATTTTTCAGCACCTGGATCCTCATGGGCGGATCCTCTGCTCTCCCAGGATCCCACAGCACCCGAAATTCCAAAATCCTTCAGAAAACCGGATCGTTTCAAATGCTTGGATGGAACAATTTCCTATTTTTATGGATTTATTTTCCATTCATAAAAACCTTTCTTTTTTCCCTCACCATTTGCATCCAAATCACATCCCAGACACTCCAGAAAAAAAAAATAAAAATCCATGTCTTCCTACGGCCCTTTGATTTCTCGGGAAGCATCTGGCCTGCAGGAATATGGACAGGCTGCAAAATTCCCTGGGAGTGTCGGAGCATTTTATGGATTATCCGGACAATGGGAACCAGGAGGTTTTCCACACCTCATAAATCCCGAATCCCGCGGGGCCGCCTGGCGCTGACACACTCGGAGCTGGAAAAGGGGGAATTTCAATCATGGGATTGATGGCACGACACACGGCCACGGGAACTCACGGCGCGAGTCCTGGGATGATCCCGTGGCGTGGGCAGCAGGAAAGGCGGGAATTCTGTCCCTCTGTCCCCCGCAGCTGCACAGATCCTGCGGTTCCGTAGGATAGGGAAAAGCACAGATCCTGCTGATTTCCATGGATCAGGGATGGGCACAGATCCTGTCATTCCACAGATCGGGGATGGACACAGATCCTGCTTTTCCATGGATCAGGGATGGACACAGATCCTGCTGATTTCCATGGATCAGGGACATGTCCAGATCCTGCTCTTCCATGGATCAGGGATAGGCACAAATCTTGTTATTCCATGGATCAGGGTTGGGCACAGATCCTGCTGCATTCCATGGATCAGGGATGGGCACAGATCCTGTCATTCCATGGATCAGGGATGGGCACAGATCCTGCTGCTTTCCATGGATCAGAGATGGACACAGATCCTGCTGATTTCCATGGATCAGAGATGGACACAGATACTGCCATTCCATGGATCAGGGACATGTCCAGATCCTGCTCTTCCATGGATCAGGGATAGGCACAAATCTTGTTATTCCATGGATCAGGGTTGGGCACAGATCCTGCTGCATTCCATGAATCAGGGATAGGCACAGATCCTGCCATTCCATGGATCAGGGATAGGCACAGATCCTGCTTTTCCATAGATCAGGGATGGACACAGATCCTGCTTTTCCATGGATCAGGGATGGACACAGACCCTGGCATTCCATGAATCAGGGATAGGCACAGATCCTGTCATTCCATGGATCAGGGATGGACACAGATCCTGCTGCTTTCCATGGATCAGGGATGGACACAGATCCTGCTTTTCCATGGATCAGGGATGGACACAGACCCTGCTGCTTTCCATGGATCAGGGAGGGACACAGATCCTGCTGCTTTCCATGGATCAGGGAGGGACACAGATCCTGCTACATTCCATGGATCAGGGTTGGGCACAGATCCTGCTGCATTCCATGGATCAGGGATGGGCACAGATCCTGTCGTTCCATGGATCAGGGATGGACACAGATCCTGTCGTTCCATGGATCAGGGATGGACACAGATCCTGCTGCTTTCCATGGATCAGGGAGGGACACAGATCCTGCTTTTCCATGGATCAGGGATAGGCACAGATCCTGCCCTTCCCTGGATCAGGGATGGACACAGATACTGCCATTCCATGGATCAGGGACATGTCCAGATCCTGCTGCTTTCCATGGATCAGGGATAGGCACAGATCCTGTCATTCCATGGATCAGGGATGGACACAGACCCTGGCATTCCATGGATCAGGGACATGTCCAGATCCTGCCATTCCATGGATCAGGGATAGGCACAGATCCTGCTGCTTTCCATGGATCAGGGATGGTCACAGATCCTGCTTTTCCATGGATCAGGGATGGACACAGATCCTGCTGCTTTCTATGGATCAGGGAGGGACACAGATCCTGCTTTTCCATGGATCAGGGATGGACACAGCCCCTGGCATTCCATGGATCAGGGATGGGCACAGATCCTGCTTTTCCCTGGATGAGGGAGGGACACAGATCCTGCTTTTCCATAGATCAGGGATGGGCACAAATCTTGTTATTCCATGGATTAGGAATTGGCACAGATCCTGCCATTCCATGGATCAGGGACATGTCTAGATCCTGCCATTCCATGGATCAGGGATAGGCACAGATCTTGTTATTCCATGGATCAGGGATTGGCACGGATCCCATTAACTAGGAATGTGTCCCGATCCCCTGCTCTCCCATGGATCAGGAATGTGCCCCGATCCCGCTGCGCTCCCATGGATCCCACACCCGCCCACTCCCCTGTTCCACGCCATCCCGGGATTTTCCCCAGCCTCTTCCCAGACCAGCCAATTAAACGGAAAACTCCGCTTTTCCTGTTCCTTTCCCGCCCTCACACCCGGCCTGGCAAAGGATGGGATTTTCCCGCCCGCTTCCCTCCCTTCCCTTTCCTGAGGCCTTTCCAAGCCCTCATCCCACTCATCCTGGGCGATCCCGAGGGTTCCCGATGCCTTTGCCTGTTCCCCATTAAATCCCAACCCCGGCTGGAATGATTTAAAACCATGGAGTACTTCAATCCCACTCCCTGGCTGCAGGAGCTGCAGGAAAAGTGGGAATTCTGAGACCCCACCTGCAGAGCTGCTTCAGCTTCCACATCCCAGCTTCAGGAGGAAACTGCGAGCTGCTGGAGGAATTCCGGAGGAGAACATGGAGATGCTCCAGGGTGCTCTGGAGCCGGGGTGGGAGAGCTGGGAATGTTCCTCTGGAGAAGGGAAAAATCCAGGGAATGCTCCGAGTCCCTGAAGGGGCTCCAGGAGAGCTGGAGAGGGACTGGGGACAAGGGCTGGAGGGACAGGACACAGGGAATGGCTTCCAGTGGGAAAGGGGAGATTGGGCTGGGATCTTGGGAACTGGGAATTCCTGTCTGGGAGGGTGGGGAGGGTCTGGGAATTCTGGAATTCCCAGCTTTGCTGTGGCTGCCCCTGGATCCCTGGCAGTGTCCAAGGCCAGGTTGGACATTGGGATCCACCTGGAATCAGGGAATGTGTCCTTGCCCATGGAACGTGATGGGATTTAAGATCCCTTCCCACCCAACTCATTCCATGATTCCATGATCCCATCCTGTCATTTCCCCTCATTTCTAAATGATTTTGGCCCTTCCCGATCCCTGGATTTCCATCACTCCAGTTAAATCGTCCCCATCCTGCTCCAGCCTTGGCACCACCCTCAATCCCTGGAAAAAAATCTTCACTCCAAGTTTCATGGAACATTGGAACCGGAAGTCAGGGAATGGTTTGGCTTGGAAGAGGCCTTAAAGCTTCTCTTTGGTTTGTCCCAAGGAAATTTTTCCAGGATATTCCATGGAATAAACACCATCTACCAGAGCCATTAATCCCAAAATATCCATTATTCCACATCTTGGGGTTTCTCCCAGTGAGAAAACTCTGGAAAACTTTTTTAGGGATAAACCCCATCGGTCTGGTGGCTGCTTCCCTCCCGTGGAATTGGAATTCCCAATTTGCTGGGTGGTTTCTCCCATGGGAAAAAAAATTCCTGAGGCTGGGGGTTTGAAGAGCTGGATGCATCTGGGAATAAGATCCATGAAACTCCCTCCTTGGTGTGGGATCTCCAATTTCCCGGGATCTGGAGCTCTCCGGGCTGTCAGTCTGCTGCAGCCCGGGATTCCCACATGGAATGTTTTGAGGAGAGCCATAATCCTTGGAAAAATGATGGCCTCTGACACTTCCCACCTGTAACGGGATAAAAGCTCCCAGCGCCAGCCTGCGGCTGCTTCCCGGGAATAAATCATCCCAACCCCTCCTTCCAGGAATTCCGGGATCAGCCCGGAGCCATAAATCAGGAATTGGGAATAGCTCTGCTCCCGAATGCCGGGAGAGGCTTTGGGTGTAGGAAAAACCCTGGAGGGAGTTGGAATTTTCATGGATGCTCCTCCTGCTCCCTCTTTGAGCAGGAGCCGCTCCTACACCCAACATTCCCAGATTCCTCCAGAGTGGATTTGTCCCACTCAGCCCCGGGGGAGTGTTCCCAGATCCATGAATTCCCAAAGCCTGGGAAGAGCTCAGCACATTCCCTTTGCACAGGAGGCAGGAAAACGCTTCCAGACTTGCTTTGTTTTTCCTTTCTCTTTTCCCTTTGTTTTCCCTTTTCCTTTCTCTTTTTCCATCCTTTTTCTTCCTCTTTTTTTCCTTTGTTTTTCCTTTCCTTTTCCTTTGTTTTTTTCCTTTCTCTTTTCCCTTTCTCTTTTCCCTTTCCTTTATCTTTTCCCTTTCCTTTCTCTTTTCCCTTTCTTTTTAATTACTTTTTTCTTTTTACTTCTCTTTTTCCATCCTTTTTCTTCCTCTTTTTTTCCTTTGTTTTTCCTTTCCTTTTCCTTTCTCTTTTCCTTTCTCTCTTCCCTTTCCTTTCTCTTTTCCCTTTCTTTTAAATTACTTTTTTCTTTTTCCTTCTCTTTTTCCATCCCTTTTATTTTCTCTTTTCCCTTTGTTTTCCCTTTCCTTTCTTTTTTTCCATCCTTTTTCCTTTCTCTTTTTTTTCCTTTGTTTTTCCTTTCCTTTTCCTTTCTTTTTTCCTTTCTTTTTAATTACTTTTTTATTTTTCTTTCTCTTTTCCCATCCTTTTTCCTTTCTCTTTTTCCTTCCTTTTTCCTTTCCTTTTCCTTTGTTTTTTTTCCTTTTTATTTTCCCTTTATTTTTAATTACTTTTTCTTTTCCTTTCTCTTTTCCCTTTCATTTTCCTTTCTCTTTTTCCTTTATTTTTCCTCTTTTC
This sequence comes from Delichon dasypus, assembly GCA_037837765.1. Lineage (NCBI taxonomy): Eukaryota > Metazoa > Chordata > Aves > Passeriformes > Hirundinidae > Delichon > Delichon dasypus. The sequence continues at coordinate 72,958,754 of JBBAXF010000006.1, forward strand.
CCTTTCTCCCTTTTTCTTTCTCTTTTTTTTTTTCCTTTTTCCCCTTCCCTTTTCCCTTTCTTTTTCCTTTCCTTTTCCTCTCTGGAATGTCGGGAAGGTGCTGGCTGAGACGGGCGCTGCCTGCTTGGAATGCGGGGAGATTCCACGTTGAAAAATTCCCAGAACTGCTCAATCATTACTATTATTAATTATTATCATCATTATAATTCTTATCAGATCAACAAATCTATATTAAAATTAATTAATATATAAGTTACTGAGTTAATTAATAATAGCAAACACCAATAATTTTAATAGAATCACTGGTTTGGAAGAGAAAACTCCAGGAAAAAAAAATTCCCGAAGTTCAGACACGCCGAGCAACTCCATAGGCTCTGGGAGCTTCCGGAAAAACGGGAAACTTTCACCTCTTCCCGTAAACTTCCCCAAGTTCCCTTCGCTCTTCCCAGAATCCTGAAACTCCTCATCCCTCCCCGTTCCGAACTCCATTTCCCTGGAACATTATCCGTGCCCCCCGGAATATTCCGCTCCAGCCTCCCGGAACGTTATTAACAGCCCTGGCGGCGGAGAGAGCCGTAAATCCCGGCGTTCCCCCGGAATTTTTACTGCGCTCCGAAGGGTTGGTGCCGTCGAGGCTCCACAAATCACCGGGATAAATCGGATGGCTGGGATGGCGTTTCATCAAAGTATTTTACGGCTCTGCCGCTCCGAGCTTGGATTTACGGTCCGCATTGAAATTCAGGGAAAAAAAAAAAAAAAGGAAAAAAAAATAACTCCGAGGCAGCTCCGAGCGGGAGAACTTCGAAGAATTCTTGGGTTTCTTTCCCAAACTTTCTCTGGAAAGGCAGGACTTTGGGGATCTGCGAGGTTTTGGGTTGGCCTGGTTGGCTTGGTGTTCGTTACCCGGAGAAATCGTGGAGTCTCCATCCTGGGAAGTGTCCACGGAGAGGTTGGAGCGTCCTGGGATGGTGGGAGGGGTCCCTGGACATGGAATGGGGTGGGAATGGGATGGGATTTAAGGTCTTTTCCAAACCATTCCAGGATTCTGGAGCCCCTCTGCCATGGAGCCAGGCTGGGAGAGCTGGGAATGTTCCCCTGGAGAAGGGAAAAATCCAGGGAATGCTCAGAGTCCCTGAAGGGGCTCCAGGAGAGCTGGAGAGGGGCTGGGGACAAGGGCTGGAGGGACAGGACACAGGGAATGGCTTCCAGTGGGAAAGGGGAGATTGGGCTGGGATCTTGGGAATTGGGAATTCCTGGCTGGGAGGGTGGGGAGGGGCTGGGAATTCTGGAATTCCCAGCTTTGCTGTGGCTTTCCCCGGATCCCTGGGAATGTCCAAGGCCAGGTTGGACACTGGGGCTTGGATCCGCCTGGGATAGTGGGAGGTGTCCCTGCCTTTGGATGTGATCCCTGCTCATCCCAATGAAAAAAAATCCTTTTTCCCTCTGGTTGCTGAGCCGGGAGCAATAAAATATGGATCCAGTCTTGGCACCAGCGTCACTCCCAGCTCCTGATTTTTTTTTTTTCCTGGGATTTAAGGCTCCTTCCCGCTCTGGAGGTTCCCAGGCCTGTCCTTGGAGCAATTGGAGCCCAACGTGACAGGAAACAGGAGCGGCTCTGGAATTTTCCTCTCCCCTTCCTGGGCAGATGGATCCCAAAAAACTAAAATTCCAGCGAGCTGAGATTCCCAGCTTTTCAAGGCAAGAGGATTCCGGCTCCCAGAGCCCTTGGAAAACTCTGCCAAGGAAGGATAAGGAGATTCTGGAAGTGACTCCATGCTCTGCTTTTCCCTTGGAGGGGAGGGAAAGAGCCAGGGAATGTTTTTTTGGATCTTGGAAAGGCAGGAGAGACGCAGGCATGGCTTCTCCTCCTCCTTTCCATGGATTTCCCATCTCCTTTCCATGGATTTCCCATCTCCTTTCCATGGATTTCCCTCCTCCTTTCCATGGATTTCCCATCTCCTTCCCATGGATTTCCATCTCCTTTCCATGGATTTCCCATTTCCTTTCCATGGATTTCCCAACTCCTTCCCATGGTTTTCCCTCCTCCTTTCCATGGATTTCCCTCCTCCTTTCCATGGATTTCCCATCTCCTTTCCATGGTTTTCCCATCCTCCTTTCCATGGATTTCCCTCTTCCTTTCCATGGATTTCCCATCCTCCTTTCCATGAATTTCCCATCTCCTTTCCATGGATTTCCCTCCTCCTTTCCATGGATTTCCCTCCTCCTTTCCATGGATTTCCCATCTCCTTTCCATGGATTTCCCTCCTCCTTTCCATGGATTTCCCATCGCCTTCCCATGGATTTCCCATCTCCTTTCCATGGATTTCCCATTTCCTTTCCATGGTTTTCCCTCCTCCTTTCCATGTATTTCCCTCCTCCTTTCCATGGATTTCCCATTTCCTTCCCATGGATTTCCCATTTCCTTTCCATGGATTTCCCATCTCCTTTCCATGGATTTCCATCCTCCTTCCCATGGATTTCCCATCTCCTTTCCATGGTTTTCCATCTCCTTCCCATGGATTTCCCTGCTCCTTTCCGTGGATTTCCCATCTCCTTTCCATGGATTTCCCATCCTCCTTTCCATGGATTTCCCTCCTTCTTTCCATGGATTTCCCTCCTTCTTTCCATGGATTTCCATCCTCCTTTCCATGGATTTCCGATCCTCCTTCCCATGACTTTCCCATCTCCTTTCCATGACTTTTCCATCTCCTCTCCATGGTTTTCCCTCCTCCTTTCCATGGATTTCCCATCTCCTTTCCATGGATTTCCATCCTCCTTCCCATGGATTTCCCATCTCCTTTCCATGGATTTCCCTCCTCCTTTCCATGGATTTCCCTCCTCCTTTTCATGGATTTCCCTCCTCCTTTCCATGGATTTCCCATCTCCTTTCCATGGATTTCCCTCCTCCTTTCCATGGATTTCCCATCTCCTTTCCATGGATTTCCCTCCTCCTTTCCATGGATTTCCCATCTCCTTCCCATGGTTTTCCCTGCTCCTTCCCATGACTTTCCCATCCTCCTTTCCATGGATTTCCCATCTCCTTTCCATGGTTTTCCGTCTTCCTTCCCATGGATTTCCCTCATTCCTTATAATAATTATAAACCCGTTGTTTTTAATGACAAACGCAGTTTCCATCCCAACGAAACGGATTTTTAAGGAGCACACCTGGGTCTCATAACGATAAACCCGGGTTTAAATTATAAAACCTGTTTTTAATAAAATAAACCCGGTTTTTAATGCCAAAACCCCTGGTTTCATAACGATAAACCGGGGTTTAAATGATAAAACCTGGTTTTAATAAAATAAACCCGGGTTTTAATGCCAAAACCCCTGGTTTCATAATGATAAACCCGCGTTTAAATGATAAAACTCGGTTTTAATAAAATAAACCCGGTTTTTAATGCCAAACCCCCGGGTTTCATAACGATAAACCCGGGTTTAAATTATAAAACCTGTTTTTAATAAAATAAACCCGGTTTTTAATGCCAAACCCCTGGTTTCATAACGATAAACCCGGGTTTAAATGATAAAACCCAGTTTTAATAAAATAAACCCGGTTTTTAATGCCAAAACTCCTGGGTTTCATAACGATAAACCCGGGTTTAAATGATAAAACCCAGTTTTAATAAAATAAACCCGGTTTTTAATGCCAAACCCCCGGGTTTCATAACGATAAACCCGGGTTTAAATTATAAAACTCGTTTTTAATAAAATAAACCCGGTTTTTAATGCCAAAACCCCGGGTTTCATAACGATAAACCCGGGTTTAAATGATAAAACCCAGTTTTAATAAAATAAACCCGGTTTTTAATGCCAAAACCCCGGGTTTCATAACGATAAACCCGGGTTTAAATGATAAAACTCGGTTTTAATAAAATAAACCCGGTTTTTAATGCCAAACCCCCGGGTTTCATAATGATAAACCCGGGTTTAAATGATAAAACCTGTTTTTAATAAAATAAACCCGGTTTTTAATGCCAAAACCCCCGGGTTTCATAACAATAAACCCGGGTTTAAATGATAAAACTCGGTTTTAATAAAATAAACCCGGTTTTTAATGCCAAAACCCCTGGTTTCATAACGATAAACCCGGGTTTAAATGATAAAACCTGTTTTTAATAAAATAAACCCGGTTTTTAATGCCAAAACCCCAGGTTTCATAACGATAAACCCGGGTTTAAATGATAAAACCTGTTTTTAATAAAATAAACCCGGTTTTTAATGCCAAAACCCCAGGTTTCATAACGATAAACCCGGGTTTAAATGGTAAAACCCAGTTTTAATAAAATAAATAAAATAAACCCGGTTTTTAATGCCAAAACCCCCGGGTTTCATAACGATAAACCCGGGTTTAAATGGTAAAACTCGGTTTTAATAAAATAAACCCGGTTTTTAATGCCAAAACCCCGGGTTTCATAACGATAAACCCGGGTTTAAATGACAAAACCCAGTTTTAATCGTGAGAAACCCCCGCGTTTCATAACAATAAACCCGGTTTTTAACGCCGAGCCCTGGTTTTTAACAAAGATAAACCCGGTTTTTAATGCCAGACCCTGGGTTTTAGTGACATAAACCCGTTTTTTTAACGCTGAGCCCTGGTTTTAACAAAGATAAACCCGGATTTAATGCTAAATCCCGGGTTTTAGCGACATAAACCGAGGTTCTAATGACACAAACCTGGATTTTTAATAAGGATAAACCTGGTTTTAGACAACAAAACCTGGTTGTTTTAACAATAAACCTGTTTTTTTTAGGGATGGGCCTGGTTTTAAGTGATAAAATCTGGTTTTGATATCGATAAACCCGGGGTTTTATGATGAAAAAAACCCTGGGATTTACAGCAACAGACCTGGTTTTTAATGGGAAACCCTGGATTTAAGTGATACAAACCTGGATTTTAATGATATAAACCCAGTTTTTAATAATACGGACCTGGTTTTAATGATATAAACCTGGGTTCTAATGATATAAACCCGGGTTTTAATGATATTAACCCAATTTTTAATGATATAAACCTGGATTTTAATGACATAAACTCAGTTTTAATCATATAAAGATGGGTTCTAATGGTATAAACCTGGATTTTAACGATATAAACCCGGATTTTAATGATATAAACCTGGTTTTTAATGATATAAACCTGGATTTTAATGATATTAACCCGGATTTTAATGATATAAACCCGGATTTTAATGATATAAACCTGGTTTTTAATAATATTAACCCAGATTTCAATGATATAAACCCGGATTTTAATGACATAAACCTGGGTTTTAATGATATTAACCCGGATTTTAATTATATAAACCCGGATTTTAATGATATAAACCTGGTTTTTAATAATATTAACCCAGATTTTAATGATATAAACCTGGTTTTTAATGGTATAAACCCAGTTTTAATCATATAAAGATGGGTTCTAATGGTATAAACCTGGGTTCTAGTGATATAAACCTGGATTTTAACGATATAAACCTGGTTTTTAATGATATAAACCCAGATTTTAATCATATAAACCTGGATTTTAATGATATAAACTCAGATTTTAATGATGTAAACCTGGGTTCTAATGATATAAATCTGGTTTTTAATGATATAAACCTGGATTTTAATGATATAAACCTGGTTTTTAATGGTATTAACCCAGATTTTAATGATATAAACCTGGATTTTAATGATATAAACCTGGTTTTTAATGATATTAACCCGGATTCTAATGATATAACCCCGGTTTTAAGGATAACACTGGGGTTTTATCACAACAAACCCGACTTTAAACTATAAAATCTGGTTTTAATAGCAATTAACCCGGTTTTAAATTATAAACCTTTTTTTTTTTTTTTTTTTCCCAATAATTCCCCCTCTCCAGCTGGGATTGAAGGGAGAAGAATCCCTGAATCCCGGGAAAAATACTCTGGGATCATCAAATCCAAGCCTGCCCTGGAGTGCCACTTCCAAAGGGTTTTTTCCCCCACTTCCAGAGATTTGAATCCTGCAGGGAATCCCAGAAGGAATCCCGGGAATGGTTGGATATGCCGATAATTAAGAGGGATAATTGCCGGGGTAATTAACCCCATGGATTCCCGGCTCCTGGGAAAAGTGGGAATGCGTGGAAAAAACAGGGAAAAAGGGCCAAGGGAAAGGGCAGTTCAATAAAATATATAATAATAAATAATGTTGATATATAATAAATAAAACTGATAATTAATGATGAACAATTAATAAAATTGATAATTAAACCCGGATCCACTCCGGACTGAAGTCCGGCCTAGCCCCAGAAAATTCCGGTTTTATTTTAATTAAATCTCGGACAACTCCAGCTTTTAATTCCCATCATCCTCTCCCTCAATGATCCGGAAAAATCCTGGAATTCTCTCCCCAGGCTCTGCTGTCTCCTTCCAGCTCCTGTCCCGGTCTCTTCCAGGAAATGCTAAGATTCCAGAGGGTGCTGGATGCTGGAATTCCTCCCATGATGGGTCTCAAGGTGCTGTCACTGCTTCTGGAATTTTCCTTTGGAATTTGCCTCTGGAATGTCCCAGCCAAGGCTACGCTTGGCAGTTGGAGTTCCCGTGGAATTCCCATCCTGCTTTTCAGGATGGATTGGGATTTTATTTCCTGCCTGTGCCAGAGTGGAGGGAAACTCGTGGGAAAGGGAAAATCATGGAGATTGACGGGGATGGGATGAGGAAGGGGAAAGGCATCCCAGAAAAATCCACCTCATGTGGTTTTCTGGGAATAAAACTGCATCCAGGAGCTGGAAAAGTGGGGAAAGTGGGAATGTGGGCATCGTGTGTCCGGCACAAACACCGGGAGAAGTTAAAAAAGGAGCAGGGAAAAATGGGATGAGCGGGAATGAGCTGGAACAGAGCCTGGGGATTCCCTGGAATATCTCTTGGGATGAGGAGCCGGTGCTCCAGATGTTCTGGGATCCAGGGAAATGGGAAAGGGGAGGGAATCGGAGCTGCCCTCCCTTCCTTACCCTGGGGAATTGGTTCAGATTTTCAGGAGAGGTTGTGGACTCGGCATTCCTGGAGGTGTTCTGCAAACAGAATTCCATGGAATTATGGAAGGGTTTGGAAGGGAAGGGATCTTAAATCCCATCACATTCCATGGTGTCTTAGCTTTAATTTTAAACTAGGCAGAAACACTACTTAGTGTAGTGGTTTTATGTTTACTGAATTTTGGTTTTGGTGCTTTTTTTGTGAGAGAGAGAGACTAGGAGAAAAACAAAGCAGGCTCAACTTTAAAATTAACAAATAGTTTATTAACTTACGCTAAAAGAACAGAAAAAACTAGAAAGTTGTGAAAAAAAAAAAAAACACTAAAATGGAATGAAACTTCAAAAACTTTTCCTTCTCTTTACAAACTGTTCGCTTTCTTACAAACAACATAAAGAAACACAACTTGTAATTTTCAGTCAGTTTCACTATCTGACAATAGTCTTTCATTAATTCATTAGGGGAAGAGTATCTTTTTGAGTCATGGATCCCACTGACAACTTAGAACAGTTCTCTTGTGGGTTTTAAACTGTCACAAAAACAACCGCCTGGAGAAACCTGTCTTTGTGACCCTCCCAGGAGCAGTTTCCCAAGCTGCTGATGGGTCATGAGTCTGAGACTTTTGCATACTGGGGTGTCACTTTTTAAAGATGAATAACTCCGAAGCAAAGGATTCTTTAGTTCAAGGTACAGCTATATTTTCTTACTTCTTCACTGGCGCAGGGGGTTTCTCATTTTTATCTCTGTTCAAGCATCTTATAGGATATTACTTAGTTCATCACAAACACCTTTGCTTAAATCTACACACAAATTAAAACAATCATCTCCCCAAATGCATATCTTTCCCATAATTTAAAAGATTAACTTAAATATAGAGTTTATTTCCATGGCTCAAGTAAGAATAGAACAACCAACTCTTCAACCCTCTGTCTCAACAGTCTTTTCACTCTTGTTTTACTGACTTTATCTCGCTGTTCTTTATGTTCACTCCGTCCTTTCTTACTCTCTCAGAGAAAAGCTGAGCTCTGGAAGCTTCATGCTGCTAAGAAAGAGTTAAATCTACTTGGAGTCGTTGTTTTTCCCTCTGTAGCTCTTGGTGTTAGATGTTTCAAGGCCGAGCTGATGGAGGAGGAAGAACTCACAAAAACATCAGAGATCAGAGCACCCAGGTGTCGGGGTCCTATCTGGGGTGCCAGTGTGTCGGGGGCTCCTTTTCAGGAGTTTAAATTCCCCGGCATTCAGGTGGTTTTAGAGTTCTGGCCCTGTGCAAAGCTCTGTGCCAAACGCAGGAAAAGACGGAGTCTTCAAGGTCACATGCTTCGTTTATTAGTTCTTATCTTACAATTTGCTCAGTGTCCAAAAGATGTTTGCTGCGGCTCAGAGATCTGGTGACTCCCGACTCCTCTCCTCTCCTCTCCTCTCCTCTCCTCTCCTCTCCTCTCCTCTCCTCTCCTCTCCTCTCCTCTCCTCTCCTCTCCTCTCCTCTCCTCTCCTCTCCTCTCCTCTCCTCTCCTGTCTCTGGGCTGTCCTTATCTTTTATACTAATTGTTACATATTCTTTATTTACTATTTATTACCAATGTCTATCACTATTACTAAAAAGGTCATCTTTACTCTGACCCGATCCTCACTGACTACTTTGTGCCAACGTCACTGCAGAAATGGAGTGAGGGAACAAGAATGAAGAAGAAAGAGACAACGCCCCAAATTCTCCATCTTGCCCCATTCACTTCAATGCCAAAAATCCCAAACCTACTGTTTTTTCACCCCGTGATATACTGAACTACATTTTTCACACTCTTGTGGCCTGCAATGCTTCCTGCAGTGCAAGAAGCCTCTCCCATGGACTGAAATCAAATCCAGTGTCTCTCTGAGCTCTGGGCTCTGGGCCAGGGTCCCAGACCCCCCTGCCCAGGTCTCTGACCCTCCAGGGCAACCAAAGGAACGCCCTGGACTCCAACACCCAGGCAGTTCGGAATCATAAAACCCAGGCAGGATCATAAATACTTTCTCAGCCCACCCCTCGGTGTAAATCGGGGTGGCTTCAGCCCAAATAGTGCCTACAGCTCTTATCAGAGCCCAGCAGAGATTCCTCCCTGCTCTAAAGAAATCTGAAGAAAGCAGCTGTTAAAAACCAGCAACTTCTCCTTCCTCCCCCTTCACCCGGGAGCCGATGGAATCCGGCCAGGCCTCAGGCCAGCTCCCCTCCCAAAAGGGGGGAGCAGCAGGAGCAGCTCGATGTTACCTGTCTCTCTCTGGCCAAAGGAAGAAGGAAAAAAGACCCCACCTACAGGAAATCAAGGGGTTTTATACGGTACTTCCCAAAATCACAACCAACAATTTCAGTGGTCAGAACAGATGTCAATATTCTAACTAACTCTCTGATACGTCTCTGTCTCTTCCAAAGCAATTCCCAGGTCCTGACCTGGAGAATTATTTTACATTCTTTTATAACTAAAAGCTGAACTATACTAACCCATAAAACATGGGCAGGGGACAGCTCCCACTATCCCAGGTGGATCCAACCTGGCCTTGGACACTGCCAGGGATCCAGGGGCAGCCACAGCAAAGCTGGGAATTCCAGAATTCCCAGACCCTCCCCACACTCCCACACAGGAATTCCCAATTCCCAAGATCCCAGCCCAATCTCCCCTTTCCCACTGGAAGCCATTCCCTGTGTCCTGTCCCTCCAGCCCTTGTCCCCAGCCCCTCTCCAGCTCTCCTGGAGCCCCTTCAGGGACTCTGAGGATTCCCTGGATTTTTCCCTTCTCCAGGGGAACATTCCCGGCTCTCCCAGCCTGGGTGCAGAGCAGAGGGGCTCCAGAATCCTGGAATGGTTTGGATGGGAAGAGACCTTAAATCCCATCTGGATCCAACTCCAGGGTCACCTCCCGCTATCCCAGGTGGATCCAAGTCCATCCAACCTGGCCTTGGGCACTGCCAGGGATCCAGGGGCAGCCACAGCAAATCCGGGAATTCCAGAATTCCCAGACTCTCCCCACCCTCCCAGACAGGAATTCCCAATTCCCAAGATCCCAGCCCAATCTCCCCTTTCCCACTGGAAGCCATTCCCTGTGTCCTGTCCCTCCAGCCCTTGTCCCCAGCCCCTCTCCAACTCTCCTGGAGCCCCTTCAGGGACTCTGAGGATTCCCTGGATTTTTCCCTTCTCCAGGTGAACATTCCCAGCTCTCCAGCCTGGCTCCAGAGCCGAGGGGCTCCAGAATCCTGGAATGGTTTGGGTGGGAATGGACCCTAAATCCCATCCAGTTCCACCCCATCCATGTTCAAGGACACCTCCCACTATCCCAGGTGGATCCAACCCCCAGTGTCCAACCTGGCCTTGAACACTGCCAGGGATCCAGGGACAGCTACAGCTTCTCCTTCCCCAAATCCCATCTCTGCCTGACCTCTTTCCCTTTCAAGCCATTCCCAGAGCACGGAATCCCCATAAAACCCTCCCTCCCATTCCCAAGTTTTTTCCAGGCCGGCGGGAATCCGATCCCGGCCCGGCTGATGAGGTGAGAGCCGAGCCAGGCCCGGTTCCCAAGGTGTGAACTCAATCCAGACAACGCCGGATCCGTAACGAAGCCCAGCTGCTCCCGGCATTCCCGAGGCAGAAAATTCCCATTCCCTTTGTTTCAGCCAGAGGGGAAGAGTCGGGAACAGGGCGAGAACTTCCTGCCCCACACATGGGATGCAGCCATTCCCACAAAACGCTGCGGGATGAGGGAATGGCAAGGCTGGGAAGGGTTGGGATGGGCTTGGACCAGCAGCTCCCGGTTAAGGCTCCACTGGATCCTGGGAATGTGAACACTGGGATGAGCTGAGTTCCCATAAAACCCATCCTGGCACAGGTGTATCCCGTGGGAATCTTGGTCCAGGCACGAGGCTGAGCAGGTGCAGAAGGGCCCTGAATCGGAATTTTGGAATGAGTCCATGGAGAGGAGGAGCCCCTCTGCCATGGAGCCAGGCTGGGAGAGCTGGGAATGTTCCCCTGGAGAAGGGAAAAATCCAGGGAATCCTCCGAGTCCCTGAAGGGGCTCCAGGAGAGCTGGAGAGGGACTGGGGACAAGGGCTGGAGGGACAGGACACAGGGAATGGCTTCCAGTGGGAAAGGGGAGATTGGGCTGGGATCTTGGGCATTGGGAATTCCTGTCTGGGAGGGTGGGGAGGGTCTGGGAATTCTGGAATTCCCAGCTTTGCTGTGGCTGCCCCTGGATCCCTGGCAGTGTCCAAGGCCAGGTTGGATGGGATTTGGAAAAACATGGATAGGGAAAAATGTCCTAAACATGGATGGGGTGAGAATGGGATGGGATTTAAGATCCCTTCCAACCCAAACCATTCCAGGATTCTGGAGCCCCTCTGCTCTGGAGCCAGGCTGGGAGAGCTGGGAATGTTCCCCTGGAGAAGGGAAAAATCCAGGGAATGCTCAGAGTCCCTGAAGGGGCTCCAGGAGAGCTGGAGAGGGACTGGGGCCAAGGGCTGGAGGGACAGGACACAGGGAATGGCTTCCAGTGGGAAAGGGGAGATTGGGCTGGGATCTTGGGCATTGGGAATTCCTGTCTGGGAGGGTGGGGAGGGGCTGGGAATTCTGGAATTCCCAGCTTTGCTGTGGCTGCCCCTGGATCCCTGGCAGTGTCCAAGGCCAGGTTGGATCCACCTGGAACAGAGGGAATTGTCCCTGCCCATGGCAGGAGACACAGGTGAGGATTTCACCTCTGAGACAATTAATTGTCATTAATTAAGGACATTAATTCATTAATTCCCAATAAAGTGCATCTCCTCCTCCTTCGCTTCGCTTCTTTCCCAAATTTTCCTCTCCCACCTTCCATCCCAAGCTTTTCCCTATTTCTCACACTCCTGACAATCCCCAATTCTGAAAAAATTCCCGTCAGACCTCCAAGGAATTGCTGCGAGTCCTCAAATCTCCCTAAAAAAAAAACAACCGGGAAAATCCTCAGTGACCACTCCAGAGATATCATCAATAAAAATTTAGAATTTTTTATTAAAATAAATTAAATTAAATTAATCAAGTTAAATTAAATTAAAATCCATAGAAAATAGGATTTTTTTTTCCCAATAAAATCAATGAAAAATAGGGATTTTCCCCCACAAAACATTGCAGGAACCGTCCCGAAATCCCGGAGATCTCCGGTGCCCGAAATTCCGGGCTGAGGGAGGTTAAAGTTGCTGCAAATCCCATTTGACCTCCTGAATGGAATTAATGAGCTGGAAAACTTCCCGTGGATAATCCAATGAGGTGGATAAAAAAGGTCCTGAACTCCTTGGCATGGAGTCACTTCCAGGAGAATTCCCTTTCCCTCTAATCCCTGCTGGCAGGACGGACCAGTCCTGGCTTTTCCTGGAATTTTAGGCAGCTCCCAGCCTCCTTGTTGATTTTTTGGGAAGCAAAATTCATAAATCAATAATAAAATTCCTTCTACGCCGCTCGGGAGGGGGGAAAAAAAAGAAAATCCAAGAAAAAGGAGAAATTTGTATTCCTGAATTTATCAATTCCTTGTTTTTTTTTATTCCAGCATCCATCAGGAATCCTAAATTTAGACCGAGTTTTGTTGGTACTGAGTGTTTTACCCAAATTTAGGCCAGCTCAAGGCTCCAGACTGGAAAAATCCTGAATTTTATCCCTGGTTTTAAAGGGTTTGGATCCTATAATATCCATAAACAAATGGAGCCTTGGATGAACTTCCAGGATTCCAAAATCCAAATAAATCCCTCTAAAAATGGGAATTTCCTGCTGTTTTTTTTTTTTTTTTTGTGGAATTTTACTCTGGTGGGGGTTTAATTCCAGTCTGGAATTGTTGTGGTTTAAGGCAGGATTTATCCAAAATTTTGGGAATATCCTGGAAAATTCCATAATTCCAGCTGGTTTCCCAAGCTCCTGGAAAAATAGGGAGAGACAATTGGCTGTACGGGAAGTGATTCCTGAAATTCATAATTATCATTCTAATTAATGATAATTCTAATTAATCAGATTTAAGGACTAGAGGATTCCTTCAGAGGATCCTAAAATCCTTCAACAATCCTAAAATCCATGGCAAATCCCCTTTTTGTCCTGGAGGTGCTGGATATTCCCGGTGATTTTTCCAGGGATTGAGCCAAAATTTATTGGATCAGCCCCCAATTATCTCCTGGTCAATTAGAATATGCAAATCACCATTAATTAAGAGGGTGGGGAAGCCCTGGCAAAGCTTTTCCAGGAATTCTGTGTCTGCCTCATCCCTGGAATTGTTTAATCCACGTTGGGATGGTCGTGGAGGAAATGTGGGAATGAGGCGATGGATCCCAATCCAAGCCGGGAATGCTGGAGCTTGAGCGGATCATGGAGCAGGGAGGGATGGGAGGGGCTGGAATTCAGTGGTGATGTCATCGGGAAGTAAAATTCCATCTGGGAATAATTCTCCGAAGGGAATTGGAGCCAAAGGCTCCAACGTGTTGGCATGGGAATAAAAGGACGGGAAGCGCCGTGGAGAGAAATCCCACGGGAATCTGGGAATTAATGAGAAATCATGGAAAGGCTCCAGGCAGGAAAACTCTGGGAGAGGTTTGATTCTTACGGATGAGCTGAAAGGTTTTTCCCACCCCAAGCCATTCTGGGATTCTGGGATTTGGGAATGACTCGTGCAGTGCATGGTCCTGGAAAAAAAATGGATCTGGGATAATCCCTTCCAATCCCAAATCCCAGTTTTCACTCGGAGAAGGAGCCTCAGCACCAACCCTTCCCTAAAATCAGATCTTGGGAAGGAATTCCTGGCTGGGCTGGCATTCCCAGAGAAGCTGTGGCTGCCCCTGGATCCCTGGAAGTGTCCAAGGACAGATTGGATCCAGCGGGAATAGTCAGAATTTTCCTTGCCCGTGGATGGGGTTGGAATTAGATGGGATTTGAGATCCCTTCCAACCCAACCATTCCACGATTTTCTGCTCCCAGAAAACCAAGGCTCCCACTCCATCTTTCAGTCCTTCGGAATTCCATGAGCTGAGTCCGGCCTCTTCCCTGAAACTGCTCCTGCTTTCCCTATTTTCCATTGTCAGCCTTCCCAAAATCCCGGGATCGTTGTCACTGTCCGTGGATAAAACCTCAGAGCTTCGGGATTTCATCCTTCCACTGAATCTGGAATTTCAGGAGCCTCCAGTTGCTCCAGAGGAGGTTTAGGTTGGATATTGGGGAATATTCCCGCATGGAAAAGGCTCTCCAGGCCTGGCACAGGGGTGGAATTCCCATTCCCGCTTCTTTCGATCCTTTATTTCCGCTCTTCTCCCCCCTCCCTTTTCTTCCCCCCTTTTTCCAATTTTTCCCTTGTTTTCCTTTTTTATTATTTTTTTATCCCTTTTTACCCTTCCTTCCCACTTTTTCCCTTTTCCCTTTTTCCCCCCTTTTTTTCCCTTTTCCCTTTCCTCCTTATCTTCCCTTATTTTTCCTTTTCCCCCCCCTTTCCCCCATTTTCCCTCTTTCCCCCCTTTTTTCCCCTTTCCTCCTTTCCCCCCTTTTCTCCTTCCCCCCCCTTGTTTTCCCTAATTTTCTCTTTTCCCCCTTTCCCCCTTTCCCCCTTTTTTCCTTTTCCTCCTTTTCTTCCCTTATTTTTCCTTTTTCCCCCCCTTTCCCCCGTTTTCCCTACTTTTATCCTTTCCCCCCTTTCCTCCTTTTTCCCCCTTTTCTCCTTTTTTTTCTCCCCCTGCCATTTTCCCTCATTTTCCCTTTTTTCCTTTTCCTCCTTTTCTTCCCTTATTTTTCCTCTTCCCCCCCCCCCTTTCTCCCATTTTCCCTCTTTCCTTTTTTTCCCTTTCCCCCTTTTCCTCCTTTTTTCCCTTTTCTCTTTTTCCTTCCCCCCTTTATTTCCCCTCATTTTCCCTTTTCTCCTTTTCCTCTTTATCTTCCCTTATTTTTCCTTTCCCCCCCTTTCCTCCATTTCCCCCTTTTTCCTCCTTTTTTTCCTTTGCTCCTTTTTTCCTTCCCCCCCTTATTTTCCCTCATTTTCCCTTTCCCCTTTTCCCTGTTTTCCTTTTCCTCCTTATCTTCCTTATTTTTCCTCTTTTTCCCCCTTTTCCCCCTTTTCCCTCTTTCCCCCCTTTTTCCCCTTTCCTCCTTTTTTCCCTTTTCTCCTTCCCCCTCTTGTTTTCCCTAATTTTCTCTTTCCCCCCCTTTTCCCCTTTTTTCCTTTTCCTCCTTTTCTTCCCTTATTTTTCCTTTTCCCCCCTTTCCCCCCCATTTTCCATCTTTTCCCCCTTTTTTTCCCTTTTCTCCTTTTTCCCTCCCCCCTGCCATTTTCCCTCATTTTCCCTTTTTTCCTTTTCCTCCTTCTCTTCCCTTATTTTTCCTCTTTCCCCCCATTTTCCCTCTTTTCCCTCCTTTTTCCCCTTTCCCCCCTTTCCTCCCTTTCCTCCTTTTCCCCCTTTTCTCCTTTTTTCCTCCCCCTGCCATTTTCCCTCATTTTCCCTTTTTTCCTTTTCCTCCTTTTCTTCCCTTATTTTTCCTCTTTCCCCCCTTTCTCCCATTTTCCCTCTTTCCTTTTTCTCCCTTTCCCCCCTTTTCTCTTTTTTCCTTCCCCCCTTTATTTCCCCTCATTTTCCCTTTCCCCCTTTTCTCTTTATCTTCCCTTATTTTTCCTTTCCCCCCCCTTTCCTCCATTTCCCCCTTTTTCCTCCTTTTTTTCCTTTGCTCCTTTTTTCCTTCCCCCCCTTATTTTCCCTCATTTTCCCTTTCCCCTTTTTCCCTTTTTTCCTTTTCCTCCTTATCTTCCTTATTTTTCCTCTTTTTCCCCCTTTTCCCCATTTTCCCTCTTTCCCCCCTTTTCCCCCTTTCCTCCTTTTTTCCCTTTTCTCCTTCTCCCTCTTGTTTTCCCTAATTTTCTCTTTTCCCCCTTTTCCCCTTTTTTCCTTTTCCTCCTTTTCTTCCCTTATTTTTCCTTTCCCCCCCCCCTTTCCCCCATTTTCCCTCTTTCCCCCCTTTTCCCCCTTTTCTCCTTTTTCCCTCCCCCTGACATTTTCCCTCATTTTCCCTTTTTCCTTTTCCTCCTTCTCTTCCCTTATTTTTCCTCTTTTCCCCCATTTTCCCTCTTTTTTCCCCTTTCCCCTCCCTTTCCTCCCTTTCCTCCTTTCCCCCCTTTTCTCCTTTTTCCCTTTTCCCCTCCTTATTTTCCCTGTTCCCGCTTTTCCCTCCTTTCCCCCTTTTTCTCCTTTTCCATTCCCTCCTTTTCTTCTCTATATTTTCCCCTTTTTTTGCCCCTTTCCTTAATTTTCCCTTATTTTTTTCCCTCCCCCCCCCCTTTTTTTCCCTTTTCCCCTGATTTTCCCCCTTTTTCCACCTTTCCCTCCTTTCCCCCTTTTTTCCCTCAGGTTTTTCCTCTCCCGACCTTTTTTTCCCCTCGGCATTTTTCCCAGCTGGATAACCAAGGCTCAAATCATATCCAGCATCCTTCGCTCCCAATACCTCACAGGTGAGCAGGGAAGCGAGAAATCCGGGGAACGGGATATCCCAAGGATCCTGAACCACCCCTGACCTCCGGCTCCCAGGATTCCGTGCTCAGCCATCTGTCATTCCTAACGGATGGCCGGGAATGTCCCCACGGGGGTTCCCAAAGGTTACTCAGGGGTGGCTTCACAATGTGCAAGGATTTGGGATCGTTCTGAATCCCGAATCCCGGAGCCAGGTGTGGAGGCGGAAAATGGGAATTTCAGCTCTCCCAGCTCCACGGCACGGTGGGAACGTGGTTTGGGATGAGTTTTTCCCTCCGGGAGATGGGATTAGGCCAGATCCCAGCATGGTCCCAATTTAATTTAATTCCGTGTCCTGGCGAGGAATTCCTTCAGGAATCCCTGAAGTTCAAGGAGCGCTGGCCCAGAAGTTGTTCCTGCGGAAAAGATGGATTTGGGAAAGCCATGGGAGAGGAGGTCATTAGGGGGTGACCTGTCACCTTCGATCCATCACCGACATTCCCAGCTGGGAGAAAACCACGGGAATATTCGCCTTTGCCAGCTGGAAGGAGATGTTCCTGTTTATTCCGTTTATTCCCTGATTATTGTTTATTTATTAGCCCAGATTTCAGTGGAAAATGAGGAAATTCCTGATGGAGTCCCTCTTTTCCTGTCTCCAAGAGCATTCCCATTTCTTCCTAGGAAAGGGAATATCTGCCTTCGTCAATCCAGCCCACCCCAGGATCGTGTGGAGGCTGCATCTCCTGAGAAGTCCGG
The DNA here is from genome assembly GCA_037837765.1 of Delichon dasypus. Taxonomy (NCBI): domain Eukaryota; kingdom Metazoa; phylum Chordata; class Aves; order Passeriformes; family Hirundinidae; genus Delichon; species Delichon dasypus. The sequence goes on from JBBAXF010000006.1 coordinate 72,975,958, forward strand.
AGTACATCCACATCATTCCCACTTTTCCTCAGGGTCTTCCCATGGGAAACACAGCCATTTTTCCAAGGAAACACAGCCATTTCTCCAAGGAAACCCAGCCATTTTTCCAAGGAAACCCAGCCATTTCCCAAGGACACCTGGCCATTTCCCAAGGAAAAGTGGCCATTTCCCAGGGAAACCCGGCCATTTCCCAAGGAAACCCAGCCATTTTCCAGGGAAACCCGGCCATTTCCCAAGGAAACCCAGCCCTTTTTCCAAGGAAACCCTGTTGTTTCCCAGGAAACCCCATCCATTTCCCAAGGAAACTTGTCCATTTTCCAGGGAAACCTGGCCATTTCCCAAGAAAACCTAGTTGTTTTCCAAGGAAACCCAACCGTTTTCCAAGGAAACCCATCTGTTTCCCAAGGAAACTTGTCCATTTTCCAGGGAAACCTGGCCATTTCCCAAGGAAACCCAGCCCTTTTTCCAAGGAAACCCTGTTGTTTCCCAGGAAACCCCATCCATTTCCCAAGGAAACTTGTCCATTTTCCAGGGAAACCTGGCCATTTCCCAAGAAAACCCAGTGGTTTTCCAAGGAAACCCAGTGGTTTTCCAAGGAAACTTGACCATTTCCCAGGGAAACCTGATCATTTTCCAAGGAAACCTGGCCATTTTTTCCAAGGAAACCCAGCCATTCCCCAAGGAAAAATCTCCATCCCTCTGTGCCATCCCTGAGGAAAGTTCTTTTTCCATGGTGGGATCTTTGGCCTTTATCCCGCTTTTCCAAGTGCAGAAATGTCCTTTAGCAGGAATGTTCCTGCTCTCCAAGTGCTTCATCCCAAAACCTTTGGAATTTTTTCTCCCATTCCCATTTCTTCTGCCACTTTTCCCCCATTCCAACTGTTATTCCAGAATTTCCAAGGCCACCGCTAAACCCTGTCCCTTATCCCAGTTTAGGCCCTTCCCAAATTTTCCGGGGTTTCCTGGAGTTAGAACCAGTTTTTCCTGCACTATAAAACCCCCACAGTTTTTGGCTCTTCCCTAAATCCCTGAAAATGGGATTGTCCAGGAGATGCGGCCTGGGCTGGGATCTTGGGAATCGGGAACTCCTGTCTGGGAGGGTGGGGAGGGGCTGGGAATTCTGGAATTCCCGGATTTGCTGTGGCTGCCCCTGGATCCCTGGCAGTGCCCACGGCCAGATTCGATCCACCTGGAACAGCGGGAATTGTCCCTGCCCATGGAATGGGATGATCCTTAAGGTCCCTTCCCACCCGAACCATTCCAGGATTCCACGGCTCTTTGATTTTCTAGGATGCGGGAAAATGAGGAGGTTTAGCGGCTTTTCGATCCCAAATCAGCTCTTCCAGGGAAGAGGCACCGAGAGGGAATCCTGACAGGATCCAAAAGTCTTGGATCATGGACCAGGATCTACTCCATGGGCAGGAACTGATCCCAGGGAGTCCCACCTGGAAAGGAGGAAGAAATCCTTGGAACAAATCCCAGAGAAGCCATGGAGTCTCCTCACTGGGAATATTCCAGATCCATCCGGACACAATCCTGCGACGGCTCAGGATGGCCCCATCGGAGCAGGGAGTGGGACAGAGGAGCCTCTCCATAAATCCCATAAATTCCACTCAGGAATTATTTTATTTTATCCCACAGAAGTTGTGGATGGACCCTTGGGAGCACCTGGACCAGAAGCTGGAAATCCTGGATTTGATACTCACGGACCGCAGCAGCAGCAGCAGGAACAAATTTTCATGGAATTCGCTGGAAAGAAGCCGATTCTCCCAAGCCGGCGCCGCTTTCCAAGGTCCTTTCAGTCCATAGGAATTTGTCACTTCCCATATTTCCGGATCCCATGATGGATATTAAGAAGTTTTCCTTGTGAGTCAAGTGGAGGGAGGAATTCCTTTGGATCAAGAAAACAGGGGGGAATTTAAATAGAAACATCCCGGATCCGGCCGGGACAAATGTCCTTAATAAACTCAACGCTCCCGACATTCCAAAGAGATTCCCTGGCAAGGTCAGGCTGCCGTGAAAGCTGGAAAAGGAGGATTTTATGGATGGAATTCCGCCACCGCCCTGATCCCCTTTGGAATTCTTCCTGGATGCCGGAGGGAGATGGAAGAGGAGAGAACTTCGGGAATGGTCCAGGTGGGATCATGTGAATTCCACCAGGAGTGTGTCCATAGGGATGCTGGATTCCTTCCCAGAGTTCCAGAGGATGGCAAAGAATTCCTGGGAAATGGGGCTGTTCCCAGGATATGGCGGGACTCTGGGATAGTGGAATAGCAGGAATTCTGTGGGAATAAAAAAATCCGGGGAATGCGGGCCTGGAAGGGATTTCCTCATCCCTTTTCCTTTGGATGGGAGTTGAGGGACAGCTCAGGAATTCCCGGCAGGTTTCCACCTGGCATATCCATGAAAATCCTGGGAAAAATCCCTTTAAGAACATCATTATCCCTAAAAAGTTTCTTTTTTTCCTCTCAAACCTAATCCTGCTTTTCTGGGATTAAAAGCAGGAATTCTTCATCCAGCTAGAGCCAACAGAAAGAAGAGGTGTTTTCTCCCTTTGGAGATGAATTCCGTGATTTTGAATTCCATTATCCCGGCTTTTAACCCTGTTTTCCTGGCTTTCCTCATCTCCCCAAGCTCTGGAATAAACAGCTCCGGCCTGAACCAGTCATGATTCATCCTAAATCAAATCCCATGGAATCACAATATATGGAGGTATGCATAAAAGATTATTTGAGTTCATGGAATCGTGGAATCATGGAATGCTTTGGGTGGGAAGGGATGTTAAATCCCATCCCATTCCAATGTATCCATGGGCAGGGACAGATCCTGCTATCCCAGGTGGATCCAAGTCCATCCAACCCGGCCTTGGACACTGCCAGGGATCCAGGGGCAGCCGCAGCAAATCCGGGAATTCCAGAATTCCCAGACCCTCCCCACCCTCCCAGACAGGAATTCCCAGTTCCCAAGATCCCAGCCCAATCTCCCCTTTCCCACTGGAAGCCATTCCCTGTGTCCTGTCCCTCCAGCCCTTGTCCCCAGTCCCTCTCCAGCTCTCCTGGAGCCCCTTCAGGGACTCTGAGCATTCCCTGGATTTTTCTCTTCTCCAGGGGAACATTCCCAGCATGATTTGTTGGGAGTTTCCTTAAATCCCATCCCATTCCCAGCCCATCCATGTTCAGGAACACCTCCCACAATTCCAAGTCACTCCAAGCCCTTTCCAACCTCACCTTGGGCACTTCCCGGGATTTTATCCCTGTCCAGGCCTCCTTTGGTGGGAACAAACCCCCGCCCATCCAATTTGGAGTTAATTCCAGCCCTTCCCTCCTTCCCGCTCCATCCCAGCTCCATGATTTATTTATCCCTCAAGGGCCTCCTTGAAGCTTTTCCAGCCATCCCAAGGAGGGTTAAGTCCCGGGATGAAGGAAGGAAAATAAACTCCGGGAATGTTTACCAGCCTCCGCTGAGGGCAGTCCAGGGATGAGCGTAAACAACTCCTGACCTGGAAAACTTCACCTCTTCCCGAAAAAAATTCCATCACTCCTCTGGCCATATGAGGGCACAATCTCCTCATTTTTGGGATTCCAAGCGGATTCCACAATGGATATTGCTTGAAGCGCTTTTCCCGGTGGGAATTCAAGGAACAGGGTGTGAGGAACCAGAGCAAGGTCCATGGAAAAAAGGATGGATATTCCCATTATTTAAGGAAAAGCACATTCCCATGGCTGGGTTGCAGGGAATGTTGGGAAGAACAGAAGGAAATACCCGTTCCCTCCATCCCTTGCTCCTGGAGCGGGTAAAACTCGGGATTCAAATGGATTTTAAAGGAAAACTGTTGGCACGGGGGGTTGGTTTGTTCCCTGTGGATCCTGGAGCTGCTCCACAGGTTCCTGAGGATGGAATTCCTGGAGTGTCCCTAAAACTGCCAGGTGAAAATGTCACTCCATAGCTCCTGGCTCAGAGGAATTCCAGGGATAAGCAGAGGTGTCCAGGCCCTTTTTCCCTCCCTCTGGAATCTCCCGGTCATTCATTTGTCAATCATTCCTTAATCCTCTCCTGCCGCTTTGTTTTTGCTTTTTTTTTCCCCCTAAGGATTTCCCAGTTCTCCTGATTTCCCAGTTCTCCCTTCCTCCCTGCAGGAATCCTTCATTCCTGATATTCCCAACATCTGGCCTGGGGTTCTTTTCCATGCCTTATCTCCTTTAGGAAGAGCAGCACTTCCCACCCTCCCTCCCTGCCCTCATTCCCACTCTCCACTTGGAATTTTAACCTCCGTTTGGGAAGCGGCTTTGGGCAAAGGCAATTAAATCAAACCAGCCCTGCTTCATCCCAAAAAATCCCCGGGAATGGTGTAGGAGCGGTTTTTCCACCAGGGATTTAGAAGGGGATGGGGGGGGGGGAAGAAACAGAAATGGGGATAATTTATAGGATTGGGAATTTGCTGCTGGAAACGGGAGATCTCTGTGTGGATAGCCCCTGTCCCTGAAAATTCCTGTTCCCAAAATGAGATTTTAATTCCACCCCTCTTCCCTGTTTTGTTTTTTTTGTTTGTTTGGTTTTTTTGTTTGTTTTTTTTAAATCTATCCACAAGGAACCAGGGAATAAAAACTTAAGGAATAAATCAGGGGAAAAAAAATAAAAAATAAAAATCCTTCCCAGATTTTCCACCGTGCCTTTGGAACGAGGTCTAATTCCCTTTTATTCTTTGGGAACAGAATTGAATCAGGATCCATCCTTTTTTTTTTTTAGGATCGTTGCTTACCCTCCTCTTTCTCCGGGACGGTTTACGCGTCTCCAGGAGCTCCCCTTGGAAAAGCTGGAATTCCGGCGGCTTTTTTTGGTGGCCCTCGGCACACGGAAAAGGTCAGGAGGGACGGGAGCAGTGAGTCAGGCGGGGAGGGAAAGGAAACCGGAGCTTTTCCAACTGAAACCCCGGCCACGGATCCCGCAGGATTCCAAAGGCAAAATCAATCCCAGGCGTCGTTCCGTGTTGTTGTTGACATTCCCAGTCCCGGAGGGATTTTAGGGCTCAGGTTCGAGTCAAGGTGACCCAAGTGCCTTGGAAAATCATGGAAGTGGGAATCATTTCGGGATGAGTCACGGCTTCCGGAAGCTGTGTGGTGAACCCAAAAATATTCCACGGGAATGGCCCGGCTTTTTTAAGGAATGTGTTCATTCTGGAAAGGCTGGATCCAGTGCTAAATTTAAACTCCAAGCCCTCTCCCAGACTGGGAATGGCCGTTCCTTGCTGGGCTGTGGTGGGAGTTGGGAATTCCTGTCCTGCCTGGAGCTGAATATTCCAGCCATGCCCAGGGAGTTTCTCCGATGGATTTTCCTGCATTCCCAATGTTCAGGTGTTTCCTGATCCTGGCTCCCGCACTCACAGGATCATGGAATGGGTTGGGATAGACCTCAAAGCTCATCCCATTCCAGGGGCAGGGAAAGCTCCCACCATTCCCAGGTGGATCCAACGTGGCCTTGGGCACTGCCAGGGATCCAGGGGCAGCCACAGCAAATCTGGGAATTCCAGAATTCCCAGCCCCTCCCCACCCTCCCAGCCAGGAATTCCCAGTTCCCAAGATCCCAGCCCAATCTCCCCTTTCCCACTGGAAGCCATTCCCTGTGTCCTGTCCCTCCAGCCCTTGTCCCCAGCCCCTCTCCAGCTCTCCTGGAGCCCCTGTAGGGACTCGGAGCATTCCCTGGATTTTTCCCTTCTCCAGGGGAACATTCCCAGCTCTCCCAGCCTGGCTCCAGAGCAGAGGGGCTCCAGAACCCTGGAATGGGTTGGGTTTTGAAGTGACCCTAAATCCCATCCCATTCCCACCCCATCCATGTTCAGGAACACCTCCCGCTCTCCCAGGTGGATCCAAGCCCCAGCGTCCAACCTGGCCTTGGACACTTCCCAGGATGGAGCTGGATTTTCCCAATCCAACCATTAACGCTGCTGGATCCACCACTGGGAACACAGCCAAGAATTCTCAATTCCCAAGATCCCAGCCCAATCTCCCCTTTCCCACTGGAAGCCATTCCCTGTGTCCTGTCCCTCCAGCCCTTGTCCCCAGCCCCTCTCCAGCTCTCCTGGAGCCCCTTGAGGGACTCGGAGGATTCCCTGGATTTTTCCCTTCTCCAGGGAACATTCCCAGCTCTCCCAGCCTGGGAGCAGCTCCGTGGTCTCCTCTGGATTCTCTCCAACCCCTCCATATCCTTCCCACATTCCCCCATCTCCACTCATGACCTCCATAAAAAAAAAAAACAGGAATTCCAGCATGGGATTTGCAGGTGCCACTGCCCGGGAATCTCCTCCAAGACAAACTCCGCCATCAGGAGAACCAGGCCGGAAAACCGCGCCGCAATTCCAAGGGCACGATCCCAAATGCCAGGGGTCGGAGTGAGGCTGAGGAGCCTAAAAAAAAAAAACCCTGGAGGTTGGCCGGGAAGAGCCAGAGGGGACGGATTTGGGATAGTTTGGGATGAGTCACGTTGGGAATGAGTCAGCAGTGTCCTGCTGCTGTTCTATCCCAGGATTTATAAACAAGCTCCTGCTCCCGAGGACACGGAGGGAATTTTTCCGCTCTGGAGCTGGGGCAGGGATCAGTCGAAGTCCTGTGGATTGAGGTCTCCGTGTCCTTTCCAAAAAAAAAAAAAAAAGGGAAAAGAAATCCCACAAAATAATCTGGATAATAAAACACGGCCCATGACGAGCCACGGGAGGTTCAATCCAGAAAGGAAAAGGCAGGAAATGGGAATTTTGGGATTTGTGCCTTTGCTGCCCTTTTATCCCATTTTTTGTTTCATTTGTGATGCCGGAATTCCTTCCAGCTAATAAAAAACATGGGAATTCCATGCCGTGACATCACTCCGGCATTCCTACATCCCGGATCCTTGGAATTCCTGTGTCTCAGCTTCCTTCTTGCTGTAGGAATCGGGAAAACTTCCCTGGAAAAGTCTCGGAGAAGCCACCCAGAATCGTGTCCTTCCCACAGGATCATCCCTGTGTCCGAGGCCTCCCAAGGGTTTGGATAATCTATTTTGAGAACTTGGAATTCCATCCCTGAATTTGTGGCTCTTTTTTTCCACCTTTCCGCTGGATTTGTTCGGTTTTCCCAGCAGAATCCACAAAATCCTTAAAATGCCTTAAAAATGTTCCAGACATTGACCGGCCTTTCGGTGAAGGAATTTTTCCTGCAGGAATTTTTCCTATGGGAAAAAGTGACTGAGTCGCTTCCAATAGGATCAGGAGAAGAGCTGAGGGCCCTGCAGGAAATCTGGGAAAACAGGAATAAAAACCCAAGTTCTCGCTTCCCAACTTATTCCCGAGCTCCATTTCTGCTCCCCTTTGGATGCGAAATCCAGCAGGACACCGAGTCCAGTCAAAGGTTGGATTTGATGGATTTGGAGACGGTTTCCAACCTTAATGATCCCAAAATTCCAAGCTTTGGTCTTTCCAGGGAATAATTTGGAGGCTGCCAATGGAAAAACGCTCCGGAGCAACGGGAGCAACTGGTGATTCCAAAGAAACAACAAAAAAATTCCTTCCTGTGAAATCAAGGGGTAAAATTCCCAAGTTAAGGATTTTGTGGATTCTGCTGGGAAAACCGAACAAATCCAGTGGAAAGGTGGAAAAAAAAAGAGCCACGGATTCAGGGATGGAATTCCAAGTTCTAAAAATAGATGATCCGAACCCTCGGGAGGCCTCGGACACAGGGGTGATCCTGTGGGAAGGACACGATTCCGGGTGGCTTCACCGAGACTTTTCCAGGGATATTTTCCTACGACTCCTACAACAGGATGGAAGCTGAGGAGCTGAGCCTCCACCTGGAGGGGCTGGGATGGATGAAATTTATCCCGTGGAGCCAGAATTAAACCTGGAAATCATCCCAAAAATCTCTGTGGGCTTCCGGCGCTCCCCAAATCCAACCTCTGGCACGGGGAGCGAATTTCTCGGGAGCGGCTGTTGCATCCCGGGATGAAAAGCAGGGAAAACAACGGGATCTGTGTGGATAAACCGGGACTGTCGTTCCATGGATTGAAGGATTTTTTTTTTTTATGGAGAACGCGTCGGATTTTGGGAGTCCCGCTCCGAAATAAATGCTCCAGGATCCTGGAGCTGTGAGGAGAGGAATCCGGAATATGTGAAATTTGGAATAATTCCCTTCCATCCCAGCAGGATCCCAACTTCCAGGGAGAGGACAGGGCCAAGGGAAAGAACAAATCCCAGGGAATGGGAATTCCTGGTGGGAAGAATTCCAGGCAGCGAGAGGAGGGAGTTCATTCCTTGTCAGATTCCAGGAAAACTGCGCTGGGATGAGTGGGGGATAGGAGGGATTGTGAGGGGTTAAATAAGGCTGGGGATTCCCAGTGGGATGGGAATTCCCACCAGGATGCTGCTCCAGATGCCTGGGATCCCTTGTTTGGAGTTATCCCGACAACAGAAGGAGCCGCTGGAAAAATCCAGAGGAGGCCCCGGAGCTGCTCCCAGAATTCTGGAGCCAGGTTGGGAGAGCTGGGAATGTTCCCCTGGAGAAGGGAAAAATCCAGGGAATCCTCAGAGTCCCTGAAGAGGCTCCAGGAGAGCTGGAGAGGGACTGGGGACAAGGGCTGGAGGGACAGGACACAGGGAATGGCTTCCAGTGGGAAAGGGGAGATTGGGCTGGGATCTTGGGAATTGGGAATTCCTGTCTGGGAGGGTGGGGAGGGGCTGGGAATTCTGGAATTCCCAGATTTGCTGTGGCTGCCCCTGGATCCCTGGCAGTGCCCAAGGCCAGGTTGGATGGGATTTGGAAAAACATGGATAGGGAAAAATGTCCCTGAACACGGATGGGGTGGGAATGGGATGGGATTTAAGGTCCCTTCCAACCCAAACCATTCCAGGATTCTGGAGCCCCTCTGCTCTGCAGCCAGGCTGGGAGAGCTGGGAATGTTCCCCTGGAGAAGGGAAAAATCCAGGGAATCCTCAGAGTCCCTGAAGGGGCTCCAGGAGAGCTGGAGAGGGACTGGGGACAAGGGCTGGAGGGACAGGACACAGGGAATGGCTTCCAGTGGGAAAGGGGAGATTGGGCTGGGATCTTGGGAATTGGGAATTCCTGTCTGGGAGGGTGGGGAGGGTCTGGGAATCCTGGAATTCCCAGCTTTGCTGCGGCTGCCCCTGGATCCCTGGAATGGAATTGTTCCTGTATCCCAAGGGTTTTCTGGGAGCTGGGATAACCTGGTAGGATCCAGAGACCCCTGGAGTGAGGTTTCTCCTGTATCCCAAAGATTTTCTTGACGCTGGGATAACCTGGCAGGATTCCCCCTGAATCCAGAGATTCCTGGAGAGGAGCTGCCCCTGTATCCCAAGGATTTTCTGGGAGCTGGGATAACCCGGCAGGATCCAGAGCTCCCTGTTGCTCTTGCCCTGGGATTCTCCCTTTCTGTGGGAATTTTTCCGGTTACAATCCCCCCTTTCTATTCCACTGGGATTTGCCTCCCTCATCCTCAATCCCGACTTTCCCCCACTCCCAAATCCTCCTCTCCCTCCTTTCCACCCCAGCTCCAACCCTTTCTCCCCATCCCGGCTTGAACCGAGTATGTTTTCCCTCAGGAATCCTCAGCCTAATCCAGAACAAACAAAACATTCCCACAAAAACTCTGACTCCATGAACTCCTGCCCCGGCCTTGACCGCGCTCCCTCCTCCCCTCTCTTCCCAACCCCCATCCCAATCCCGCTTTCCACCGGCTCGCTGAGGTTTCCAGGAAATTTTTTCTCCCTGACGAAGGCTCTTGCAAAAGCTCCTGAAATTTCGGGCAGCGGCCGGAGCTGGGATGGGACGGATTCTCCCGGATTTGGGATAGGCGGTGGGGTTGGAGTTGTGTTTGTACGTGCCAGAGGTGGAGGAAATCCCTGGAAAAGCAGGAGATACTCGTTCCTATGGATTTTAAGGGGTGGAGCTCTGTTGCAGGGAACAGCTGGGTTGGGATTGGGAGAATGGGGA